>JACEIK010000530.1:225655-287555 GCA_018107945.1 Datura stramonium | reverse complement strand
ATAAAAATGCATAACTAAAATCATGAGGAACAATGGGAGACTCATCATATAACCGATATACCATGGTAGAGCTTACATGGTTCCAACTATCACACTCAAGTGGGTAGAGCTGCCCAAAGTCTTTCTAGGGATAAGGACGATACCATGATATCGATATCAATCTTGTGACCCAATCGAGCAGGGGATAGCTCACAAAGGAGGTCCTAAGTATATATATGAATCAACCTATGTTGGTGCGTAGTTCTGAGGCATAGGGTGATCGACCCTTATCCTACTCACTGCTAGTCATTACTCCCAAAAACATGCATATTCTCTCCATCGTTATCTTTAATGAATCTCAATAATCAAATACATCTCAAATCTGAAATTATATATATATGAGAAGCTTTAGGTCAAATCATACCACCAACTGAAAATAATTCGGAGTCTTCGCTCCAAAACCATGTGGTAAGCTCAATTCGAAAACTCATAAATCATACTTTACCATTTGGGCATTGATCAACACTTCAACATGCTTTAAAATACCCAATTCACTCGAAAACATGCTTTTCATCAATAATATCTCATCATACTCGAACATTCATCATAAATCTGAACTTTCATGAATTTCTCATAAATGAGCATGTTTATTTATAAAGCTTGAAACATGATTGTAACTGAAAACAATGTAAAACTTTCCCATGATTCATAATTCATTAATAAAGACACATTTAAATCATACCCATGTAGTAAATTAGAAATCTCATGCATTGGGTTAAAACCCCATAAAATCAACATAGGAATTTCCATGATTTAGAGAGAGATTGGGCATGGGTGTGAACAGATTCACCCATTCATAACCCTACATACTTGAAAGCGTTTGATTCTACCACTTCTATGATTGCCCAAGGAAGGTTTGAAGAAGAACCTTGAAGGATTAGCCTTAATCACCTCTCTAGACCCTTACTCTTGCATGCATGAATAGGAATGACATAGAATACATTTTCCCCCCTCTTAAATCCAACTATTCATAGCTTAAAACAATAGTTTAGGCCTTAGGATCATAGGAATTACAAAAAATCCCTTACTAAATACACAGAAAATAACTGGCTGCCAGTCCCAACGAGGGACTGGACAAGTCGTCGTCCAGGGGAACGAATCGTGGCATCAGTCATTGAGTGCACTATCTAACAGTTAATATGGGGCTCATCACGGGGGACCTCATGAGTCGTTACTGGTGAGCATGACTCGTGTTCACCACTCGTCACCCTCACTACCTAAGGTTCAAATTATCTCCAACCTGCTGACCACGACCACTCCCATGAATCGTTGTGGCTGACTACCACTCGTGGGGCCTTCCGTAGGGTACAATGCCAGGTATCCTGCACTTCCTTAAACCCCCTTGTCGATGAATGACTCAATGAGTCATGGGGGCTGACCACGAATCGTGGTCAGGTCCGTGGGGGACCTCAATTCCCAAAATCAAAAATCACACCCTGAACCTCACCATGAGTCACCTCACGACTCGTGGTCTAACCCATGGGTCACAGAACGACTCGTGCTGTGACCTGGTGCCAGATTCCAATTTTCTCAATTTCAACTTTTGGGTCTGATGATTGGGCTCCTGAGGGTATTACAGATCTGTGGGATATTTACTGGTGGAATGGCATGAAAAGAGACATAGCAAAATTTGTAGCTAAGTGCTCGAATTGCCTGCAGGTTAAGGTGGAACATCCAAGACTAAGAGGTATGACACATGATATCAGCATACCCACATTAAAGTGGAAGGAAGTAAATATGGATTTTATTAGAGGTATACCTCGTACTCGTTAGCAACATGACTCAATTTGGGTGATAGTAGACCGGATGACCATGTCGGCACTTTTCCTCCTAGTTAAAACTATAGACTCAATTGAGGATTATGCTAGGCTATATATCTGGGAGTTGGTCAGGTTGCATGGGGTGCCCTTTCCAATTATTTCAAATAGAGGTACCTAGTTCACCTCACATTTCTGACAGTCATTTAAGAAAGTACTCGATACCCAAATAAAACTCAGCACAACTTTTCACCCCTAGATAGGTGGACAAGCTGAGCAGACTATCTATACCTTTGAAGATAGGCTGGGAGCATGTGTGATTGATTTCAAGGGCAGTTGGGATGATCATCTACCTCTCATCTAGTTTGCGTACAATAACTACCACTCCAGTATCCAGATGGCCCAATTTGAGGCATTATATGGTAGGAGATGTAGGTCTCTTATAGGGTGGTTTGAGGTTGGTGAAGCTACCCTGATAGGGCTAGACTCGGTTCATGAAGCTATGCAGAACTGCAACTTATCAAGGAGAGGTTCAAAACAACACAAAGCCGTCAGAAATCCTATGCTGATGTGAGGGGAAGAGAGTTAGAATTTTCAATAGATGATTGGGTTTATCTAAATATTTCACCCATGAAAGGGGTGATGAGGAGAAAGGAAAACTCAGTCCGAGATATATGGGACCTTATAGAATTCTGAAATGAATTGACAGTGTAGCATATGAGTTAGAATTACCTCCAGAGTTAGCATCTGTGAACCCAGTCTTCCATGTTTCACTATTGAAGAAGTGCATCAGTGATCCAACTTTAGTTCTGCTACTAGACAGTGTGGGAGTGAAAGGTAGTGTCTCTTACAAAGAGGTCCCAGTTCAGATCCTTGACCGGTAGGTTCATAAGATGAGAAACAAGGAAGTCTCTTTGGTGAAAGTCTTGTGGAGGAACCAGCTAGTTGATGGAGCCACATGGGAAGTAGAAGCAGACATGACAGCCAAATACCCTCACTTATTCCCATCCAGTTCAATTCCAACATCAGGTACTAAATCCCTCCTCAATATTCTGTTCAGTTCCATACTCATTAGATCTATACAGATTTTCTATGTGCATTCTAGTTACATCAGCTCTGTTAGAATGGTTAAGTTAGTTCAGAGTCAGTTACTCCCTCAAAAACCAGCTTATAGTCGCAATCTGGGAATTGCAGCTCTTATCCCTAGTTTTCCAGCACTTTTAACCTTCATTCGAGGATGAATGATCCCAAGGGGGAGATATTGTAACACCCCAAAAGTTTCCTGGACAAAACTCAGACCTTGCAAGAAAAATCCAGAAGAAACTAGAAAAAATGCCTCAGAACGACTAAGACAATGATTTGTGGTCAGCTCTAACGACTCGTCGTGTCAGTCATGGTCAGCCCTGCTTGGTCCTTTGGGAACCCATGGGATATAGAATGACCCGTTGTGAGAAACAACGAGTCATCCTATCACTCGTTAGTTCCCCAGTTCAGAACTCCTTTCTTCGGACCCCATGAATCAACCAACAAGTCGTCGTTTGATACAATAAGTCATGGTGTGAGTCATTGTTGAGAGTCCTTAAAACCCTCTTAAGTGACAATGAGTGTTAGCAATGACCCATTGTATCACACAAAGAGTCATCATAACCACCCATTGTGTCAAGTCATAGATCTTTTATAAATTCTTGCAGTGAAGGTAACGACTGGACACAATGACCCATTGGGTCCACAACGAGTTGTTGTATTACCCATTGTTAGGCCTCCTAGATTTTTCAATCTAGTGACCACGGGAGGAACCAACGACCCGTTGGTTCATCCCAAGGGTCATGGTATCTGCCGTTGCCAAATCCATTAAGCCCAGAACATAAGCAGTAAGACCAACGACTGGTCCCAAGGAGTCGTGGTCTCAACCAACGACTCGTAGATGACCCGTCGGTCCCCTATCGGGTAGTTTTTCAGATTTTATTCCAGGGTTATTTTTGTAATTTCCTAGCATTTTTATCTTAAAACCCTATCATTTTGTGCTAGTATAGGAGGGAGTTAAAGTGGTGGAATGACATTCCTCCTTTATTTCACTCATTCCCTCAAGTTTAAAGAGTAGAAACCGTTAGGAAACATAAAGCAGAGCTATGGCATTCGTCTACTTCTTCTCAGAATTTCTCAAGGATTTCCTTAGGAATTCTTCACCAGGTATGTGAGAATTCAAAAAGGGAATTGTTCTTCTCTTGTGTCCCCAAAATCCTTCTCTAATTCTTCTATCAGTTACAGCCCTGTGGATTTGAAATGTAGAAAGTTTTCAGATAAAATTCATTAAGATTGCAAGTGGAATATTATTTACAATATTAATTGCTTTGTTATTCCCAGTTTCTAGAAATTTGGCTAAACTAGTATCTAGTGGAATGATTTAGCCCTAGTGTCTCAGTTCAGTAAAATTAGAATCTTGCGTGTTGGACTAATTTTTCTTGTAGCTTGATTCTATCAGTTTTGGAATTCCCATATTGTTAGTATATATTGAAATCTTAGTCACCTGCATTTTATTCCAGTCTTAGTGAGATTATTAGCATTCTCAGTATTGTCCAAAAATGTCAGTTGAGCGATTTGAATACAGTCATTTATTGAGGTGTCAGTGGTGCCTCCCAGTTATCAGTTATTAGACTCAGATCTCAAATTTTAGTGGTTCTTTAGACGGTTACGAAACTTCTAGATTACCAACTATGACCAATATTAGAACCCCCAACTTAAAATTTTAGTTTGTTCTTTAGACGGTTACGACATTTCCAAATAAGCAGCTCTGGCTAGTCTTAGAATACCAGTTTAAAAATCCATCCAATAAGTCTCACAGGGTACTTCCAGATAGGTATTCCTAACTTAGTCTTGGGCCCCAGTTTTGAGTTATCAGCTTAGTAGTCAGTTTAGGGTTATCCAATAGGAGTAGGAATGAGCACCGAGTGGACTGGGGTTCCAGCGCACCTAGGTTCCCAGAACTACATCGCCAACATAGGTTATTTATTTGGCCCTATGGCCCCAGACTTGTGATCACCTGGTTCATGCCTTTATACCTTGGCAAGGTATATTGCATTCTACTGATGGGGTGTATACATCGGACTCAATTTCTAGCTCTCGTGGTTATATGTCGCTTATAGACTCTCCCACTAGTCACTACAGTTTCTGTTTAGCTCTGCTCAGAACAAATTTAGTGTACTCAGTTCAGTTAAGTTCAGTACAGTTAGTTCAGATCAGTATCTCAGATTCAGGGCATGTTTATGACCATTAAATAGGGTCATTTTGACCATTTTAGAATATTTCAATTTATTCAGTTTCAGTATTTTAGTTGGTCATTGCATGTCATTACAATTCAATTATTTATTCTCTGTGTTATTTTTTCTCCTACTTATTCAATACATTCAAACTACTGACGCATACCTTCTATGATGTAGCGTATTATGATACAGCCGCAGGTTCTCACTCTTAGCACTATTAGCAGATCTACTCCAGGAGTTATAAGATGCACCAGTGGTGAGTCCGCATATTTCGAGGATAATGTTTATTTTCATCAGTTATTTTCATTCAGTAGACCTTAGAGTTAGTTGGGGGCTTGTCCCAGCAACTCATCATTTGTAGTTGTCTTTCAGACATAGATTTAGACTTTCAATTATGCTTAAGATGTTAATGCTTATATTATTCAGTTTTCCTTAAATGATTTATTTATTTAAGCTTCCGCTAAGATTACTTAGATTACTAGTGTTATGATATACCATGAGCTTGGGGTTACTTGTGACTCTAAGTACCGTGTCTCGTCTAGGGTATAGACGCGGGTTGTGACATTTTGTGTGGAAGAAAGATGGCTCTCTCAGGATATGCATCGACTACCGCCAATTGAAAAAAGTCATAATAAAGAATAACTATCCCATTCCCAAGATTGATGACATGTTCGATCTGCTTTAGGGTGCAATTTATTTCTCAAAAGCAGACCTCAGATTTCGCTATCATCAGCTCAGATTTAGAGAATGTGACTTTACAAAGACGACCATCAAAACATGGTATGGTCACTATGAATTTGTAGTTATGTCCTTTGCAATAACGAATGCTCCTATAACTTTTATGGATTTGATGAATAGGATGTTCAATTAGTACCTGTTTATTGTCTTCATAGATGATATCCTCATATACTCTCGAAGTGAGGAGGAACATGCTGGCTATTTGAGAATTGTGCTTCAGGCTCTTAAGGACCGTCAACTAAATGCAATATTCAGCAAGTCTAAATTTTGGCTAAAGTCAGTTTATTTTCTTGGACATGTGGTATCTAGTGAGGGTGTTCAGGTAGACTTTCAAAAGATTGAGGCAGTTAAGAACTGGCCTAGACCTATCACTCCCACCAACATTCGAAGCTTTTTGGGTTTACCAGGTTACTATAGGAGGTTTGTAGAAGGATTTTCATCCATTACTTCACTTGTAACCCAATTGACTTAGAAGAAGGTCATGTTTCAGCGGTCCGATGATTGTTAAAAAAGCTTTCAAAAGTTAAAGACTCGGCTTATTTCTGCTCCAATCTTGATCCTGCCGAGGGCACTGATGGCTTTGTAGTGTATTGTGATGCCTTAAGAGTTTGCATCGGGTGTGTGTTGATGCAGAAGGGGAAGGTCATCACTTATAATTTGAGACAGTTTAAGACTCATAAGAAGAATTACTCAACACACGGCCTTGATTTATCAGCAGTAGTTTTTACCTTAAAGAATTGGAGACACTATCTATATAAGGTGCATGTTCATGTGTTCACGGACCATAAAGAGACTTCAGTATGTCTTTAGTCAGAAGGACCTGAATCTTCGACAGATAAAATGGCTTGAATTGCTTACGATATGAGTGTTCTTTATCATCTAGGTAAAGCTAATATTGTGGGTATTCCCTTAGTAGGTTGTTGATAACGCTCAAACCACACCTCTTACTGAAGTGAGAAGCATACGTTGTCAATAAAGAACCCAACAAGAGGTTGGGGTTGATCCCACTGGGAATGGGGAGACTGGATTATAGCCGGTAACTAAACTTGTAAGGTAGTTACTTCAAAATAGGGGGATTCTAAAGAAAATCAATAATAAAAGCAAATATCAAAATTCTGATGTTACGTCAATATCAAAGGATAACTAGGGTTTGTGTTCCCCATGGATTCATAACTGCTTTGGGTATACAATCGTGATTATCACCAATACTTACGTATAGAACTGATAACTTAGGTTCATTCAAAGGACCAACCAGCCCCTATTGAACGGATATTCTCAATTACTCGACCAAGTCTCATGAGCGGTTTCAAACTATCCATTATTACTAAGTTCCAGATTTAACTATCCTGTGACCACATCTCAAGTTAATACTATCATTATCAAAATCAAGGCTCTGTTTTAGTTCTCTTTTCCTAATCTCTACCTCTTCGACTAAATCAAGTAAAGAATTCGAGCACTTCCTAACGTGATGCACCGTTAAGAAACATTTAAGCATGAAGAGAATACAATATAAGCATTTGTATTGGTTTTAAGATCACTTTGTGTAACCCTAACTAGTTAATTAACCATGGTTCCCACAACCCTAGCTATGGAGGTTTTAGCCTCTCATAGTCGCAAGGTTGTGATTTGCATTCATGATTAAGAATAAAATCTATACTTACAATAATGATTGAGAAAAACACATCCTTCAATTACTCCACAAAATCTTGAAAAACAAGTAGCAAGAACAAGATGAATTCAAGAAAAGGTTGATTACAAGTTGAATCAACTCAATCCTCTCTTTCTCTTACTAGTGTTGCTTGTCTAATGCTATCTGATTGTCTACAGAAAAATAAAACCTAAAAACATATTTATAGAGACACAAGAATCCTTTTCTTAAGCTAACTGGATGAATTTCCATAGCTGGTGGTTACGACCAGTAGCAGCTTCCTACGACTCGTAGCTGCCTGTCATGCCTTTCATTCTTGAATGAATTTCAGCTAAGTTTTGGATCTAGGTACGATTTGTACCTCCTTCATACGACCCGTACTGAGCTCCCGTAGTTTAATTTTGAAACTTTGGAATTCTTCTGAAGTTTAATACGATCGGCATGGTACGACTCGTACTTCCTTCCCACGGGTCGTACATTCCATCCGTAGCAAGAGTTAGCACTTTATGGAACTTCTCTGGATTTTGACATGATTTCTTCATCATGACTCGTACCATCTTGGTATGATCTGTACTGAGACTCTTACATTTCCTCTTTGCACTTTAAGCCTTCTGCAACTTTTCATGGCCCTCAGCACGACTTGTAGCTCCTTCCTCTAGCTCGTATTGTGGTTTGCACATTAAGCCTATTTTGCATCTTTTCGGCTTTATTTTGCCATTTTTAAGTCCAACTTCAATTCATCTTGCAATCAAAGAAAAAGTTCCTTATATATACATAAACACACCTAAGTTCATGCTATTTTCTTTGTTTTGAGCATCGAAAGTGTTGTAAATCCACAGCACATCAACACCCTCAACTTAAGACTTTTGCATGTCCTCAGGCAAAGAAAAGAGAAACTAAAACACAATGCTCAACTTGAAAAATAGACTTGAGATACTACAGCCAATACTCAAACAAACCTGCACTTTGTATACAAACTCTATTGACCCTTTCTCAGGGAACCACATCAGCTACTGTATTACAAGCAACTTCAAAACATCATAAACAGGGATCAAAACATGTCATTTATCTGTCAATGGGTAATCAAGTCATCACCAATGTTTTCCCCACAGACCAACAGTAAAATAATACATAATCCATGTAGCCTCACACAAATGAAGTCCCCACTCAGATGTGAAATGTCAAACATGATGTGGGACTAAGCAAGTAAGGCACTCACTCTCACAAAGAAGTTACAAGTATTATGTGTCAGATACCATAGGCTTTCACTTATTTTCTCTGCTTTAGTTTTTCAGATGGTCGGGTTAAGATCACTATAGGACTTGATATGGCTTGTAATGTAGGCTCTGGGATGGACATGGTAAATACGGAAGATTTTATAAGTGACTATTCCTTCCTTGGCACTATATACATTGTCTACACCATTTACCTAATACACCCTTTTATTCTTTCATTCTCTTTTCCCACTTTTTATGCACATTTGCATTGGTGTAGTGAGTTTTCAACCTTTTTTTTCTTTTCAACATTTTCAAAATTTCTATGAGCTTTATTTCTCAACATTTACAACATCTTTCATCCCTTTTTTTTCATCTCACCATACCTCATTTTTCACCATTTCTTTCTTCTCTTTTCTTTTCCTTTCTTATGTTCCCACCTTTTATGCACCACTACTCTAGCCACCCTCAACTTAAGAACTTTTCTTATGTTGAGGTTCACAATATCCAAGGAATGACCAGGGCCAAAACAGGTTCATTACAAAAAATGGGTATGGTTAATCGGTAAACCAAAGAAATCATGGTCTATTAAGGCTCAAACTTAGGACAAGGGATTCGTGCAACTTTTGTAGGGAAATATAGGCTAAAATTGAGCTAAACAAAACTGGCCTATGATCATATCCTAACCAACCATCCTTATCCTATGCAGAGACCAACCAGTAAAGTTCTAGATCTACAACATAATACCGAAATGACTAATATACCTCACTCACACATGGTGCATGAACTATTTTGACCTTACCTGTCTGGTTTATACATGGATTAACAAAACTACTCATGTTGACAAACTAAATGACATCCAAAGATCCACAACAACCATGCATGTTGTCACAAATACATAGCTAATGCATTAGAAAATTTTTAAACAGGGTCAATTTTTTTCAAAAACCACAAATAGTGCATTTTTATTGGCTGAGTACTCCTAATCTACTTTATAATTTAAAAAAATCACAAAATAAAAATAAAAATGCTACACATGTCGGTTCTACTAGATAGCATGTCCGAGGGAAAAGAAACACGGCAAGAAAAATTCTCAAACGAACCAAAAATTCCAAAAACAAGGACACTCCAAAGCATCATATAGAAGACCATAGGGAAGAGAACATACATGTGGTGCACATGTACCACTGCAATAGTGGCGCTAGCAGTGGCCGACACACTCAATTTTGTGTCAATAGGGGGAGTGCTCCCCCCCAGTGGTCGTGGCCACTTGGATGGCCTCTGAATATATCTGGGCTGAATGTGGCTCTCCCGAAGGGTCATGGCCACGGGAAAGCTCAGGCTGGGGCACGGTGGAGCTACCTGCTCCTCTAGCTCTCTCATGCAGCTCAGTCATATGTGTATCATGAGTCTGCACCATCGCTGCTCTAGCCCACTTGCACTCTTTTCTCTCCTTCTTTCCTCTTTTACTCAAACTCTCCTCACTAGCATCATCAGTAGCTCTTTTCTTGCCTTTATCACCAGCTGCGGTTCGCTCCCAATATGCTGCCAAATCAATATCCTCATCAAGTCGGCATCTAGGTCCAGAAGAGTGGGGGCTGCTAAAATTGTTGGTTGTCGTAATGACAACTCAACTACTTGGCTCTGAAGAGCCCCCAAATCCGCACGGAGACTGCTGGTATTGGTCTGCTCCACCATTCTCTCATTGAAACGACTCTCAAAACTATCTAGGCGGGCATGTAAAGCCTGAGTTGCTGCCTCTATCTCTGACTTGACCCATGGTTTAACATTATCCATCATGGCTTGAATCGTACACTTTGCCATGGTCAATCTCTTAGCTAGATTTTGGAGGAATTCCTTTGGTACCAAGATGTACCGTGCTGGTGTATGAGCCTACATATTGGGCAGTGGCATAGCTGAGGTGCTGGGAGCTGACTCTGAATGACCGACATCTATAGCCGGTGTCTCACTTTGCTCCTGTGTAATAGGGACATTCACTTGTACGTCCCATGCTGGCTGGGCTGCTGGGATAGCTGTGGGAATTCTGGATCTACTTACTAGGTTCATCTCATCCCAAATAAGGCCTATATCTACAATCCTTTGGGCTCCAATCAATCGCTCATCACCCCGTGGAACTTCTGCCTCCATACATAATCTGAATACAAGACTCGGGAATGGAATAGTAGTGCTTACTCACACTGCCCGGTCTCGTATATCATCGGCTATGATCCTCAAAATATTGATGGGGTAATGAGACATGAGGCATGCAACCAAAGCCGCTTTGTCAGCACTCAGTGTGTTGTCGTTGACCGTAGGTGCTAACCGATGATGCACTAGTGTCTAGCAGGCTTTTGCAATGAAGTTTTGTGAATTTGTGGTCACCTGCTTTCCACCTGTAACCCATTCAACCTCATCCTTGTTCTCAGCAATGACCTCTATTTGCCATTCCAGCTGTCTTTGTTGCTCCTGCACACTAAAGGATCTAATCTCCTTCATTGCCTCCACCCTGTAATCACATTCTAGTATCATCCTGGTAGGCAAGAATTGTGGGCCACACAATAATTGAGCAATGGTCCGCTTGGATATATCAACTTCTCGACCTCGGACTATAACACTCTCCAGACGAGGATGGTCTTTTATTTTCTTCCCTTCCTTTGCCTTTACCTCCATGGTGGCCAAGTATTTGGCATAGAACTACTGAACTATGTTTTGTATGTATTGTGTTGGAGTCTTGGCCATCCACTCAAAACCATAGAAGCTAAAAATATTCTTCAACTCCTCAACTTCATTCAATGTGGTTGTGACGATCCACGGTTCTTCTTGAATGCTCCTCAGTGGCTTATTTTTTCAGTGAGAGAGCTGCCTTGTTCACAGATTTCTTTGGCTCCCAGCACTCTCCACCGGATTGTACGGTTTGCCCTAGGGGGGGTCTGCTCTTGTGCAACAGGAGACTCTTCCTCTGACTCATCACTGCAGCTCTCCTCTTCACTCTGGGTCTCTCCTGACCCTTCTTCAGCATTGGAGTCACTCCCTGACTTTTGGCATTCCTCTATAACTCCCTCTTCAAACTGGGGAGGTTGAGTGGATGTTGTAGTGGTTGCTTTAGCATGGGCCTTTGCTTTCTCCCTAGTGTTTCTAGTTCCATCGGTGTCCAAGGTGTCTACTTGATACTCCTCAATTGAACCACTAGGTGAGTCTCCGGCCTTGTTGGTTCTGGTTCAATCGGTGTCCCAGAATTGCAACTTGTTTTCAGTACGACTCGCAGGTATGACTCGTACCACATGGGTACAATCCGTACTACGAGTCGTCTGATGAAGCCCTAATTTTATGTTGTTCTGTATTTTTTCACGACTCATGGTACAACCCATAGGTTGATTCCACGAGTCATAGGATGGACTTTTTCATGCAACTATAGTTATATTGGTGGCATGAGTGCTCAGTACGACTCGTAGTGGCATCCTATGGTCCGTACTAAGCATCGTACAACTTTAAATTTTCTTTTCTAAATTTTTGCAAGGACTCTTTTTCAATTTTTAGGGTACTCAGACATCCCCCCAGGTATAGGCACAACAATAACTCAATTTAACTCAAACCCAACCTATCCCTTTCTCATCCCACTACCCATAAGTCATTTATTTTTTAAAATCTCCATTCATCTACAATCTAGCATCCCTTTAGGTCGAAGAAGCACAGTAACAACACACTGATCATTGTCTATTGTCAACATTAAATTTCAAGTCAAGTGAGTAACTCATAGGGGTTTGACACCTTCAAGCTCAATATATGACTTTTTAACAACTTTTAACATAGCACACTTATTTAATTGATGATTCATCAACGGTAGTTGATAGTCCTAGGGTTTTCTGACCTTGAGTCGAGCAAGAAGTTTTCTTGATTCTTTGGTTGTTGTTGAGTTACGGGTAAGGGAAGTGATGTGGAGTTGTGTGTTTGAATGTTTGAGTATGGGAGAATGGGTTTAGGAAGTATAAATAGGTAAGGGCAAAATTTTTTTAAAAAAAGTTGTGCCGAGTCAGGTATAAATGCTAATTTCAACCCGTCATGACTCATACCACGAGTCGTAGGAATATCCTACGGCTCATCCCTTGGACTCGTGGGCAACCTGTTAGAGAAAACTTACCTGATGACCTAAGAATACGTCCTACGGCTCGTACCATTGAGATACGATCTCTAGGATGACTCATAGGTCGGGGTTCGGAATCTTTTTGTTATGAACCTCACCACGACTGCTGCTACGGCTCGTAGGATCTCATTATGGGTCGTACTGAGAGCCATAACAGCAGATGTTTCAGCCTCTTGCTTTCAATTTGCATGCACACTGAGCACACACTAGTTCAATAACTTGGGTTTCCTCCCAAGAAGCGTTTGATTTAACGCCACGACACGACGTAGGTAAGCTAGTTACTAAGACTTCACCATTCCACCATTTGGGTTGCCTCCCAAGAAGCTCCTGATTTAACGTCGCGGCACGACGCAAATCTCTTGGCTACTTAGAATTCATCAAGTGATTCATGCTCATCCTCCAGTGCTGAGATCATGCTGAATTCCTTGGGTTGCTTCATTGTCTTGTAGATGTTTAATGTGACCTCCTCTAGATTCAGCCTAAACTTCAACAGACCAGCTTCTACATCTACTAGAGCTCTCTCAGTCGCAAGGAATGGTCACCCCAAAATGATGGGGACCTCATAATCAACCTCGCAATCTAGAATCATGAAGTCTGTTGGGAATATAAATTTATCTACCTTGAAAAACACATCGATCAGGATTCCCACCGGCTTCTTAACTATTTTGTAGGCCATTAGTAACCACATGTTGGTTGGTATAGGAGTTCCCAATCCTAACTTATTGAATATAGCCAAGGGCATCAAATTAATGCTAGCTCCCAAATCACAGAGTGCCCTTGCGAACCCAACATTACCAATCATACATGGTATAGTGAAGGCACATGGGTCCTCATTTTTCTGTGCTAAGACTCTTGTAGCTATGGAACTGCAGTGATGCACATTGTTAATAGGCTCATAGCTCACAGATCTTTTCTTTGTAACTAGGTCCTTCATAAACTTTGCATATCCTAGAATCTGCTCTAATGCTTCGACCAATGGCATGTTCACAGACAGTTGCTTAAGCATTGAATGGAATTTCTGGAACTTACCATTTTCCACCTTCTTCTTCATCCTTTAGGGGAATGGTGGTGGTGGTCGTGGGATTGCTTTATGCACTTTCTTTGTCCCTTTATCCATCACAGATTCCTTCTCACCTCTCGGGGCCTCTTGCAACTCACCAGTCTCTTTCTGAGCACTAGTATCATCATCCTCCATTATTCTCTCTTTCTTCCACTCAACTTCAACTAGAAACGGGGGGTCAACCATGGTTTTACCACTCCTAGTCATCACCTCCATACAATGTGCATCATTCTTCAGATTTTGGACAGTGTTGCTAGGCAGTGTACCCTTTTGTCTAGGGTTGATTGATGCTGACTGTTGCCCAAGTTGGTGTTCAATTTGCTTGATGGCGGTAGCATGATATTCCATCTTTTGACCCATACTTGACAAATCACATCGGATCTACTTCAACTGATCATCAGTGGACCTCACCTTCTTCAACAACACAACCATCATGCTCTCCAACATTGATTGCCCAGCCTCCCCTTCTCGTGCATTGGGAGGCACATAGAATCCAGCCGGTCATTGTGATAACCATCATTGCGCCTCCAATCACCTTCGCGCTCACAACCTTGACTCCTATCTATGAACCCATTTCTGTTGTAGTTTTCTCTATACTGGTTCCGACCTTGATTTCCAGAACCTTGGTCCCAATTGTCTTGTCCAGACGCTTGGGAGTTGGTTCGGAAACTCGCTACCTGGCTATCCAAAAAGTTTGCCTCCTCCTCAGAATTAGAGTGATCAGCTCCTTGCTCCCTTCCTTGAGTACCACTGCATTAACCTATTTTGCTCCAGCTCCTATTATATGCTTTGTCAGCAAGTCCAATGATGTGCGCATGTGAGACAACTCCTGGTAGCGCTCTTCTTCTTTTCTTCGTTGGTTTGCAGTAAAACCAATAGCATGTGTGCCTGCCACTGCATTATCCTCCCTCGTATGCCAGGCCCGATTTGTCTTAGTCACCCTATCAAGAATGGTGGTAACTTGCTCCCAGGTGTGACTCATCAATGCTCCTCCAGCTACCGTGTCTGCTACAGCCTTGGTGCTATTGTTCAGAGACCTGTAAAAGATTTCCAACAAACTATCATCTGGATTTTCTTGGTTGGGGCACTTAGTCAACTTGTTTTTAAATCTAAACCAAGTTTCATGTAGTGCCTCAGTCTTGATCTTTCAAAAATTATAGATCTCATCTTTTAGCTGCAACATCCTGGATAGGGGAAAGAATCTCTCCAAAAAGGCCTACTTAAGCTCCCTCCAGTTTGTTATGGAGTCTTTGGGCAACTCCAATAACCAAAAAGTAGCTTCCCCTGATAGAGAAAAAGGGAAGAGTCTGAGCCGTATTGCATCTTGGCTTACTTCGGGCAACCTGTACACCTTGCATATTCCTACGAAGTTCATTAAGGGCAGGTTGGCGTCATCCGGTGTATGACCACTAAACACCCCTTTCATATTTAGCAGCTGAATCATGGTGCTAGTAATGTCGAATTTGGCCCCAGTGGGCAATGGTGGTGGCACAATTGCTCCATTCGACCTGACCTCATCTATGTTCGGGTCGTCATCATCATTAAAGAACCAAGGGGTAAATCTATGAGCTCTATTTCCCCTCCCTTGTCGACCATCATTTACCACTTCATCTCTTTCATCCTCTGCATGTTGTAGTGCAGCTTTCCGAGCTAGCTCGGCTTTCCTAGATTCTTCATCTATGCAGGCCTCTCTTTGCTTGTGGTTTTCCATGTTACGCAGTGCTCTTTTGATTTCTAGATTAAATGGAACAAGGGTATCTCCTCTACTCTAAGTGCTTGGCATTCATCAGAGAACAGCCTGTGGGTATCAAAAACACAAAAATAAACGTAATTAAAGAAATAACTACCAAAAAGTTAATTACAAGCTAATAACCTAGTTTCAGCCGTATTCCCCGGTAACGGCGCCACTTTTTGATAATGCTGAAACCACACCTCTTACTAAAGTGAGAAGCGGACATTGTCAATAAAGAACCCAACTAGAGGTTGGGGTCGATCCCACAGGGAATAGGGAGACTGGATTATTGTTTGTAACTAAACTTGTAAGGTAGTTTCTTCAAAATAGAGGGATTCTAAAAAAATCAATAATAAAAGAAAATATCAAAATTCTGATATTACGTCAATATCAAAGGATAACTAGGGTTTGTGTTCCCCATGGGTTCATAACTGCTTTGGGTATACACTCGTATTATCACCAATTCTTATTTATAGAATTTATAACTTAGATTCATTTAAACGACCGACCAGTCCCTATTGAACGACTATACTCAATTTCTCGACCAAGTCTCATGAGCGGTTTCAAACTATCCGTTATCACTACGTTCCAGATTTAACTATCCTGCGACCACAGCTCAAGTTAATACAATGATTAGAAAAATCTAGGTTCTGTTGTAATTCTCTTTTCCTAATCTCTACCTCTTCTTCCAAGGAAAGTAAAGAATTCAGGCACTTGTTAATGTTGCGCACCGCTAAGCAATGTTTAAGCATGCAGAGAATACAATATAAGTGTTTTTATTGGTTTTAAGATCACTTTGTGTAACCCTAACTAGTTAATTCCCCATGGTTCCCACAACCCTAGCTATGGAGGTTTTAGCCTCTCATAGTTGCAAGGTTGTAATTTGCATCATGATTAAGAATAAAAATCAATACTTACAATAATGATTGAGAAAAACACTTCCTTCAATTATTCAACAAAATCTTGAAAAACAAGTAGCAAGAACAAGATGAATTCAAGAACAAGTTGATCACAAGTTGAATCAACTTAATCCGGTATTTCTCCTTCTTACGACCCATACTGAGCTCCCGTAGTTTAATTCTGAAACATCAGAATTCTTCTGAAGTTTAGTACGATCGGCATGGTACAACTCGTACCTCCTTCCCATGGGTCGTATATTCCTTCTGTAGCAGGAGTCAGCACTTTATGCAACTTTTCTAGATTTTGTCATGATTTCTTCATCATGACTCGTACCAGCTTGGTACGATCCATATTGAGACTCGTATATTGCTTCTTTGCACCTTAAGCCTTCTGCAACTTTTCATGGCCCTCAGTACGACTCGTAGGTCCTTCCTACGGCTCGTACTTTGGTCTACACATTAATCCTATTTTTCATCTTTCAGACTTTCTTTTGCCATCTTTATGTCCAACATCAATTCATCCCGCAATCACAGGAAAAGAGCCTTATATCCACATAAACACACCTAAGTTCATGCTATTTTCTTAGTTTTGAGCATCGATAGTACTGTAAATCCACATCACATCAGTTGTCCATAGGGAGTGTACTCATGTGAAAGATGGAAGAAAGGAGTTGGTTAGAGATGTTCACCGGCTCGCTCGCTTAGGGGTTAGCCTGAATTTGGTAGAAGTTGGTGTCATTGTTAGTAATAGTTCAAAATCTCCATTAGTGGTAGAAGTTAAGGCAAAACAAGATGAGGATCCTATTTTGGTTAAGTTGTCAAAGTAGTCTAGAATTAGAAAGTAGGGGTTTTATCCCAAGAGGGAGATGGTGTGCTCTGCTATTAGGGTCAATTGTGTGCTTTAGATGTGGACAACTTGAGACAGTAGATTTTGAGAGAGGCTCATATCTACCCAGGTGCCACCAAGATGCACCATGATCAACGAGAAGTCTATTGGTGGAATGGCATGAAGAGGGATATTTTTAAATTTGTAGTTGTACCCGAACTAATAGAAGGTTAAGGTTGAACACCAAAGATCGGGAGGTATGATTCAATGTCACGCCCTACCTTGGGAGGCGTAACTGGAACCCCATGCCACACTGGACTCTCAGCTGACCTGGCCGGGCATCTACACTCCTAGTGTATGCCAGTAGCACATAATCAAGGAAACAACCAGCTACATCTCGGTTGTAAACACAGCCATGGGCCGACAAGGCCACTACATAATACCTGGAGTAAATCAGCTAACCTAACAGCGACATTAATATCCTTGTATGCGGGCCGGCAAGACCACCTTGCTCCTAATAGATAACATAATTAGGCCCCACACGGCCAACAACACATATCATAACACATATATGACCCAAATGGCCAATAACGCATAACTAACCAACCACCATAATTTGCAAGCCTCTAAGAGTGAAATATTCGTCAGGACAGTGGCCCGGCCTACCCAAAAACTATCTGATGAAAGATAGGAAAATATCTACTATATGGAAACTCTGAAGGAGAGGAGCTGACCATTCTTCTAACTCAGAATAGCTGCTAAGAAGGTCCCAAAACCTGTCTGTCTGAACCTGCAGGTGAGTACGCAGCGCCTCATGCGTGGGTGTCACAACAATATGTACCAAATATGTACTGCATTACTAATAACTGAATGAAAGCTGATAAGGAATTGAAAGTAATCAGTAATAAGGGCCATACGTTAACCTGTATTATTTCATAACCATAGCCTACATCTAGTAGAAAATTATACCAATAAAACTCAAGCTGCATAATTATACACTCATAAACCATATCTAGCAATCAAGTAAACAAACAAGAACCTAACCTGGCCCCCATAATCCTGGAAGGTGCAAATAACACAGAGACAACCTACCTAGGCCCCCATAAGCCCCGACAAGTGCAAGAAATCTATAACTCCTATTTGTTTCAATATAGCCCAGTAGTCAAGCTATAACTAAAGCATACTCATTCTCTGAGACTGTATTCAAGCCTTCTGCGCTTCTACAACTATGCTTGAGCCATCTGGGCTCCTGTAACTATATTTGAGCCTTCTGGGCAACTGTAACTTTATCTAAGCCATCTAGGCTCCTGTAGCTATATATGAGCTATCTGAGCTCCTGTAACTAGATATGAGCCCTCTGGGCTCCTGTAACTGTATATGAGTCATCTAGGCTCTAGTAACTATGTCTGAGCCATCTGGGCTCCTGTAACTATATCTGAGCCTTCTAGGCTCCTGTAATTGTATATGAGTAGCAACCAACGGGCATACTCTATGTGTCCATGCCTAGACAATTAGTCATGGAAGTAATTATAAATCAGTGATCACAACGACCCGTTAGGTCCACCAACGAGTGGTTGTGGCACCCATCGTTAGATCCTCCAAGTATTCCCCACACAGTGACCACGGGGGAACTAACGACCCGTTGGTTCATCCAACGAGTTGTGGTGACCCCCGTTAACAGATCCAGTGTTTTCAAGTTCCAGGCAGTGGAACCAACGAGAGGTCCCAATGAGTCGTGGTCACAACCAACGACTCGCTCAGTGACCCGTTGAGACCCTGGCGTCTAGTTTTCAAATTTTTTTTCTAGGATTGTTTTAGTAATTTCCCACCGATTTAGTCCCTAAACTACGTCATTTAAGTTTGAATTAAGAGGATTTAGATGGATTAAACAATTCTTCTCCCTCATTCCCCACTCATATCATTAGAAAGCATCGTAAAGTTTCTCTCAGGAGTTTTAGAGCATGAACTAGGGAAGCCCACTTCTCCTCAGATTCTCAAGGAATTTCTTCGGTTTTCTTTATCAGGTATGTGGAAATTCAACAAGGGAATAGTTCTTCCCTTGTGTCCCCAAAATTCTTCTCTATCTTCTCTATCATTTCTATAGACCTATCAACCTAGTTATAGCTTTTAGAGTCTCTTCATAGGATAATTTCTCTATGACCTGACCATTCTCGACTAGGATAACCCGAGAAGGGTCTCCTACTCACTTGCGTAATATCGATACATGAAAGACTGGATGAACAGATTCTAGCCTCAAAGAATATTCTAACTCATAGGCCACTTGGACTATCTTTCGGAAGATCCGATATGGCCCGATGAATCTAGGGCTAAACTTGTCCTTCTTATCAAATCTTATAACGCCCCTCACTGTTGAAACTTTCAGGAATACCCCGTTGTTGAAACAAAACTTTAAATCTCTGTATCAGATATCGGAATAGGACTTCTGACGACTCTGAGTTGTCGATAGACACTATCTAATGAGCTTAGCTCCCTCTTATGTCTAATATATCATGTTAGGTACTAACGACCCTAACTCGCCTATTTTAACCCATACTAGGGGGAATTTATATTTATGCTCATTTATAAAGCCTCATAAGACGCCATCTTGATGGTGAGATAGTAACTGTAATTATGCAAACTAGATAAGATATAGGTGTTCATCCCAACGTACTCTGAAGTCTAGAACAATTGCCTATAACATATCTTTGGGCGTCTGAATCGTGCGCTCTGCTTGGCCATCTGCCTAGGGACAAAAGTTATAGTCAAGTTAACCTATGTTCTAGAACTTTTATGAACTAACTTCCAGAATCTAGTAGTAAACTAGGACCCTCTGCCAGAGACGTTAGACACTAGTACACTATGCCATTGGACCATCTCTTTAATGTATAATTCAATATAATTTCCAGCTGAAAACATAGCCTTGACTGACAAGAAATAAGCTAGTTCTGTCAACCTATCAAGAGTGACCCCAATGGCGTCAAATTTATGCATGGTACATGGTGAACCTGTAACAAGGTTTATATTGATTGCTTCCCACTCCCATTTAGGCACTGCTATCTCTTGAGTTAGCCCACCAAGTTTCTGATGTTCAGTGTCTACCTACTAACAATTGGGACACTGCGTTACAAAATTGGCAATATCTTTCTTTTTTCCGTTCCACCAATAATTCTCTTTTATATCATGGTACATTTTATGAAGATATATTTCCATCGGACCCATATGAAAAGAATAACGAGAATAATGTACTTCTGCCATAATCTGCTGGTGAAGCCCCGCCACATCTGGAACGTAGAGTCGATCTCTAAATCTTAAGACTCTTTCCCCTGTTATCCCCAAGGCCCAAGACTTCTCCTGCTAAGCCTTGCTTCTATTATTTTTACTAGTCTAGGGCCTTCGTACTGTCTCTCTTTCTCCTCTATAACTAGGGACGACACCACAGTATTCAGGATGACAACCCCACTATCATCTGAGTTCATTAACTAGACTCCTAAACTAGCTAACTGGTGCGGCTCTCGAGCCGAGATTAAATATGATAGACTTCTCATAGATATACGACTAAGGGAATCGGCTACAATGTTATCCCTCCATGGGTGATACATGATGTGTATGTCATGATCCTTTAGCAACTCAAACCAGTGACGTTGTCACCAATTCAACTCTTCCTGCTTAAAAATATACTGGAAGCCCTTATAATTAGTGAAGATGTCTACATGGATAACTTAAAAGTAATACCTCCAAAATTTTCGAAGCATGGACTACTGTAGCCAATTCTAGGTCATGGGTATGATAGTTCTTTTTGTGCCTTCTTGACTGCCTTGAAGCATAAGTAATCACCTTACTGTGCTGCATAACAGCACACCCTAACTCTACGCCTAAAACGTTACAGTATACCACGCAACCCTCTAAGCTCTCTGGTAAGGCTAATACTGTTGTAGATGTCAATTTGTCTTTCAGTCCTTGGAAACCTGCTCATAAGCCTCAATCCTCTAGGACACAGTTGCTTTATGAGTCGATTTTGTCAATGGTACTGATAGGGCAGAGAATCCTTTCACCAACCCTATGTAATACCTAACTAACCCCATAAAGCTGCAACCTTCTGTTGGAGTCATGGGTCTGGGCCAAATCTTAACAGTCTCTAGCTTGTGCCAGTTAACCTGAATACCTATATTTGACGCAATATGGCCAAAGAAAGCTACAGAGTTTAACCAGAAATTCGAGAACTTCACATATAACTTATGATCTCTAAGAATCTGGGTTACTCAATTCATGAAATATCCACGTCTCCTTGCAAAATGACTATAATACAGGGCTCCACATATTTTGGTGCAAACCTTACTATAAATCGGTGTGCCCCGGCTGGCATGGTATCAACTAATGTTGGTGTGTATCTAGCTAAGGAAATAGACCTCAATGTTTACCTCTGACGCTCGCTTTGCCCCATTTCTGGTGTAAGAACTGCTCTATCCTGACCTGTCGAATTTGTCGAGACAAATAATGGTATATGAAGGCCTCATAGAAACTAGGCCAAGTAGGTGAAGGCGCATCTCTGCCTCTGGGTCTTTCTTAACTCTTGTACCACATAACTACTATTTCTTGAAATTGAAATACTACTAACTTAACTGACACTATGTATGAAGCATACATGATCCTGAATATCCTTCGTAACTAGTCTATGAGGTTCTAGGGGTCTTCTCTATACTCTATCTCCATGAATCGTAAAGGACTCAAAGCCAGAAACTCACGAACCCTTAAACTTCCAGATCCCTCTGTAGGCCCGGCAACAACTAGTACTACTGGCTGACACTAAGTAACTGTCATCTGGATCAATATAAAAATTTCATTCCTGACATCCTGATCTAAAGGTATAAGAAGAAATGGAAGTAGTGTCGGCATATCTATTGCCCTATGAGATTCTTGGTGCCTTGGAGGATACTGGGGAGATCGAGAAGATGTATCACTTTTTCCCTCAGGCTGGCTGTCCCCACCTGTGGCACCCTGCTGGTACTCTCTCCCTCTACCATATCTAACTCACGGCTGACTGTAGTCTGTTGTATATCGGACATCACTATAGACAGACATCACAACATAAGCTTGGGGGCTCAACCTTATGCAACTCAGCTCTATAGTATGATATGAGAACGAGGGGTAACCATACTATCATTGCTCGTAGTTTCCTGCTTATAAAATATGGTGCAAAACACATTTATAAACAAGACTCTACTAGACAAAGCTTTCAGACTTCCTAGGATATGACGTTGCTCTGATACCAAGTTTGTCACGCCCCATTTTGGGAGGCGTAATTCGCACTGCATTGCCATACTGGGCTCTAAGCTGACCTGGCTGGGCATCTACACTCCTGGTGTATGCCAGCAACACATAATCAAGGAAAAAACCAGGTACATCTCGGCTATAAACACACCCTTTGGCCGACAAGGCCACAACACATTACCTGCGGTAAATCAGTTAACCCAACAACGACAATAATATCATCCTATACGGGCCGACAAGACCACCTTGTTCCTAACAGATAACATAATTAGGTCCCACATAGCCAACAACACATATCATAACACATATAGGCCTCACATGGCCAATAGTGCATAAGTAACCAACAACCATCGTCTGCAAGCCTCTAAGTGAGAAATATTGGTCAGGAAAGGGTCCCGGCCTATCCAAAAACTATCTAATGAAAGACAAGAAAACCTATACTATCTGGCGACTCCAAAGGAGAGGAGCTGACCATTTTGCTGACTCAGAATAGCTGCTAAGAAGGTCCCAAAACATGTATATCTGAAACTGTAGGAAAGTATGCAGTACACCATACATGGGCGTCAGTACAATATGTATCGAATATGTAAGGTAGTACTAATAACTAAATGAATGTTGATAAGGAACTGAAAGTAATTAGTAATAATGTCCAGACGTTAACCTGTATGATTTCACAACCATAGCCTACATTTAGTAGAAAATTATACCAACAGAACTGAAGTTGTATAATTATACATTCATAAATTGTATCTAGAAAGAAAGTAAACAAACAAGAACCTACGCAGGCCCAAATAAGACTGGAAGGTGAAAACAACACAGAGACAACCTACCTGGGCCCCCAAAAGCCCCGGCAAATGCAAGCAATCTATAACTCCTATTTGTTTCACCTTAGACCTACAGGCAAGCTGTAAGTAAAGCATACTCGATCTTTTGGACTGTATTCAAGACTTCTGGGCCTCAGCAACTATTCTTGAGCCATATAGGCTTCTATAACTGTATTTGAGCCTTCTGAGCTCTTTTAACTGTATCTAAGCCATCAGGCTCCTGTAGTTGTATATAAACCGTCTGGGCTCTTGTGACTGTAAGTGAGCCGTCTGGCTAATGTAACTGTATAAGAGCCATCTGGGCTCTTGTAACTGTGTCTGACCTATCTGTGCTCCTATAACTATATTTGCACCTTCTAGGCTCCTGTAATTGTATATGAGTAGCAACCAACAGGCATACTCTATGTGTCCACGGCTAAATAGTTAGTCATGGAAGTAATTATAAAATCAACTGTCTTAGAAAGGAAAGGACGGGTTCCGAGGTGACCTAACGGCACTCTAAAGGTCATACTTAAACAATAGTCATTCATCAGTGGACAATAAGATCGTAGGCGACCAACTTTATGGTTCCCTCGCCTAGAATGACTACAGGACTGCTAATAACAGGATATGATACTAGGCGATCAACTACAATAGTTCGGCGGGCAGCCATAATAATTATTAACCTAAAGAGTAAACCATAATACTAAGGTTCTAGTTCATAGGCATAAATATGTTCTGTCCTTACAACATACACCTCCTATTAGCAATCTGTAGCCCTGTAGGCAGGTATACATAGACTTGACATAGACTTAACACTCCTAGGCAACATGTACATAGGCATTTGTATGAATAGTTAGAGGCATTAGCCCCGCGTATAATGGCTACTAAGGTACTTACTTAGGATATCATAGCATCCCTCAGACTTCTGGCAACTAGGGTGGTTCCCTAAGTGGCCGATACAACCAATTGTAAGTTGAAAGAAGCTATATGATCGTTGGCAGTAGGTAGTTCACCTAGAAAGCTACCACCTGATTCATTAGGTGACTCTGGTGCTGCTAACTCGAAGATAAGGTCATTCCATAATGTATTTAGTCCTGTAGGCGTCAAATAGGAAGTTATATTGCCAAACTATGCCCTATGCCGCCTAATATAACCAAGAACGCTAACAGCTCACCACAGTCCCTTGTGGCCTTAGTATTGTAGCAACACATTACCAGTCTCTCTAGATGGTGAATAACTGAATAGGGAATCTCTTTGTTGCTTCTAGCGATAGTCAAAACTGAATATAATATTTCCCAATGAGGGATACTATGTTACAACCTCAATGCACCTCGTAGAAGCTAACCACAACATGTATAATAATAAGCTACTGCAACAATACAAGTCATATTAACTATACAACGAGAATAACTTGCTGAAAGAGGTGAACCTTAACATACCAATTGCCGAATTCATCTCAATTGATCCAGTTGTGATCAAGAACTCATAATCCCTCCGTATTCTAGCCTTTACACCAAGGGAACAGGGAAATTATAATCCAAGAGCTAGGCAAACAATTCATAGCCAACAAACATAATAATATATCAAAACGAGTTTAACTTGATGAAATCTTATGGATATTTGTAGATTCAGAAGTTAGGATACTTACTTATCACTTGTAGACGTTTAGGACTTGATTGGAAGTGATTTCTACAACTTCTACTTGACATAACTCTGTTGAACTAGGCCAAATTCGAAGATTCAACTCCATAGATATGTTCTTTATAGGCCTAGGAATCATTATCTTAGAAGAATTTGTTATTAGATGCAATTTAGTAGCGTAATTTGACTTCAAATTGATGAAATTCTCATAAGAAAATTGCCTAAGCCGAGGGTCCTCTTTTGAAATGTGTTAGATGAAACTAAATTACACTTAAAAACATATATAGTGGGAGTGGAGGTAGGGGTCTGCGACGTTCCCCTCGTAACGCTGAGATAGAGGCGCGACGCGCCGCCCAATGCTCAAGGGAAGGGTGCACGACGCGGCGCTCATAGAGCCCTCCACTGTCCCTTACTTCTCTCTCGCTCAATAACACGCTCGCGTGCTCCACCTTCGAGTCTTCTCCCGCATGTTCCATTTTCTAGGAAATCTCAACACGCACACGCATACGTAGGCTAGACAATAGAAACTTATGGGGCGTAACACTCAAGATATCAGCATTTCTACTTAGAACTAAGAAGAGATAAATACATACTTCATTACAGGTTTACTTCATATGCATCAAAAACATGACTCGATATGGGTGGTTGTAGATCAGATGACCAAGTCATCATATTTTCTGCTAGCTAATACTATAGATTTAGTCAAGGATTATGCTAGACTATACATTCGGGAGTTAGTCAGATTGCATGAAGTCCCTTTATCCATCATTTTTTATATGGGTACTCATATCACCTCATAATTTTGGAAGTCATTTCAGAAGGGCATTGATACTCAGGTTATGCTTAGCACAACCATTCACCTACAGACAAATGGTCAGGCCGAGTGGACCATTCAAACATTAGATCCATGTTGAATGATTTTGTGATTGACTTCAAGGGTAATTGGGATGATAACATTCCTCTCACAGAATTTGCTTAAAATAATACCTTTCACTCTAGTATTCATATGGCCCTGTTTGAGGCCTTTTACGAGCATATATGTTGATCACCTATTTGGTGATTCGAGGTAGGTTAGGCTATATCAATAGGGCCAGGTTCATTTCATGAGGCTGTGGAGAAGGTTCAGCAAATTAGGGAGAGGTTGAAAACTGCTTATAGTCCGTCAGAAATCCTATGCGGATGTAAGGAGGAGACAACTTGAGTTTGAAGTTTATGATTGGGTGATTTTTTAGGTGTTGTTACCCATGGTGGGGGTGATGAGGTTTGGTAAGAAGGGAAAACTCAGTCCCTGGTATGTTGGTACCTATAGAATTTTGAGGTGTATTGGCAATGTAGCTTACGAGTTGAAGTTGCTTACAAAGTTAGCATTAGTGCACCTAGTTTTCTATGTATCTTTGTTGAAGAAGTGAATTGGCGACCCAACTCTAATTATACTTTTAGAGAGTATTGGTGTGAATGATAGTCTCTCTTATTAAGATGTTTTAGTTGAGATTCTTAACCGTCAAAATCGTAAGTTGAGGAATAAGGAAGTCGCTTCAATGAAATTCCTTAGGAGGAATCAACTTGCACAGGGAGCTACTTAGGAAGTGGAAACATATATGATGGCCAAGCATCCTCACCTCTTTTCTACCAGTTCAGTACCAGCTTGAGGTACTAGTTTTCTCCTTTGTATTCAAGCCAGTTCCATGTCCCTCAGTTGCTCTCATGTCTTAGTATGCATGCATGTTTCATGAAATCAATTCAGCATATGTTTCTTTTAGTTCAAAGACAATCACTCCATCAGTATTTAGTTTGTAGCGTTTGTTGGGATTCCAGTTCTTTTTCCTTGAATTTTTTGCTTTATTAGTATTCATTCGAGGATGAATGTTCTCAAGGGGGAGATAACGTAAAACCCCAAAACATTTGTAAGATCAAACCCAAAACTTGAAGGAAAAACCAAAGGGAAAATTGAAATTTTCATCACAAAATAAGTCACACATTAAGTCACACAATGACCCGTCATGTGAGACCATGAGTCATAGAGTGACTCATGGTGAGCAATTAGCAATCTTTCATGTTCCAATCATCATGACTAATGTAACAAGTCATGGGAGGTAGTAATGATACATAAAGTCCCTCATTCTGAGCAAAGTAGCCAAGTCTTGAAACATGGCATTTATCTTCCTAGAGGCAATGAACTAATAAACAACTCATGTTATTAGACAATGACTCGTTCTAATGAGTTGTTGAGTGAAGTAAAAAAATTGTTTAAATTAAGCCTAGTGATCAGGAGTGGACATCACGACTTGTGATGTCAAAGGACTGGTCGTCCTATCGAGCCGTTGAGAGAAATTCAGAATTTGGCCAAGGTGGTTCAATGGCAATGAGAGGTCACCATGAGTCATGGTAAGACCTAATGACTTGTGGCATGATCTGTTATGCCTGCTCGACAAATTTTCAATTCAAATTCTCAGGGGTAGTTTTATAACTTATTATGCTTGTAACTCCTAAACCAGATTGTTTTGGGTTTGTTAAGTAGAAATTAAGGGTTTTTAATAAGCCATTCCCTCATTCCTTTCATATCATTGATCATTCAAGGGATTCTACCTCTCAAGCTATCAAGAACACCTAGGGTTCTTCTTCTTCAATGTCTTGCGTCTCAATCTATAGTCAAGGAATCATCAAGCCCATGTATGTGGGATTCTCAATAACGGTTTTATTTCACCATTATGCCCAAGTCCCAAGTTTCAATTCATGATTTCAAGATGAATGATTAATTCCATGATTTCTAGGGTTCGAACTCTCTTGTGCAAAAACTCTCAAATTCTCTTGTGATATATTTCTCTCATGATTCCTATATGTATTGTGCAAATATATTTGGATTGAATTCTTTGAAAAACTCCTATATACATTTATATTCTATTTATCATGTTTTTCTCAAAATGAATATAATTCTTACAAATTTTAATTCTAAGTACCATGGCTATAGAATTAACACAATTTTGCATGACTTGTTCATACTTCAAGGAATTTAGTAACTTACATGATTTATAAACTAGTCTATGCAAAGCCTATTATATTTTAGATGTGACTATGAGTACCTATGTATGTGTTGGGAGTAGTATTTAACACCGAGAAAATACGAGTTCAGATAATCCAAATCCCTTAACTATGTGCCACCTTAGGTATGAAGAGGTCCTTGCCAGTTGAGAGTGTCTCCCTTGCCCAAATGGACTCATAAGTAAATTCACACATTCATGGTTCTTAATCTTGGAAAGGTATGAAAACCCTCCCAACCAGGGTTAAAGGTTGGGTTCTATGTTGCTCACATGGAGTATGTCGGTTAAGAGAATCTCCCACTTTCATATTTTTCTATTGATTGTGTTACTATATGTTGTACATGGTTCATTGATCAGTATATGAACTTTATGATTTTAGACATGCTCAGCTTTATGTTTATTTTGTGAACCTTAGGTCACTGTACTTCATTCTACTTTGATTCTCACATTTTATGACTATAGCATAATCATGATTTTTAGCATATTGTCCTTATTTTCATGTTTTACTCATTCCCCATACTTAGTACATTCAAAGTACTAATCGCATATTTTATACTATATCATCTCATGATATAGGTTTAGGTATTCAGCCTTAGCCCCGCTACTAGATACGCTCCTGTCCCTGATAAACATCAAGCTGGTAAGTCTTTATCATTTGAGGAAAAGAGTTTTTTTATGCTTTTCTTAGGCATTTCAATTGTCAGATTTTATAGAGCTAGTTGGGAACCTATCCCTTCACCTCATCATGTTTTAGAGGTTTTCAGACATATATGTTTAGATGCTCTTCATGTTAGTTTATGTTATTTTAGATTAACATTTTTGGATATTTCAAACTTGTTTGGTTTTATGATATATATCATTATTAGCTTCCGCTCAGTTCTTTTAGCTTATTTCATGTCATGCATGTATCACAGGTTAGATTGGAGCTATTCGTGGTTCTAGATCTCTTTTTGCATCCAAGCCCTCGGCTCGGGTCATGAAACCCTTGTAGCCCCTGGACTCCGCTCCTCATGGAGCTCCTTCTTCCATTATTGCTACTAATCTTGCTGCTACTCCTAGACCTATCTTGAGCTCCAGAGTTTCATTGTTGATTATAGAAGCTAGGCTTGATCGGAAGGAAAGGCAGTAAGCTCACCTAATTTAGGAGATTCCTGTCGTTATACCCAAGATTATTGAGAACGCATTAAAGCCACTCCAGGAGTCATTTTTGGCCTCCCCTGAGGGATTGAGTGCTCGTCTAGGGATTGTTGAGGCCAAACATACATAGTTAGAGCAGGGCCCCCACCAAATAGAGATTCAAAGCCTATGTGCTTATTTGGAGGAGACTAGAGTTGCAGTACTAGACTTGTAGCATTGATCTGAATGATGAGTTGGTAATTTACCAACGTATTAGGCTCTTAAGCATGAACTTTAGCTTAGTTTTCAAGTCATTTAGATGAATTTTATGCCTTTTTTTTCTTTTATGTGTAGACATCTGAGTTGAAGAAAAAGAGCAAGAAGTGGAGTAAAAAGAAGGAAATCATGTGAAAACCGGCGCTCCATCAGAACACCGGTGAAACGCCGGCCAAATGCAGATGACCACTGCATTGAGGAACTAAAGAAACCAACTGTAATATACATCAACCGGTGACTCGCTAGTTATCTCGCCTACAGGCACCTGGACTTGCTGGATCAAAGAGGAAAGAAATTGGTGTAGCGCTGTTGGAGGTCGGCGAATCGCCAAAGGTCCCGCCGAATAGTACTAGAAATCACTGAAGGAGCAGGAGATGACAGACGACAATTCGCGGAATGTAACCGGCGAACTGCCAGTACTTTTGCAAGTGCCAAAATGCCTGAGCAATGGCAATTGCATTCAACACTTAAAAAGAGGAGATTGGTAGCCCTATCTTTGTATTTATTCTAGAAGAAAGTACTCTGTACATATTAGATCTTAACTTTATCTTTTTAAACATTCATTTTGCTGAGGAAGAAAGTAGAATTCTATTGGTGAAAACTGTTATATAGTGTTTTTATTTTCTTCATCTTCTTCCTTAGCAAGGTACCACCATTGATGCGAACATATTTTTGAATTTGATTTTGCTGCTCCTATTAGTGAAATCAATGAGTTTATTATTGATATGCTTTTTAGTTTCTTAACCATGAGTAGTCAAATCAACAAGTAGAGGTGTGTGGTGATGAGTGCTTAATTAGGTTGGGTATTTCTAGATTCATCTCAATATTGCTTAATTACAATAAATCTGTTAAGTTTTCTCCAATTTATAATTGATGATCTATAGTTGCAAATGTGGGTCAAATTGTTTTACATGATTTCTTATTGAAAGAGAAGAATTGAGTATTAGGAGAGAATTTGATGGGGGAAATGGATGTGATATTGTGGAGTTGGGCTAGACATAGCCAAAACCTATAGTCACACTCCTAATTAATAGTCAATAGCTAGAGATAGTGCAGCTATTAATCTAAACTTGATTGGGTTGATTTAATTGTGTCTATTGGTTCGAAAGAACTCTAGAGAGAGGCATTCATGAAGTTGAAAAGCATAGAATTCCCACTTGTCAAAAGTTATTTACACAATTTTCAATGATGAGATGATCTAGCATATCCTTGTTTAATTATCACATCATCTACACCACACCTCTAGTCCCTCTCATTATTGTCGACAACTTTGGTTATTTTACTATCCTAATTAGCTAAGTTAGAATCTATACCATATTGTTAACATCAAGTTTCCCCCACAACATTTACTGTCCTTAGTCTGTGGGATTTGACCCCGACATCTGTTGGGATATTTGTTTTTATACAACAACCATTTTCTCTCCTTCGTAAAGAAGAGTGTGATTTGAGCGTTATCAAAAATGGCGCCATTGCCGGGGACTAGCGCTTGATATTTTTGTGTTGATTGTTTATTTGAATTAGTCTTGCATCTTTGTTGCTGACGTTGACCTTGTTGTGATTATTAGGGTAACCTTATATGAGTCATCACTCACAAGCAGGGGATAACTCAATTCAAGGTAATATGGAGCACGAAGAAGATAACCCAGTGATGCCCGAAATTGCAGGAGCCATTTGCCTACTACCCACGGTAGGGAATGTCATCTTCCATGTCATAAGTACAATGCTATTTTTGCTACTGATGAAAGGGCTCTTTGGGGGAAAATAGAGTGAGGACACAAATCGCCACTTGAGAAATTTCTTAGAGATCTGCCAGCCCTTCAAGAGTCTATCAGGTGCTCATTCCGTTCTCCCTAATGGGAGAGGCGACTATGTGGTTGGAGGAACTCCCTCCTAGTTGTATTACATCGTGGAAAGAATTGATTAAAGCCTTTCTGGTTCGTTTCTTCCCTCCGTAAAAAATGTTGCATCTAAGGGATGATATCATGAACTTTAGGAAAGAGCCAGGGGAACCATTGCATGAAGCATGGCTAAGGTTCAAGAAGAAGGTTTACCTTTTCTCCAACCATGGTATCCTTGATGGAGTGCTCCTTCAAAGGTTTTACCAAGCTCTAGACTTTGTTAACAAACCCATTTCCAATAATTTTTCCAGAGGATCAATCATGGATCATACATATAGGTTAGCTAAGGCCCTTTTGGAGAGAATGACAAAGACAAATCGGGCATGGCATACGAGAGAGACCAATGTATTGACACATGGTGTTGGTTCTAGTGTGTTGGCAGCCGAGTTGTGAAAAAAAGATGACGAGCGAGATGACAATATTGCTAAAATGATGACACATCTGTAACTAATGAAAGAAAATGTGATGGGGGCAGGGCCCAAAGTTGTGAATGTTATAGGTATGCAGGATCCATTGCACTTTGAAGGAGAATCGTCGCCGCCGAGATACGATGAGGAGTGCTAAAACATGGAAAATTAGATGAGGGGTTCTCGACCCGGGTTTCAAGGGACTAATCGAGGCCCTTGGCTCCCAAAGGAAGAGAACCAAGGTTTAAGAAACTGCGAGGCACAAGGATGACCCGATAGAAATGAAAGATGGGGCACTAGAGAGAAAGATCGAGAGGGGGATCATTATCATCGAAGTTCAAACTCATATGTTCCCCTTCCTAAAGCTGAGAATGCCGAAAATCATCCAGAGGTGAGCAATGTAGGTAACTCAAAAATATAAGAGATGTTAGCTAGAGTCATCAAGAAAGTGGAATCACCGACAGCAGGGTCAAAGATTTGAAAGGTGAGTTGTCTAACCTTGCCCAAACTATGAGTTCTCATTCACCCTCCATTAAGCATTTGGAAGATAAAATGAATCACTTGTCCTTGCAAATGAACACCATAATGGAAGGAACGCTCCCAAGTTATACAACGCCGAACTCTATGAAAGATAGTCAATGCATGGCCATCACTACGAGGAGTGGTAAAATGATTGTAGATGCAGGTGTGAAGCCTAAGGATGTTTTTTCTCCTAAAACAAATGATGAGAATGAATCTGATGTGGTAACAAAAGAACCAAGTGGTTGTGAAAATATTGAATAAGAAGGTGAGAGAGGCTGATGAAGTTCCCCCAAATATTGATGAAGAAGAGGCAGGCATGAAGGACTCAAATAATAAAGAACAAGAACCAAGAGCTCCACCCCTTTATCCACAAAGGTTAACCAAGAAAAGGAAGGATGATCAGTTTAGTAAATTGTCCATTAATATACTATTGGTGGATGCCCTACTTCAAATGCTCGGATATGCCAAGTTCATGAAGGAGCTGTTGAAAAAGAAGAAGGTGGTAGACATGGGCACCAGAGATCTAACCCATCACTATAGTGCGATGATGATGAGCAATCTTTCCCCAAAGCGGGAAGATCTAGGAGACTTCACGATTCCTTGCACTATCAAGTATGTGTGCTTAATAAAGCCCTCTGCAATCGCGAAACAAGTATAAATCTGATTCCCCTTATCATCTTCAAGAAGTTGGGGCTTGGGAACACCAAACCCACATCAATGAGGTTGTTAAAGGCTGATCGCTCCATAAAGAAACTCGTGGGTGTGTTAGAAGATGTATTGCTGAGGGTGGATAAATTTAGTCTACCAGTTAATTTCATGGTTCTTGATTGTGAAACATATTTAGAAGTGCCAATCATTCTAGGGAGACCATTTCTCGCCACAGGTAGAGCTTTGGGAGATGTGGAGCTAGGAGAGCTCAAGTTTCGGGTTGGAAGTGAAAAGGTTACCTTCAAGGTGTGCCCATCCATTGAACCTCCCGATGAATGCAAAGTAATTGGAGTGCTGCATGAGGAGAGTGAGTTCAGAGAAGTTGATATGGAGGAGGCTGAGTCGGAAGATGGTCCTTCAAAGAATGAATGCTAAATGTGAAATACGTCATGCCACGATGTTAACTAAGGCTTGGGAGGTAACCCAAGTGTCTTATTTTGAATATTGTAATGTCATTGTTGTTTTTCGTTTTGTAGGACAAATTTGGTATGAAGCAAGGAGAGGAAGCAAAAAAATAAGGTAGGCAATGCATTGGGCCGGAAAATCGCGGAGCCAAATGCACGGAACACCAAAACCTTGAGCAGCAAAGTAGAGACTTGGGAACATAATTAAGGGACTAGTGAATGGGCTGGTGGAACGCCGATGCAAAGTCGCGTGCCTCCGCTTTGTCACCAATGAAAGCCCAAATACCTGAGCAGTGGGTTCCCAAGCGGTTATCCACCAGCAGAATGCAGAACCTATTTTGCAAATTGTTGGTCAATCGCCGGTTGCAAGACAACAATCGCTTGAGATGGTAAGACGATGAACTGCCAGACCCAATCAGCAATCGCAAGTGTATCGCCGATGAAAGTACGGGTTTTCTTTTAAAATCTTAACCAGATATCAGCCCTACCTGACCCAAAATCTGGTGGTAGCCACCCTACTCGGCAAAAAACACCTCTTAGACTTCCCTGTTCCCTCTTTTTAACATTTTCCCACACTTCTTTTTATTTTTGCAACACCTACCTTTCCATATTCCCACAACTCCCTCTCTTCCACTTCCCATACAATTAACACACTATTAATCATCCACCTCCTCCTCAACCAACAACATTCTCACCTTCTCACCTATAAAATCCCCTACCCTTTCTATCTAATTTTCACTACACTCACAATCTTCCTCTCCACTTAAAAGTCTCAAGAGTTTGCCATTGTTGAGTGGTAATGTACCCTTAACTTCCTTATTTTCTCATCAATGGTAATATGGTTTCTTATAGATGTTGTGATGGCATATATTCCCCTCCTCTTTACTTCCATTCTCCCTAATATTTTCATGATTGATACTATCCTTGTGTTATATCAAATTAGTGGGATGATAGAAGTTGCTTGCTGAATTTGGTGTGGGGGAATTTGTTATTCATGTAGAGTTGAATATGGTGAAGTCTGAGTAATCCAAAAAGGGACTTAAAAGACATTCTTTGCCCTATGATAGATTGGATGACGTCATTCTTAAGGGTAAATTGTTGTTTTAACCTTTTTTATGTGTAGAGGTACTACTTTGATATGTTGTGTGTGAGTATTTGAGATTTGTGATATTAGAGTTTAGGGTGATACATTGGGACGATGACTGTTGGCGATTCACCGATCGGGTCCGGTGAAACACCGATGGAACGCCGGTTCGGGCTAATATTGGCTTTAGGCTACTGCCTTGATCCTGCGTTACATCAGCGGTCTACTGATTGGGACCAACGATTTCCGCTCTATCCCCGATAGAATATCTGCTCACCCAGTTTTTTGTTTCTCACTGGCAGTTCAGTGGCGATCCGTGGATACCCTTCTGTGGCTCGCCGGTGTTGCCAGTGCTTTGAATGTTAATTATTCAACTTTGTTTTTCCTTTAAAACTTTGGTGTAGTTGTTTGTTGTTTCCTTTTTATTATTAATATCTTGTTTGTAGAAAGTGACTTCATCAAGGAACACCGGCAAGGGCAAAGCCCCAGCTTCTTCTTTAACAAAAGGCAAGGGAAAGGCAAAGGCCTCTGCAGTTCCCGCCAACTCTAAGGAGGATATCATGTTCTATGTTCCCGACATGAAGGGGCACTACGCCATCTTCAAGGGCCGCTCAATCACAGTACAAAAATGGTTGTGGGGCTGCGCGGTGACCTCCCCAACATCACTGCTCAGTTCACGGATAGACAATGGCACACTTTCGCTAATCCTCTCTCAAACTATTATCCAATCTTGGTGCCAGAGTTCTATGCTTCCTACCAGGCTAGGGAGGAAAGTATGAACTATAGAGGCAAGGTCGATGAATTCCCCTACCTGCCTTCAGCTATGGTGCGAGGAGTGGAGGTGGACATCACTCTAGCAGCAATCAACTATGGTGCGAGATTGACACTGGCTTAAAGTACATAGATAGAATTGTTTACATGAAGAACCAATTCACTTGGATAGCCCCTTATCATTGCGGTTGACACACCTCTTTGGGCTACTATGGGTGGTGAAATTTCTTGCCATGATCTGAAATTTGACGCCAAGTTGTGGCTAGATGTTATTTTTGTCCGCATCATCCCTTATAAAAATAAATAGTGGGTCAGCTTAGAGAGGTTATTCTTATAGTCTACACAATGTCAGGAGTCACCATTAACTTTAGGGAGATTGTAGCTCAGCAATGAAGAGGAAAGCTCGACAGGACAGCACCTCCATGCCATACATCATGCTCATATCGCAAGTATGCTTGCAAGTGGGAGTACCATTATTTCCAGATGATACCCCTGTTCCTGCTTTGGGCATCATCACATTAGACCAAAAAAGAGATGTTGAGGAACCCAAAGTCAAGCAGAAGTAGATGCAGGCTTTTGGGTTGCCAGAGTGTTCTCTATCCCATGGTTCGGAGCAGTCTCCACAAGCCTTAGATTTAAACATGCCCCACCAAGAAGCTTCGGGCCAAGCCTCCGGTGACATACCTCTTTTGGGAGCATCACCCCCTATAACATCATCCCAACCAAGTGGTCTCCACAAACTCATGGAAATGACCAACTCTCATGAGAGACAACTTCAAAAGTTGGCTAGGAGCCACTCATCGTTAAAATAGAAAAACGAGAGTTGAAGTCTATGTATGAGAGTCTTACAAAATTGTGCAGATGGGTGGATGCAGTGGAGGGGGATGTCACCTCTCTACGGACTGAAGTGAGGGAGTGAAAAAGTCGAACATCCGTGGAGGTGCCTGACCTGAGTGCTCTTGATGTCGCAATGGCTTACCCTTCTAAAGTTTGAGGCCCCATAGATGATTTGTTTGAGGGCTTGAGCAGATGACACTGAAGATCCAGGTGATGCAGATTTGGAGGGTGAAGTAGGAGCAGGTGCGGATTATGACGTGATTGATGAGGAGTGACCTACTCAGGGAGTCTCTCACCCCTTTATTTTGCATGCATACATTTGGGACAATGTATTTTTTGAGTTGAGGGTGGGATGAGTGCTTTCTGGGGGGGTCAATTGTATTTTATTTGGTGATAATTGGATGTAGCCTTTGTCGGGCTCATTTTTAGTATTGTTGATGATTGCTCTTGCCAGGCTAGCTGTGTTGATAAGATCTAAATGTTGAAATGGATGAGTTTTTTTATGTTAGTGTGCTAGTGATGAAAATTGGGTCCTTACTTAGAATTTTTAAATATTACATTATGACCCCAGTCTTTTGTTCGCCTGTGTAAATAGTAGAATAGTAATCAAACTCCAAGGGTTTTCTTCATACCACGGTTCTTTCCCAAGGAGCATTTGTCTTTTTCTTCTCTTTGTTGGCAAACCGAGTTGGCACTCCTCGATGATAGATTGTGAGGTGACTCTCTTAAGGGAAAATTCCGTCACGCCCCACCATGGGAGGCGTAACTGGCACCTAATTCCATGCTAAACTCTGAGCTGACTTGGCTGGACACATAAACTCCTGGTGCATGCCAGAAACATATAGCAAGGAAATAAGTGGATATATCTCGACTATAAACATAGACCTGGGCCGACAAGGCCACTACACAACACCTACAATAAATCAGCTAACCCTACAGCAATTGTAATATCATGCTATGTAGGCCAACAAGATCACCATGCTCCTAATAGATAATATAACTAGGCCCTCCACGACCAACAACACCCATCATAACACATATAGGCCCCACATGACCATTAACACATAACTAACCAAAAACGTCAGTCTGCAAGCCTCTAAGAGTGAATTATTGCTCGGGACAAGGCCTTAGCCTACCCAAAAACTATCTAACAAAAGACAAGCAAACCTCTACTATCTGGCAACTCCGAAGGAAAGGAGCTGACCACTCTGCTGACTCTGAATAGCTGCTAAAGATGTCCTGAAACCTATCTTTTTAAACCTGCAGATGAGTATGCAGCGCCCAATGTGTGGGCGTCAGTACAATATGTGCCGAGTATGTAAGGCAATAATAATAACTAAATAGAAGCTGATAAAGAACTGAAAGTAATCAGCAAAAAGGGAAAAGGTTAACCTATATGCTATCACAACCATAGCATGCATCTAGTAAACCATTATCTAAATTGGAACTTAAGATAAATGATTACATGTTCATAAACTATATTTAGAAAACAAGGATACAAACAAGAACATAACTTGGCCCCCATAAGCATGGAAGGTGCAAGCAACACAGAGACAACCTACCTGGCCCCCATAAGCCTCGACAAGTGCAAGCACATTATTACTCCAATCTATTTCACTGTAGCCCCATAGGCAAGCTGTAACTGAAGCATACTCAATCTTTGAAATTGTATTCAAGCCTTCTGGGCTTCTGCAACTGTGTTTGAGCCATCTGGGCTCCTATAACTGTATATGAGCCGTCTGGGCTCCTCCAACTGTATATGAGTCTTCTGGATCTCAAGGTAACTGTATATGAGCCATCTGGGCTCCTCTAATAGTATGTGAGACATCTAAGCACCTGTAACTGTATATGAGCCATTTGGGCTCCTATGGCTGTATGTAAGTCATCTGGCTCCTGTAACTATATATATGAGCCATCTAGCCTCCTGTAACTACTTATGAGCTATTTGGGCTCCTATAACTATATATAAGCCATCTAGGCTCGTGTATCATCCTAATTAGTGGCTTACAGGTGTATTCTATGTGTCCACAACTAGTCAGATAGTCATGAAAGTAATTATAAAATCAGCTGGCTCAGAAAGGAAAGGGCGAGGTCCGAGACGACCTAGCGACACTCTTAAGGTCATACTAGTACAATAGTCGTTCATTAGTGGACAACAAGATCATAGGCGACCAACTATATGGTTACCTCACCTAGAATGACTACAGGGATGCTAATAACTGGTTACAATACTAGGTGATCAACTACAATAGTCCTATGTGCAGCCACAACAATTATTAACCTAAAGAGTAAACCATAACACTAAGGTTCTAGTTCATAGGCGTCAATCTGGTCTGTCTTGACAACATATAGCTCCTGTGGGCAATCTGTAGCCCCATAGGCAGGTATACTTAGACTTAGCCCTTCTAGGAAACATATACATGGGCATTTGTATGAATAGCCAAAGGCGTTAGCCCCATGTGAAACAACTACTAAGGTGCTTACTTAAGATATCTCATCATCCATTAGATCTTCTGGCAACTAGGGTGGTTTCTTGAGTGGCTGATACGACCAACTGTAAGTCGAAAGAAGCTATACGGTCATTGGCAGTAGGAAGTTCACCTAGAAAGCTACCACCCGGTTCATTAGGCTACCCTGGTGCCACTGACTCGAAGGTAAGGCCATTCTATCATTACTCTAGTCCTCTAGGGGTCAAATTGGAAGTTATATTGCCAAACTATGCCCTATTCTGCATAATTTAACCAAGTACTCTAACAGCTAATAACAGGCCCCTTTGGCCTCAGTATGTCAGCAAAACATTACTTGTCTCTCCAGACAGTAAATAACTGAACATGAAATCTCTTTATCGCTTCTAGTAGTCAAAACTGAATATAATCTTCAACCTCAATTCGCCTCGTGGCAGCTAACCACAACATGTATAATCATAAGCTTCTACAATAATACAAGTCGTATTAACTATACAACAACAATAACTTTCCGAAAGAGGTCAGCCTTAACATACCTCAATTGTCGAATTCAGCTCAATCGATCCAGTTTTGATCAAGAACTCGTAATACCTTCATACTCAAGCTTACGCCAAGGGAACAGGACTATTATAATCCAAGATTTAAGCCAGCAATTTCATATCCCACAAACATAATGATAATATATAAAAATGAGTTCAACTCGATGAAATATTACGAATTCTTGTAGATTAGAAAGGTAGAAATACTTACTTATCACTTGTAGACATTTAGGACTTGATTAGAAGTGATTTCTAAAAGTTCTACTTGGCAGGACTCCATCAAACCGGGCAAAATTTGAAGATTCAACTCTATAGATATGTTCTTTGTAGGTCTAGGAATCATTATCCAAGAAGAATTTGTAATTAGACGCGATTTAGCAGCGTAATATTACTTCAAGTTGATGAAATTCTCGTAATAAAATCGCCTAAGCCGAGGGTGCTCTTTTGAAATATTTTAAATGAAACTTAATCACACTTAAAAACATATATAGTAGGAGGTGGCAGCAGGAATCCGCGACACACCCCTCATAGGAGCGGGATAGAGGCGCNGCGCGACGCGCCACACAGTGTGCCAGGGAGGGGTGCGCAATGCGGCGTCCATAGTGTCCTACCTATGTATCCGACTTCTAGCTCGCTCAATAACGTGCTCGCATTCTCGAACTTCGAGTCTTCTCCCGCATGTGCCATGCTCTATGAACTATCAATACGCACACATACACGTCAGCAAGACGAAAGAAACTTATGGGTATAACATTATTTTCTCCTTAGGAACATTCATCAACGAATGTAATTTAACCTTAAGAGACTCAATTCTTAGGCTTTTCCAGAAAATTTTGGCAGAGTTTCCCCTGTAACTTGGACTATTCAAAAACTTGAAATGTAGAAAAGTCCAACATAGACATCTCACAGGATGCTAAAAATAACTTAGTAACATAGTTCCATAACAATTAAGTGAGCAACTGAAAACTATAGTAATAGAAGAAACAATATAACACCTATAAACTATCTCACCTCAACTATAGTTGTCTGAGTATATGTACTATCATCATAGGTTCTGGAACTAGTGAGGATATCTATAGCTCATGTCATCTCTAGATTCCCAAGTCATCTCTCCTACGTTCTGTCCCTCCATAAAACTTTAATAGTCTACATCTTTGGTCCTTACTATGCGGACTTGTCTATCTAGTATGGCAATTGGAATCTTCTCATAGGATAGTTCCTCTGTAACCTGAACATCCTCAACTGGGATAACCCGAGAAGGGTCTCCTACGCACTTTCATAACATCGATACAATAAAGACTAGATGAATAGGTTCTAGCCCCGGAGGCAATTCTAGCTCATAGGCCACTTGGTCTATCTTTTGGAAGACTCCGGTTTGGCCCAATGAATCTAGGGCTAAACTTGTCCTTCTTACCAAATCTTATAATGCGCCTCACAGGTAAAACTTTCAGTAATACCCAATTGTCGACACAAAACTCTAAATTTCTGTGTCATATATTAGAATAGGACTTCTAAAAACACTGAGTTGTCGATAGAAACTCTCTAATGAGCATAACTCCCTCTTCTGTCTGATATATCATGTTAGGTCCTAATGACCTTGACTGGCCTATTTCAACCCCTATCGGGGGAACTTATATTTTTGCTCATAAAAAGCCTCATAAGGTGTCATCTTGATGGTAAAATGGTAACTGTTATTATGCAAACTCGATAAGAGGTATGTGTTCATCCCAACTTACTCTGAAGTTTAGCACACACGCCCAAAACATATCTTTGGTCGTCTGAATCATGCGCTCTGCTTGGCCATCTGTCTGGAGACAAAAGGTTGTGCTCAAGTTAACCTATGTTCCCAAACTTTTCTGAAATGACTTTCGAAATCTAGCAGTAAACTAGGCTCCTCTGTTAGAGGCGTTAGACACTAGGACACTTTGTAGTTGGACTATCTCCTGAATGTACAGTTTAATATAATTTCTAGCTTAAAACATAGCCCTGTCTGGCAAGAAATGAGCTAATTCTGTCAACCTATCAATAATGACCCAAATGGAGTCAAATTTACACCTGGTATGTGGGGAACCTATAACAAGGTTTATTGATTTCTTCCTGCTTCCATATAGGCATGACTATCTCCCGAGTTAGCTCGCTAGGTTTCTGATGTTTAGTGTCTACCTACTAGCAATAGGGACACTACACTAAAAACTCAGCAATATCTTTCTTCTTTCCATGGCACCAATAATTCTCTTTTATATCATTGTACATTTCACGAAGGTATATTTCCATTAGATCCGGATGAAAAGAATAATGAGAATAATATACTTCTACCATAATCTGCTGGTGAAGCCCTGCCACATCTGGGACGTAGAGTCGATTTATAAATCTCAAGACTCTGTCCCCTGTTATCCCCAAGGCCCAAGACTTCTCCTGCTGAGTATTGCCTCTATTATCTATACTAGGCTAAGGCCTCGTGTTGTTGCTCTTTCTCCTTTACAACTAGAGATGACGTTGTTGTATTTTGGATCACAACCCACTATCATCTGAGTACATCAACTAGACTCATAAATTGGCTAACTAGTGCGGCTCTCGAGCCGATTTTCTCTTTTCTAGCTCAAATATGATAGGCTACTCATAGATCTACAACTAAGGGCATAGACTAGAATATTAGCCTTCCCTGGGTGATTCAAGGTGTCTACGTCGTAATCCTTTAATAACTCAAGCCAATGAAGTTGTTACAAGTTCAACTCTTTATAGTTAAAAATATATTAAAAGCCCTTGTGATTAGTGAAGATGTCTACATGGATACCTTACAAGTAATACCTCCAAATGTTTTGAAGCATGGACTACTGTAGCCAATTCTAGGTCATGGGTAGGATAGTTCTTTTCATGCCTTTTTGGCTGCCTTGAAGTATAGGCAATCACCTTACCGGGTTTCATCAAAGAACACCCTAACCCTATGCCTCAAACATCATAGTATATCGTGTAGCCCTCTAAGCTCTCTAGCAAGGATAACACCGCTATAGGTGTCAATTTGTCTTTCAGCCCATGGAAACTCTACTCACAAAGCCTCAGTCCACTATTACTTAGATGCTTTTTGAGTCAGCTTTGTCAATGGTGTTGATAGGGTGGAGAATCCTTCCACTATCCTCCGTAATACCCAACTAACCTCGGAAAACTAAAACCTTCAATTGAAGTTGTGGGTCTGGGCAAAATCTTAACAGTCTCTTGCCTTTGCGACGCAACCCGAATACCTATATTTGACGCAATTTGGTCCAAGAAAGCTTCAGAGTTTAACCAGAACTCACATTTCAAGAACTTTACATATAACTTATGATCTCTGAGAATCTAGGGTACTCAATTCACAAAATATCCACATCTTCTTTCAATGTGGCTGTAATACAGGGCTCCACATATTCTGGTGCAAACCATACTATAAATCGGAGTTCCCCAACTGGCATGGTATCAACTAATGTTGGTGTGTATCTAGCTAAGGAATCAAACCTTAATACGTACCTTCTGATGCTCGCTTTGCCCCATTTAGTGTGTAAGAATTTCTCTATTCGAACCTGTTGAATCTCTCAAGGATAATAATGGTCTATGAAAGCCTCAAAGAAACTGGGCCAAGTAGATGAAGGTGCATCTCTGCCTCTAGGTCTTTCATAACTCTTATATCACAGAACTTCTTATCCTAAAATCAAAATACTACTAACTTAACTGACTCTGTGTAGGAAGCATACATGATTCTGACTAGTCTATGAGGTTCTAGGGGTCTTGTCTATACTATGTCCCCATACAATGAGGCGGGCTCAAAGCAAGAGACTCACGAACGGTCGAACTTCCAGATCCCTCTATAGAACCGGCAACAACTGGTACTATTGCTGACACTAAGCAGCCATCATCTGAATTAATATACATAATGTATTCCTAACATCCTGATTTGAAGGTATAAGAAGAAATGGAAGTAGTGTCAACATATCTATTTTCCTTATAAGATTATTGGTTCCATTGAGGATACTGGGGTGATCGAGAAGATGTCTCCCTTTGGTGAAGCGGCATGAAGAGAGATATCACAGAATTTGTAGCTAAGTTCCCGAATTGCCAGCCGGTCAAATTAGAACACCAGAGACTGGGAGGTATGAGGTAGGATATCAGCATACCAATATGGAAGTGGGAAGAAGTAAATATGGATTTCATTATGGGTCTACCTCGGACTCGTCGGCAGCATGATTCAATTTGGGTGATAGTAGACTGGATGACTAAGTCAGCACACTTCCTCCCAATTTAAACTACAGACTCAGCTGAGGAATATTCTAGGCTTTACATACGGGAGTTGGTCAGACTTCATGGGGTGCCATTGTCCACTATTTCAGATAGAGGTACCCAGTTCACCCCTCACTTCTAGAAGTCCTTTCAGAAGGGACTTGGTACCCAGGTCAAGCTCAGCACAGCTTTTCACCCGTAGACAGAAGGACAAACTGAGCGGACTATCCAGACCCTGGAAGATATATTGAGAGCATGCATGATCGATTTCAAGGGTAGTTGGGATGACCACTTGCCTCTCAATGAGTTTGCATACAACAACAGCTATCACTCAAGTATTCAGATGGCCCCGTTTGAGGAATTGTATGGTAGGAGGTGTAGATGTCCTATCGGGTGGCTTGAAGTTGGTGAAGCTACTCTGATCGGGCCAAACTCAGTTCATGAGGCAATGCAGAAGGTGCAACTTATCAGAGAGAGGTTGAAAACTGCACAAAGCCGTCAAAAATCTTATGCTACTGTGAGGAGAAGAGAATTGGAGTTTGCAGTGGATGACTGGGTTTATCTAAAAATTTTACCCATGAAAGGGGTGAAGGGAAGAAAGGAAAACTTAGTCCGATATATGTGGGACCCTACAAAATTTTGAAGTGAATTGGCAGTATGGTATATGAGTTAGAACTACCACCAGAGTTAGCATCAGTGCACCCAGTATTCCATGTTTTGCATCGGTGATCCAACTTCAGCTGTGCCACTAGACAATGTGGAAATAAAAGATAGCCTCTCTTATGAAGAGGTTCTAGTTCAGATCCTTTACTGTCATGTTCGTAAGTTGAGAAACAAGGAAGTTGCTTTGGTGAAAGTTTTGTGGAGGAACGAGCTAGTTGAGAGAGCCATATGGGAAGCAGAAGCAGACATGATGACCAAATACCTTCAGTTATTCCCTTCCAATTCAATTTCGGCATCAGGTACTAAATTCCTCCTTAGTACTCTGTTCAATTCCATACTCATCAGCTCTATTTAGATTTTCTATGTGCATTCTAGTTGCATCAGCTCTTTTAGTACGGTTAAGTCAGCTCAGAGTCAGTTACTCCTTCAGAAACCAACTCATAGTCTCAGTATAGAAATTTTAGCTCTTCTCCTAGTTTACTAGAAGCTTTAGTCTTTATTCTAGGATGAATGATCACAAGGGGGAGATATTGTAACACCCCAAAATATTCCTAGACAAAACTCAGACCTTGCAAGAAAAATTAGGGGAGACCATAAAATTTTATTGTAGAATGACCCATACAACGGATCGTGGTCAGGTCCAATGGGACATTGTCTGAGTCATTGTCAGCTCAGCAGATTCCCTTTGGGGGAAAACAATGAGGCATAGGACGACTCGTTGGTAGTTATAATGAGACGTCCTATCATCCACTAGATCCCGGTTCGGAGGTCTAGCGAATTTTTCCCATAGGCAACGAGTGGAACTAATGGCTCGTGGTTCCTACCAATGAGCCATTGCTACCACCCGTAACCAAGTCCTAGGCCCCAACAGTGTTGACAATGAGTCGATGCAATGACCCCTTGATCCTACCAATGAGTGTTGTGTTGCCCATTGTCTTAGGGCCCAATTTTCCCCACCAGTGACAATGAGAGGTACCTACGACTCATTACTTTTCACAATGAGTCGTGCTATCCTCTCATGGTCCCATTACAATGAGCATGATATTTGGACCGAAGACAAACAGTTGATTCCAATGGGCCGTGGTTTTGACCAACGACCCGTTCTATGGCTCATTGGATCCTATCGGGAAGATTTTCATATCTTATTTCAGAGTTATTTTTGTAACTTTCCAGCCCTTTGTCTTAAAACCCCATTGTTTTGGACTTGTTTAGGAGGGATTTAAAGGGGTAGAATGACTTTTTTCCCCTTATTCCACTCCTCCCCTCAAAGTCTAAAGTGTAAAAAACAGTCAGGAAGCAACAAGAGTATAGCTAGGGCATTTGACATCTTCAGCTAATTCTCCTAAGAGTTTCAAGAGATTCTCTCGGGGTTTTCCATCACCAGGTATGTGAGAATTCAACAAGGGAATAGTTCTTTCCTTGTGTCCCCAAAAATCTCCTATATCTTCTTTATTAGTTATAGCCCTGTAGTTTCAAAATGTGAAAAGTTTTCAGACAGATTTCTTTGTGGATTCAAAGAGAACATTTCTCATGATTTTATATTTCTTATTCATTCCTTATTTCTATAAATTGTGAAAGATTGCAGCTAGTAGCATAATTCAGCCCTAGTCACCACTTAGTAGAAATTAGAAACTTGTGAGTTGAACTAGTTTCCCCTGTAGTGTGGTTACATCAGTTACGGGATGCATGTATTTATTTTATGTTAAAATCTTAGTTAGAATCATGTCAGTCTAGTCTCAGTAAGATTTTTGGCAACCTTAGTGTTGCCTAGAAAAATGTCAGCTGATGAGTTTGACCACAATTAATTTTTGAGGTGTCAGTGATGCCTCCCAATTATCATAATTTAGACTCAGACATCAGTTACTAGATTTCGTGGTTCTTTAGATGGTTACGACACTCCCTGATGAGAAACTCTGACTAGTCTTAGAACCACCAGCTTCAGCCTCAGTCTATTCTTTAGACGGCTACGATGCTCCCTGATGAGCAGCTCTGACCAGTCTTAGAATACTAGTTTCCAAATCAGGTCCGATAAGACTCTTAGGGTACTCTCAGACAGTATCCTTGAGCCAGTTGTAGTCTTGAGCCCTTAGTATCGAGTTATCCGCTTGGTAGTAGTAGTCATGATAGGACTATCTAGTGGGAGTAGGACTTAGCACCGAGAGGGACGGGGTTCCAGCGCACCTAGGTTCCAAGAACTACGTTTCCACCTTAGGTTATATTTTATTGGCCTCATGGCCCTAGACAGTGATCTCATAGTCCATACATTTATACCCTGACAAGGTATATTAGGTCCTACCAGTGGTGTGTGTACATCGGACTCCATGTCTAGCTCACGTGGTTATATGTCGGTTATAGCCTCTCCCACTTGTCAGTTCAGTTTCAGATTAGCTCAGTTCAGTTCAGTCTCATTTTAGCTCAGTTTAGAATAGTTTTAGACTACTCAGTATAGTTATTAGTTCAGTATAGAAGTTCAGATCAGTATCTCAGATTTAGTGCATGTCTTTGACAGTCTTAGTAAATCACAGTTATTCAGATTTAGTATTTTAGCTGGTCATTGCATGTCTTTCTAGTTGAGTTATTTTACTCTTTGTGTATGGTCTCTCTCACTAACTTAGTACATTCAAAGTACTGATGCATACCTTTTTATGCTGTATCGTTTGATGATACAGCTGCAGGATCTCAGCCTCAGCCCTGTTAGCAGATCTCTTTTCAAAAGTTTCCAACTGTATCATCAGTGAGTCCTCATCTTTCAAGGACAAGGCATATTACCTTTCAATTATATTTTCTTCAGTTAGATTTAGAGTTAGTTGGGGACCTGTCCCAGTAACTCATCAAATAGATGGCTTTCAGACACAGACAAAGTTTGCATATTTCCAGTTTTTCTTCTAGTTGTATAAAACTTCCGATTTAATTCTTTTTTATAAAATGTTTTATTTTCTTATTTCAAAGCTTCTGCTATGTATTTACTTAGAATGCCAGTGTTATGATAAATCATGGATTGACTTGGGGTTTACTTGTGACTCCATGTACCGTGTCTCGTCCAGGGTATAGACTCAGAGCATGATAAAAATGAAGGAGCAACGAGTCGTCATGAGACTCAACAATTCATTGCGAACAGGCAGGAGCAGTTGTTCAGTACACTGGAAGTTTCAATTCTCAGAAGCAATGAGGGACTTCAGGACTCATCCAGTCAGTCAACAAGTTGTCAGGTGACCCGTCATCCAAAGGGAGCTGCTTACTGATCACAAGCCATCACTGCTTTCCACGACTCATTAGGACACCTAACAAGTCGTTGTCACTACCGACCTACAGTGTTTGTTAAAATAGGAAAGAATTTATCTAGTGTCTATAAATACTTTATGTAGGTTTCTTTTTGTAGTTTATGCAATTTCTAACGGTTGTTACCATATTGCTAGTAATTGTTGATCAACATTAAGGTTCAACAAACAACTTTCATAATTTTGTTCTTGAATTTGGTCATTCAAACAACTTTGGAGTATCAATCTTAGATTCTTGTTGATTTATTGAAGATGTGTGGTTTATTCTATGCATTACTGTAAGTTACAATTATGATTTGTTCTCTAATTTCTAGTTGTAATTTTTCAAACATGAGTAGCTAAACCCATAACTAGGGTTGTGGGAACCGTAATTAATTAACACACATAGAAAAAAATACTTAGTGAATCTTGAGCGGGGTTTATGCATGTATTTATTTTCCCTTCATTTTAATTGTTTCTTAACGGTTGCAAATGTTAGAATTTTCCTTATTCTTACTAATCGGATCAAGGGGGTAATGAGTGAGAAAAGGGGTTAACAACGATTTTTGAGGCTATCAACCCTCATCTAATATCTTGACCTTGTCCAGGGATAGCTAATTTGATACCAAGGGTAAGGGTCAATTGAGTATACATACGCATACGGATCAAGTTGCATGGTGATAATCATCTAAGTAGGGAATCATCCATTTAGGTGAAGTTAACTTACTGATATTGCATGCTAAACACCGGAATAGAGAACTAGTATAAAATGCCTTGTGATTATGAAGTCATGGGGAACAGAATCCTAGTCAACTCACTCTTTGAATTCAATCAATTTTAAATCAAGGATCTACTCATTACTCTCAACTATTTTCTATTATTTCTTGTTACAATTTCCCCCATAGGAAATAAGTAAGCCAATAGTAGTAGCTAACACATTAACTGAGGTCATCGCCATATTCCTCATGGGATTCAACCCCAACCCTGATTGGGTTCTAAATTTGAACATCGACTGCTTTATATCTGTCATGGCCCGAACATAGGCCTGGATCGATACACGGGACAAGAAACCTCAAGAGGCCCCAAGTCGACCCATGGCATAAACATACATCCAACTCAATCATAGATAAGCAGAATTTCAACATGAATAACATAGCGGAAGTCTAATCAAACATAACATTTGAATACGTACATCAATCTAACCTTTATACAAACTATGTCCAAAAAACCTCTAATACTGATGAGTTTATGGGACAAGACCCAACTAACTTGTTATAGTCTGAAAACTGAAAAGACGAAATACAACTGTTAAGAAGGGCCCTTGCAAGATGAGGAGTCACCAATGGAGACTGAGAAGTGCTAACTCTGGAAGTCTGACTAGTGGCGAGAATGAGTCTGGATATCGGAGCCTGTATCATAAAATGATACAGCATAGAGTATGCGGTCAGTACATGGAATGTATCGAGTATGCAAGGTTAGTAAAACTGCTACGTAAGTAAAATTATTAAATCATGCATATAATAAAACATAATAAAGATAAGATTCTGAGAGTGGGGCTTGCATGCTATTTTCTAAAATCATGATCTGAACATAACTAAACATCATTACTGAATTGAATGACCCAAAGCTGAAAACTGATAATCATAAGTAAAACTGAACATTGGGTCAAACTTGCTGAAACATAATATCATGACTGATGTAAATGAATAACTAAAATCATGAGGAACAATGGGCGACTCTTCATATAACCGATATTATCACGATAGAGCTTAAGTGGTCCCAACTATCACACTCAAGTGGGCAGAGCCATCCAAAGCTTTGCCAAGGCTAAGGACGCTGCCATGATATCGATAGCAAGCTCAAGGCCCCTTGGGGGTAGGGGAAGCTCACAAGGGAGGTCCCAAAGTATATATGTAAACCTATGTTGGCGCGTTGTTCTGAGGCACAGGGTTGACTGACCCTTAGCCTACTCCGTGCTAGACACTACTCCCAAAAACATGCATATGCTCTCCATCATTTTTCAACGAAGCTGACCATCGTCTAGTGATGAAGCTGAATAATAACATACATGCATAATCTGAAATCATAACATGAGGAGCCTCGGCCTAAACCATACAACAAGCTGAAAATAATAGGAGTCTTGACTCCAAAACCATGTGGTAAGCTAATTCTTGAAATCATAAGACATACTTGATCATATGGGCTTGCACAATACTTAAACATGCTTGAAATCAACTTGATTCTCTTTGAAAACATGAACATAAATTTGGGTATTTCGAAATCATACTTTCTTCATAAACATCTCAGCATACTAGAACATATATCTCATAGATCTCAACTTTAATGAACATTCATGGATGGGCATCATAATTTAGAAAACATGAAATAATAATTATAATTTAAAACATTGTAAAATCTGCCCATTAATCTTAATTTATCATTTAAAACATGCTTAGATCATACCCATAATTGAAACTTAAGAATTCATGCATTGAGTAAAAATCCCATGGAATCATCAATTAGAACATCATGAATGGAGAGGGAATTGGTAATGGGTGTGGAAAGTTACACCCATTCATAGTCTTACATACCTAAAGGGATAGGATTTTCACACTTCCTTGATTGCAAGAGAATTGAGGAAGAACCTTGATGAACTATGCTTGATCACTCTCTAAACCCTTAGACTTGCATGCATGAGGTTTAAATAGGCTAGAATGACTTAACCCATCTTAATACACTCTATTCTGGGTTTAAAACGATGTAATTTAGGCCTTAGGAACCTAGAAATTACAGAAAATCCCTTAATAAACTCGCAGGGAAAATCAGACTGCTAGTACCAACGAGGGACTAGACGAGTCGTTGCCTTGGACCACGACTCGTTGTCTGCCAATCGTCGACTTCACTGGACTCCACCTTCACTGGTCACCACGAGGGACTTAATGGATCCTTACCAGTGACCAATACTCGTGGTCAACTCGTGTCACCTTCACCACCAAAAATCACCTGGGGGTCACCACGGGGGACACTATGACTCGTGGTAGACCCGATGAGTCGTGGGGATGACCCGTTAGGTGCACTGTCAATATTCTTCTTCCTTCCTATCATCCTTGACCATAGCTGACATGACGAGTTGTGATGCTGACCACGACTCATGGTCACATCCTTGGTCACCCAAAAAACAAAATTTCCACAAAGTCCTAACCTCTCCGCACGGGTCACATAACGACTCGTCCTGTGACCTGGTGCAAAAATTCCTGATTTCTCCATTTCAACTCCCGAGTCTGATCTTAGGGATTTCAGGGTATAACAATATCTCCCCCTTGGGAACATTCATCCTCGCATGTTGAAAATTATACAGAAAAGTAGAGAAATGCAATCGTCATACTCATCTACTGAATATACATGCTGAAAACTGACGGAGTGACTGACTCTGATTTGAGGTTCATGACTGAACTAAATTCCCGAACCACACATACATCCATTTACATGAAAGAAACTGAGGTACATGAGATGAAAATGAAACTGAATAGAGTATTAAGGAGGAAACTGATACTTCAAGCTAAAACTGAGCCGGAAGGGAATAAATGTGGGTATTTAGCCATCATATCTGCTTCGTCTTTCCACGTAGCTCCCTCAACATGCTGATTCCTCCATAAAACCTTTACTGAAGCTACTTCTTTGTTCCTTATCTTATGAACTTGCTGATGCAGTATCTCCATCGGAACCTCTTCATAGCTTAGAATGTCTTTCCCACCAACACTGTCCAGCGGAACAACTAGAGTTGGATCACCCAAACACTTCTTTAAGAGCGATACATGGAAAACTGGATGAACTGAAGCTAATTTGAGGGAAAATCCAATTAATATGCTACCTTGCCAACCGCTTCACAATCCGATATGGACCAACATAACGGGGATTGAGTTTCCCTTTCTTCCCGAATCTCATCACTCCCTTCATGGTGGACACCTTCAAAAATACCCAATCATCAACTTCAAACTCAAGATCCCTCCTCCTCACATTCGCATAGGACTCTTGGTACTCTGAGCTGTTTTCAACATGTCCCTTATAAGATGAAATTTCTCCATAGCTTTATGGATTAAATCTAGACCTATCAATGTAGCTTCACCAACCTCAAACTAACTAATAGGCGATCTACATCTCTACCCATAGAGAGCCTCGAACGGAGCCATCTGAATGCTGGAATGGTAGCTTTTGTTATATGCAAACTCAATAAGAGGCAAATGGTCATCCCAACTACCTTGAAAATCAATCACACACGATCTCAACATATCCTCAAGAGTCTGAATGGTCCGCTCTGCCTGACCATCTTTCTGCGGGTGAAATGTTGTGTTAAGCTTACCAAGTCCCTTCTGAAACAATCTCCAAAATTGGGTGTAAACTGAGTACCTCTATTTGATATGATGGAAAAGGGAACTCCATGCAACCGAACTAGCTCCCAGATGTACAACTTAGAATAATCCTTCACTAAATCGGTTGTTTTGATCGGTAAGAAAGGAGCTGCTTTGGTCAACCTGTCCACAACCACCCAAACGGAGTCATATTGTCGACGAGTGCGAGGCAACCCTGTGATGAAGTCCATATTGATCTCCTCCCACTTCCAAGTAGGAATACTGATGTCTTGAAGGACACCTCCCGATCTTTGATGCTCCACTATCACCTGTTGACGATTCGGACACTTAGCCACAAATTCTGCAATGTCCTTCTTCATGCCATTCCACCAATAGACTTCCCATAGGTCACGGTACATCTTGGTGGCACCTGGATGTATAGAGTATCTAGAACCATGAGCCTCGTGCAACATCCGAACTCTCAAATCACCAACCTCTGGAACACATAAATGACCTTGATATCAAAGCACACCATCTCCCCCTTTGGAGAAGACCTCTACCTTATTATTCTGAACGGCTTCCTTCAACTTCACCAAGATAGGATCCTCGTCTTGTCTAGCTTTTACATCAGTCACCAAGGAAGATTCGTACCCATTCTGAACAATGACACCACCATCGGTCGAGTCAATCAAACAAACTCCAAACCATGCAAGCCTATGCACATCCTTCAGCAGCTCCTTCCTCCCCTCATCTACATAGGACACACTCTCCCTAAAAAGCCTACTAAGAGTGTCTTCTACCTATTAGGCTTGCCTGGATGGTAAAGGACACCTATATCATAATCCTTGAGTAACTCTAACCACCTCTTTTGGCGTAGATTTAGATCCTTCTGGGTAAACTAATATTGTAAGCTTTTGTGGTCCGCAAACTCATCTATATGGACCCCGTACAAGTTGTGTCTCCAAATCTTCAAGGAAAATACTACCGCCGCCAATTCAAGATCATGAGACGGGTAATTCTTTTCATGAACCTTCAGCTGCTTGGAAGCATATGCTATAACCTTACCATGCTGCATCAATACATAACCAAGGCCGATCCTCAAAGCATCACAATATACCACAAACCCATTGGTACCCTCAAGTAGGGTTAACACCGGTGCTGAGGTGAGTCGAGTCTTCAACTCTTGGAAGCTCCTCTCACAAGCCACTAACCATTGAAACTTTACCTTCTTCTGGGTCAACTTAGTCAACGGGGCTGCAATAGATGAAAACCCCTCAACAAATCTCCGATAATACCTAGCTAAACCCAAGAAACTCCTAATATCCAAAGGATTCACTAGTCTGGGTCAATTCTTAACCGCTTCTATCTTTTGGGAGTCCACCTGAATACCCTCACTCGACACCACATGACCCAAAAATGCCACTGAATTCAACAAAAACTCGCACTTGCTAAATTTAGCATACAACTGACGATCCTTCAAGGTCTGTAGCACCACCCTCAAATGAGCGACATGCTTCTCCTCGCTCTATGAGTATATCAGGATGTCATCTATGAACACAATCACAAACATATCTAAGTATGGCTTGAAGACCCTGTTCATCAAATCCATAAAAGATGCAGGAGCATTCGTTAGTCAAAAAGACATAACTACAAACTCATAGTTACCATACCGAGTCCTGAAACTGTCTTTGGGATGTCACTATCCCGAACCCGGAGTTGTTGGTATCTGGATTTGAGATCTATCTTCAAAAAGCACTTAGCACCCTGAAGCTGGTCAAACAAATCATCAATCTTGGGGAGAGGATACCTATTCTTTATGGTGACCTTGTTCAATTGCTGATAGTCAATGCACATATGAAGAGAACCATCTTTATTCCGAACAAAGAGGACTGGTGCACCTCATGGGGATTGCTAGGTCGGATGAAACCCTTTTCTAAAAGGTCTTTCAACTGCTCCTTCAACTCATTTAGCTCGGTTGGGGCCATTCTATAAGGAGGAATAGATATAGGTTGCATATCAGAAAGAAGGTCAATACCAAAATCGATCTCCCGCTAGGGAGGAATTCTCGATAGATCATCTGGGAAGACCTATGGATACTCACATACTACTTGAACTGACTAGATAGTCGAGGTCTCGGACGTGGCATCCTTAACCCTAACTAGATGGTACACGCAACCTTTTGAGATCATCTTTCTGGCCTTAAGGTAGGAAATGAAATGACCTACTGGCACAGCTAAACTACCCTTCCACTCTAGGAATGGCTCACTTGGAAATCTGAACTCTACTACACGGGTTCTACGATTCACTGAGGCATAGCATGTAAATAGCCAATCCGAGGATAACGTTAAAATTTGTCATGGATAACTCTACTAGATATGCTGAGGTGACTTTCTGATGGTCTGTGATAGGGAAATTTCTATACACCCGTCTAGCTATAAATGAATCACTAACTAGAGTAGAGACTGAGAAGGGTTCTGGTAAGATTTTGGGACTCACTCTGACTACTAGCAACCTAGGGTGTCAGGAAAGACAAAGTAGCCCCTGGATCTAACAATGCATATACATCAAGATGGAAAACTTGTAACATACCGGTGACTACATCCGGGGAGACCTCCTACTCTTGGCGGGATACTATGTCATAGAATCTATTTTGGCGCTATCCGCCACCTGTACTATATTCTCCCTGCTGATCTGGGCATGCTGGTGAAGCTGCTGAACTGGAAACTGGGCCTCGGCCCCTGTCATGACCATGTATGGCTGCTGGACAATCCCTAAGCATGTGCCTAGGCTTCCCGCACCCAAGCAAGCACATGTATCCGCCAAACACTGGCCTATGTGTCTCCAGCCACACTTGCTACACTAGAGAGGGATGATCTCTAGGGTCTACTACTCTGACCTCTCGAGGCTGATGCTCGTCCCCTCTGATTATGCCTGGACGTGGAGGGCACACTCATAGATGAAGGCGCTGGGGCTGAAGGTCTTTGGTGGGACTGCTGACGGTGTCCACTAGGTCTCTACTAGGAAAATTCAAAGCTATCAGTCTTGGCCATCTTGGCCTCTCTCTCCCACTCACTCACCTGTATCGCCTCTATCTGCTGGGCATATAGGACTATCCGAGAAAAGTCAATATCCTGAAGAAGCATTGCGGTCTAGCAATCCCTGACCAAGTAATCTGTTATCCCGTGTACAAACCTTCTCACACGGGCTCTCTGATCCACCACCATCTTAGGTGCATACTTGGACAGGCGACTGAACTCCAAGGCATACTCCTGAATCGTCATCTTTCCTTGCTTTATATTCACATACTCGGCTGCTTTGATCTCTCTCATATCCCGAGGGAAGAAACGATCTAGAAAAGTGGCATGAAAGTCATCCCAACTGATAGGACCTGCTTTGACTGCCCTACTACCCTTCCATTATTTGAACCAAATGTGTGCGACCCCTTTAAACTGGTACGAGGCTAAATTAGTGCATTCCTCCCCAGTCACCCTCTTAATATGGTGATCTTTAGAATCTCCTCAATGAAATTATGTGGATCCTTGTCCACCTTCAATCCCAGGAACTTGGGAGGGTTCATCCTCAGAAAGTCTCTAACTCTTGCTGCTGCCGCATTCCCCTTCTGAGGTACATGCGCTCCCTCCTGCTGATTGTCTTGGGCGGTAAAGTCCTGGGCTAACATCTGAATGGCTGCCTTGAACTCTGCATGGGCAACTGGCTCGGGTACATGCTCCGTATGGGCTGGTGGGGCCTACTGGTGTCCGTCTCCATTGCCATCCTCGTGGCCATTTCCATTTCCGTTTCTCCTTTTATTAACTCTGCGGGGAGGCTTGATTCTATAAACCCGTATAGTATGAGTTAGAAGGATAGAGAGACATTTCATTGCATGACTTAGATCATGAAGGAAGGGAACATTTCCTAAATGTCTCGCAGCCTCTTCGATATAAGTGTGGCGTGCTTAACACACATGAAAAAGACTCTACTAACGTGGCATTCAGACACCCTAGGACACTTTAATACCTAATGCTCTGGTATCAAGTTTGTCATGACCTGAACATACGCCTGGATCGAGACACGGGACAAGAAACCCCCGAGAGGCTTCAAGTCGACCCATGGAATGAATATACATCTAACTCAATCATAGATAAGCGGAAGTTCAACATGAATAACATAGAAGAAGTCTAATAAAACATAACATCTGAAAACGTGCATCAATCGAAAGCTGAATACAAACTATGTCGTAAAAAGCCTCTAATACTGATGAGTTTATGGGACAAGACCCCAACTAACTCGCTATAGTCTGAAAACTTAAAAGAAGAAATACAACTGTTAAGAAGGGCCCTCGCATGATGAGTACTCACCAACGGAGACTGAGAAGTGCTAATTCCATAAGTCTGACTAGCGGCAAGACTGAGTCTGGATATTGGAGCCTGTACCATAAAATGATACAACATAGAGTATGCAGTCAGTATGTGGAATGTACCGAGAATGCAAGGTAAGTAAAACCACTAAGTAAAATCATTAAATCATTCATATAATAAAACATAATAAAGATAATATTATGAGAGTGCGACTTGCATACTATTTTCTAAAATCATGATCTGAACATAACTGAACATTATTACTAAATCGAATGACCCAAAGCTGAAAACTGATAATCATAAGTAAAACTGAACATTGGGTCAAACCTGCTGAAACATAATATCATGACTGATGTACATGCATAATTGAAATCATAAGGAACAATGGGAGACTCATCATATAATCAACATTACCACGATAGAGCTTATGTGGTCTCGACTATCACACTCAAGTAGACATATCCATACAAAGCTTTGTCAGGGCTAAGGACGTTACCATGATATTGATATCAAACTCAAGGACCCTTGGGGGAAGGGGAAGCTCACAAGGGAGGTCCCAAAGTATATAAGTAAACCTACATTGGCGCGTAGTTCTGAAGCACAGGGTTGATTGACCCTTAACCTACTCGGTGCTAGACAATACTCCTAAAAACATGCATATGCTCTTCATCATTTTTCAATGAAGATGACCATCGTCTGGTGATGAAGCTGAATAATAACATACATGCATAATCTGAAATAATAACATAAGGAGCCTTGGCTCAAACCATACCACAAGCTGAAAATAACGGGAGTCTTGACTCCAAAACTATGTAGTAAGCTAATTCATGAAATCATAATACATACTTGATCATATGGGCTTGACCAATACTTAAACATGCTTGAAATCAACTTGATTCTCTTTGAAAACATGAACATAAACATGGGTATTTCGAAATCATACTTTTTTCATAAACATCTCATTATAATAGAACACATATCTCATAGATATCAACTTTCATGAACATTCATGGATGGGCATCATAAAAAATCATAATTATAATTTAAAACATTGTAAAATCTGCCCCTTAATCATAATTCATCATTTAAAACATGCTTAGATCATACACATGATTGAAACTTAAGAATTCATGCATTGGGTAAAAACCCCGTGGAATCATCAGTTAGAACATCATGGATGGAGAGGGAATTGGGAATGGGTGTGGAAAATTGAACCCATTCATAGCCTTACATACCTAAAGGGATAGGATTTTCACACTTCCTTGATTGCAAGATATTTGAGGAAGAACCTTGATGAACTATGCTTGATCCCTCTCTAAACCCTTAGACTTGCATGCATGATTTTAAATAGGCTAGAATGAATTAACCCATCTTAATACACTTTATTATGGTATTAAAATGACGTAGTTTAGGCCTTAGGAACTTAGGAAATATGGAAAAGCCCTTAATAAACTTGCAGGGAAAATCAAACTGCTAGTCCCAACGAGGGACTTGACAAGTCGTTGCCTTGGACCATGACTTGTGGTCTGCCAGTCGTCGACTTTATTGGACTCCACCTTCAGTGGTCACCACGATGGACTTAACAGATCATTACCAGTGACCACGACTCGTGGTCACCTCCCATCACCTTCACTGCCAAAAATCACCTGGGGGTCACCACGGGGGACACCACGACTCGTGGTGGAACCGATGAGTCGTGGTGATGACCCATTAGGTACACTGTCAATATTCTTCTTCGTTCCTATCATCCTTGACCACGACTGACATAACGAGTCATGATGCTGACCATAACTCGTGGTCACATTTGTGGTCATCCAAAAAACTAAAATTTCCACAAAGTCCTATCCTCTCCCTTCAGGTCACTTAACGACTCGTGGGGTTCCTGATGGGTCACTAGATTTCCTGTAACCTGGTGCAGATATTCCTATTTTATCTAGTTCAACTCCCGGATCTAATCTTAAGACTTTTGGGGTATAACAATATCTCATTACGAGGTGTAATTTAGGCGACATCACAAGCCATACTGAGTCCTGATTCGGAGATTTTGAAGTTGTTCACTGGCAGATCCCATTATACAAGCATATGCCGTGAGTTGTGATACCATTGTACAAGTCGTACCAAAGACTTGCACGGGTCGTACCAATATGGTTTGAGTCATATGAAGGACCTATAGGTTGACATTCAGAGATTCCATCTGTCAGAAGCCTAAAGAACGACTGCCACCTACGACTCGTAGTAACACAACATGAGTCACACTAGCCTTCTGTACCTAAGAGATCCAGAATTTGCAGATCATACCACGAGAGCAAACCACAACTTGTAGAAGCATGCTACGATTCATAGGTCATCCCGACGGTAGCAGTCCCTATTAATTTATGAAGGGAGGGGAAGCTCACAAGGGAGGTACCAATAATCTGAACATACCAACATTGGCACGTAGTCCTGAGGCATAGGGTTGACTGACCCTAAGCCTACTCGGTGCTAGACACTACTCCCAAAAATAAGCTTATGCTCTTCATCGTTTTTCAACAAAATTGAACCATCATTTAGTGACGAAGCTGACTCACAACATATATACATAAATTTGAAATCATAACATGAGGAGTCTTGACTCAAATCATACAAAAAGCTGAAAATAGTGAGAGTCTAGACTCCAAAACCATGTGGTAAGCTAATTCATGAAGTTTAGATAAATCATGAAATGTACTTGATCATATGGGCTTGCTCGTTACTTAAACATGCTTGAAATCAACTTGATTCACTTTGAAAACATGAACATAGACATGGGTAATTCAAAATCATACTTTCTTCATAAACATCTCATCATATTTAAATATATATTTCATGGATCTAAACATTCATGAACTTTCATGGATGGGCATCATACTTTATAAAACTTGAAAACATAATTTCTAATTTAAAACATTGTAAAATATGCCCATTAATCATAATTCAACCTTGGAAACATGGTTAGATTATACCGATGATTGATACTTAGGAAATTCACACATTGGGTAAAAACCCCATAGACCCATCAATTAGAATTTTCATGAATTGAGAGAAATTGAGCATGGGTGTGGACTATTGCACCCATTCATAGCTTTACATACTTGAAGAGATTTTCACAACTTTCTTGATTTCCCAATGAGAATTGAGGAAGACCTTTGAAGAACTAGGCTTGATCACCTCTCAAACCTCTAAGCTTGCGTGCATGAATGAGAATAGGCTTAGAATGACTTAACCCTTTTTAAAAAACAATATTCTGAGCTTAAAAAGATGTAGTTTAGGACTTAGTAACTTAGGAATTATGGAAAAACCCTTAATAAATTTGCAGGGAAAAACACACTGCCAATCCCCACGAGGGACTGGATGACTCATGCCCTAGACCATGATTCGTGGTCTACCAGTCATTGCCTGCACTGCCAAAAACCTTTTGAGGGTCACCACGAGGGACCTCACGACTCGGGGTGTACCCGACGATTCGTGGTGACCAACCCATTACCCCCACTGCCGGAACTTCTCATCTTTCAAGCACCCCTTGGCCACGGCTGACCCAACGACTCGTGGTATTGACCCCGACTAGTGGTCTCACCCGTGGTCACCAAAATTCTAAAATTTTCAACCAAGTCCCAACCTTTCTCCACGAGTCACTTAACGACTCTTGGTGTTCCTGACGGGTCATGGGACGACTCATCTTGTGACATGGTGCAGAAATTTATGTTTTCTCCATTTCAACTCTCGGGTCTGATCTTAGGATTTTTGAGGTATTACAATATGTCCCCCTTGGGAACATTCATCCTCGAATGTGGGAAAACATACTGAAAACCAAATAAATGTAATCATCATACTCAAATACTGAACATACATGCTGAAAACTGACGGAGTGACTGACTACGAATTGGACTACATGACTGAACTGAATTCCTGAATCACACATACATTCATTGACATGAAAGAAACTGTGGATTATGAGCTGAACATGAAATTGAATAGAGTATTAGAGAGAAAACTCATAACTCAAGCTGAAACTGAGCCAAAAGGGAATAGATATGGGTATTTAGCCATCATATCTGTTTCGGCTTCCCACATAGCTCCCTCAAAATGTTGATTCCTCCATAAAACCTTGACTGAAGCTACTTCTTTGTATCTTAGCTTACAAACCTGATGATCTAGTATTTCCACTGGAACCTCCTCATAACTAAGGCTGTCCTTCACACCGACACTGTCCACCGGAACAACCAGAGCTTGATCACCTAAACACTTCTTTAAGAGCGATACATGGAAAATTGGATGAATTGAAGTTAATTCTGAGGGCAACTCCAACTCATATGCTACCTTGCCAACCTGTTTCACAATCCGGTATGGACCAACATAACGGGGACTAAGTTTCCCTTTCTTCCCGAATCTCATCACTCCTTTCATGGGGGATACCTTCAAAAATACCCATTCATCAACTTCAAACTCAAAGATCCCTCCTCCTCATATCAGCATAGGACTTTTGGCGACTCTGAGTAGTTTTCAACATGTCCCTTATAAGCTGAACTATCTCCATAGCTTTATGGACTAAATCTGGACCTATCAATGTAGCTTCACTAACCTCAAACCAACCAATAGACGATCTACATCTCTGTTCATAGAGAGCCTCAAATGGAGCCATCTGAAAGCTGGAACGGTACTTGTTGTTATATGCAAACTCAATGAGAGGCAAATGGTCATCCCAACTACCTTCGAAATCAATCACACACGCTCTTAACATATACTCAAGAGTATGAATGGTCCGCTCCACCTGACCATTTGTCTGCGGGTGAAATGGTGGGCTAAGCTTGACCTAAGTACCAAGTCCCTTCTGAAACAATCTCCAAAACTGGGAGTAAATTGAGTACCTCTATCTGATATGATGGACAAGGGCACTCCATGCAATAGAACTAGCTCCCAAATGTACAACCTAGAATAATACTCCGCTAAATCGGTGGTTTTGACCGGTAAGAAATGAGTTTCCTTAGTCAACCTGTCCACAACCACCCAAATAGAATCATACTGTCGGTGAGTATAAGGCAACACCTGTGATGAAGTCCATATTGATCTCCTCCCACTTCCAAGTAGGGATACTAATATCTTTAAGAATACCTCTAAGTCTTTGATGCTCAACCTTCACCTGTTGACAATTCAGACACTTAGCCACAAATTCTACTATGTCCTTCTTCATTCCATTCCACCAATAGACTTCCCGTAAGTCACGGTACATCTTGGTGGAACCTAGATGTATAGAGTATCTGGAACTATGAGCCTGGTGCAACATCTGATCTCTCAAATCATCAACATTCGAAACACACAAACGACCCTAATATTGAAGCACACCATCTCCCCCTTTGGAGAAGACCTCCACCTTCTGATTTTGAACAACATCCTTTAACTTTACCAAAATAGGATTCTCGTCTTGTCTAGCTTTAACTTCAGTCACTAAAAATGATTCTGATCCATTCTGAATAATAACTCCACAATCGGTTGAGTCAACCAGACGAACACCCGACCGTGCAAACTGATGCACATCCTTCTCCAGCTCCTTCCTCCCCTCATCTACATGGGACACGCTCTCCATAGAAAGCCTACTAAGAGCGTCTTCTATCACATTAGCCTTACCCGAATGGTAAAGGACACTCATATCATAATCCTTAAGTAACTCCAACCACCTCCTTTGATGTAGATTTAGATCCTTCTAGGTAAACACATATTGTAGGCTTTTGTGGTCCGTAAACACATCTACATGGACCCCATACAGATAGTGTCTCCAAATCTTCAAGGCAAATACTATCGTTACTAGGTCAAAATCAAGAGTCGGGTAGTTCTTTTCATGGACCTTCAGCTACCTGGAAGAATATGTTATAACCTTACCGTGTTGCATTAGTACACAACCAAGGCCGATCCTCAAAG
>JACEIK010000530.1:187549-212301 GCA_018107945.1 Datura stramonium | reverse complement strand
TACCCTATTCAGTTTCATGCTCAATCCATGTTCCCAAGTTTCTTTCATGTCAATGAATGTATGTGTGATTCATGAATTCAGTTTAGTCATGTAGTTCAGTCCGGAGTCAGTCACTCCGTCAGTTTTCAGTTTATATGTTCAGTATTTGATATGATGGTTTCATTTCTCTTCTTTTTAGTATGATTTTCCACATTTGAGGATGAATGTTCCCGAGGGGGAGATATTGTAATACCCCAAAAACCCTAAGATCAGACGTGAGAGTTGAAACGAAGAAAACTGACTTTTTTGCACCAGGTTACAGGACGAGTCGTCAAGTGACCCGTGGGGTGCACCATGAGTCGTTGAGTGACTCGTGGGGAGGAGTTGGATTGGGTCGAAATTTTGAATTTTGAGGTGACCACGGGTGTGACCACAAGTTGTGGTCAGCACCATTATTCATAGTGTGGGTCGTGGTCAAGAGTGATTGAAGGTGAAAGGAGGTTGGGTAGTGTTGACAATGACTTGGTCACCACGAGTCGTGGTGTCCCTTGTGGTGACCCTCAGAAGGAAGGATTCCAGTTCTGGCAACGATCACAGTCCACGAGTCGTGGTCAGTGGCAACGGGTCATCTAGTCCGTCGTTGGGACTGGCAGTGAGCATTTTCCTGCGAATTTATTAAGGGCTTTTCCATAATTCCTAATTTTCTAAGGCCTAAACTACATCATTTTAAGCTCAGTTAGTAGGGTTTTAAGGGTTTTAAGCCTATTCTAAGCCTCGCCATTCACATGGATGCAACTTAGAGTTTTCCTTGGAGATCAAGTTTGAAGAACCTCTCCAAATTCTCTTCAATTTCATTTGGGCCTTCAAGTGGGAGTGTAAATCTGCTTTACCCAGGTGTGTGAGGCTATGAATGGGAGTTCCTTTCACTCTCATGCTCTAAACTTTTCTCAAGTTCATGAATTCCAATCCTCGATTCAAGTTCCATAATCTTATGGGGTTTATTCCAATTCTTGTGAAATTCTCTATGATCTATCTATGAGTCAATTCCCTTTATGTATCAAATCATGTTTTATGATCTACAGACAAATTTTATAATTTCTTTGAGTATAAATTTATAGATTCAAATCTTAATTAAACTATGCCCAACTATGTATGCTTCATGAAAAGTCAAGTTATGATTTCATTGTAATTTCTTGATCCTTCTAAGCCCTAAATTATGATTTATGATTTATGATATGCTTTCTCTCAGGTACTCATCATGGATTTATGAATATCAAGTATATACATATTTTATAAATATGCATGGATTTCTTGATTTATGGATTTATGACTCTTGGATGATTCACAGGCCCTTTTTCATGGCTAATCGTGTATTTCAAATGGGATACATCTTGTTATTATTTTATTTGTCCATGAACTTCATGAATGATTTTATGACTACGGTATGAGCCCTCATGTGCATATTTTTGGGAGCACTGTCTAGCACTGAGTAGACCTGTTGTTCAAGTAAACTCCGCAATCTCAAAACTACATGCCACCGTAGGTGTATATTTGTTTACTATTTGATCCCTGTGATATCACCACTCACGTACATCCCCTTGCCTGGCAAGCCGGGGACGGTCCTGACCATTTGGGTGAAATAGTGGGGCATCATGTAAGACTATATCATGATGGTGTTGATTAAGATGAGTCCTCCCATTGTTCCTCATGATTTATGCATGGTTATGTTTATGTTATTTTGGCTCAAGTCATGTTTAATGAAGCTTTTCTCCCATGATTATGATTATGACTGAATTATGAATGTTTTGAAAATCTTGGGCCCTTATGTTTACATTATGATATTTAATTTATGATCATGTTGACCTACTCTTATGAACTCTTATGTATTTAAACTTCCATTTTACTTACCTTACATACTTAGTACATTCCAAGTACTGACCACATATTCTATGTTGTATCTTTTCATGATACAGGTCCGAGGGATTAATCTCAGCCACATCATTAGTCCTTCTCCTCTCTCAGACCTGTCTACCCGGATTGGTGAGTCCTCATCTTTTGAGGACATTCAGTTATCTCTAGATATGTTCTTTCAGTTATAGACTTTCATCGAGCTAGTTGGAGATGTTGTCCCATCAGCTCATTAGTTATGTTAGAGGCTATTCATACATTATGTAGAAATTATCTTGTTACTTCTGATTCAGTATTCGCTTGATATGTACGCAGACTTCCGCTTAAGCATGTTTTATTATATCAGTATCTGCTTATAGGATGCTCTTAGTTCATATGTTCATGCCATGGGTCGACTTGGAGCCTCTTGGGGGTTCTTTGTCCCGTGTCTCGATCCGGGCCTATGTTCAAGTCGTGACAACATATAACCACATGAGCTAGACGTGGAGTTCAATGTTTACTCCCCATCGATAGGGCCCACCATACCTTTCCAAGGTACAGTGACTGGGTTGTGTGATCACTAACTGTAAAATCCATTCGGGTTAAATCCTATGGTGGCACGTAGTTTTGGGAACCTGGGTAAACTGATCCCTTGCCCGCTTGGTGCTAAGTAGTACTCCCAACTGATGACACAAAATAGATGTATGTATATAAATACTGAACTGTGGTGATAGCTCGAAATGGTGTCCTAAGGCTAAGTTAGAACTACTAATTTGAAGTGTCCTGAGAGCCTAAAGGACCTGAAACTTAGAGTAATGAATATACTGATAAACTGATAATATTACTATTACTAAGTATACTAAAAATGATAGAAACACTGTAACGCAACATTTCACAATTTCATGAGAAAATCAGGACAAATTCAATATCGTGTGAATCATACTGTAGTATTGAAAATACTAGCATGAATATATAATATTTCAAAACATGATAGTCTGACATCATAAAAAAGTAGGGGATTTCAACAATTAGAAGAAAATCCCTAGGTTATGATTTCTAGAATTTCAAGGCTAGCTTACTGAATATTGTGACACAAGGGTGAAAGGAAACCCTTGCTAAAGTCCCACATATCTGTAAGATAAATCCCTGAAGAAGAAGCTCGAAATTTTGAGAAGAAGAAGAAGCCCTAGCTCTTGGCTTGAGAAGTCTGTCTGAGTTCTTACGGTGAAATGAGAATGTGAGGAGGAAATGACGGAAGAAGGTCGAATAACCCCTCCAAAATCCCCCTAGAATATCTCGATATGACATAGTTTAGGAATTAAATTAGTGAAAAGTTACAAAAATTCCCCTGAAAAAAATGTCTGAAAAACTGTCGTAAGGATCTAATGGGTCACACAATAAGTCATAGGTTATGACAAGAACTTGTTGGAACCAGTCGTTGGTCCTAGGTTTGAAAATCCAATTTCTGGGCTTTGACCAACGGTTGGAAAGGACAACCCATTAGAGGACATGACTAGTTATCAAATCCAGTCGTGGTCATTGGAAAATTTTTGAACAATTCTAAACCTCTCCCAATGGAAAAATAGAATAACCCATTATGTGATACAATGGGTCGTCGTTTCCACCCATGGTCACTGAAGTGAACTTGAACACTTTCGGAAATTCATCTAATAGCTAGTTAGGATCAGTCGTTACATCAACCAACGACTTATCGTAGGACTTGTTGTTTTGGTGTAATACCTCGAAAGTTCCTAAGACTAGACCCGAGATTTGAAATATGTTAAGTAAAAAAGAAGGAAATTTATTCACAGAAAGACTTATGGTATGAGTCGTGGTGAGAAGGTATGACTCATAGGAAGTGTTCATGGTTAGAATCTACAGAAGGAGTTCAGTGAAAATGAGTCAAGGTACGACTCGTGGGATCATATTAATAGTCATAGGATGAATCGTGGTTTGAGGACTGAGTTACCCTGGTTATAAGGTACAAGCCCTTGTACGATCCATTATGGGAAACCACTGGTCAATGTATGATTCATTAGCAGGATGGAGGAGCTGGACGAGTGAACTACAAGAGCAAGCCACGAGTCAAAGGTCGATGGTACGACTCATGGTTAGTAGTCGTAATGGATCTCTTGGGTATCAACTTTGGAAGGAATGAGTCAGGGTAAGACTCATAGTGTGAAATAATGAGTCATGGCCTGCACCCGTGAGGAGGAACTAAGGATGTCGGAAGCTGTGATCACGGGTGGATCTAACGACTCGTAGGTTGGTGGTACAAGTCATGGTCAGACCCTTGGAAAAGTTCATAAAGTTAGGGAAAGTAGTGGTGACAACGGATGGTAACCACGAGTCGTGGTTTCGAGGTAAGACTTGTGGTGTGAGTTGTGACACCTGGCAGAGTGAAATTTTCTGGGATTTAAGTAAGGGAATTTCCGTAATTCCTAAGCTTCTTAGCTCTAAACTATGCCATTTTAAGCTCTGTTAGGAGGATTTTAAGAGGGTTAAACCTATTCTAAACCATTCCCCTCCCATGCTTGCAACTCTATACCTCTAAAGATCAAGCATAGAACTCTTCAAGTTCTTCTCCAAATCCTTTTAGCTTTCTAGGGCAAGTGTAGATTCAGTTCTTCCAGGTATGTGAGGCCATGAATGAGGGTTAGTTTCACTCTTATAGTCATAATTTTCCTCAATTTCATGAGTCAAGTCTCAATTCAAATTATGATAAAAAAAATGGATTTCAATCTAATTTCATAGAATTCTTACAAATTGTTTATGGGTCGATTCCCTCTATGTTTTAAAGTATGTTTGATGATTAATGGGCAGATTCTAAACATGTTTTTATTATAAATTCATGAGTTCAAGTTTTAGAAGATTTTTCCAAATTATGCAAGTTCATGAAAATGTTTAGTATATGATTGATGATTTCAAGTATGATGAAGTATCTAGCATGTATGCATGTTTATAAATTACCCATATTTGAATCTATTATTTTGACTAGTGAAGTTTATTTAAAATATGCGTGTTCTTCTGATTTTGGGTAATCCCACTAAGATTTAGCATGTTTTCATGATTTAGTTTAGTTCTATAAATCAACTTACCATATAATTTTGGAATCTATACTCCCACTTTCATCTTATGATATGGTTTAGTTCTATAAATCATCTTACCATATGATTTTGGAATCTATACTCCCACTTTCAGCTTATGATATGGTTTCAGCTTCATTGAAAAATGATGGTGAGCACTTTGCATGTTTTTGGGAGTAGTGTCTAACACCTGGCAAACCCTGGGTCTAAGAACTACACGCCAACATAGGATTTCACATTTACTTTGGGACCTCCCTTGTGAGCTTCCCCAGCCCTGAAAGAGCCTTTAGCTTGATATCGATATCATGGTAGTTCCCTTAGCCCTGGCAAGGCTTTGGACAGCTCTTCCCACTTGAGTGTAATAGTTGGGATCCCATAAGCTCTATCGTGATAATGTCAGTTATATGGAGAGTCTCTCATTTTTCCTTATGATCTCAGTTATGCATGTTTATCATTTATGACATTATGTTTTTAGCAGGTTTGACCCAATGATCAGTTCATAAATTTTTACTCATGATTTTAGTTTCATCTTTGGGTCATTCGATTTAGTTATGCGATCCAGTTTATGACTATTCATGCTTTTAGATATCAGCATGTAGTCCCTACTCTTATGATGTTATGATTTATGACAATATACATGACATCAGTTTATACTTACTCAGTCTGTTTTACTTACCTTGTATACTCAGTACATTCCAAGTACTGACCGTATATCTTATGTTGTATCACTTCATGATATAGGTTCAGACGTTTAGACTCAGTCCCGTCATTATCTAGTCCTTGCAACTCAATCCGTTTCTCTTGGTTGGTGAGTGCTCATTCTTCGAGGACCTTCAAATTGTTGAGTTTTATCTCTTTCAGTTTCAGACTTAATGTGAGCTAGTTGGAGATGTTGTCCCATCAGCTTGTCAGTTATTGATGTGCCGTGATTTTACGACACTTTCAATGCTTAAGACTAAGAAAATATGCAAATTTCGAGTACGTTTATATGGATATAATGTGTTTTTGTTGAGTGTTGAAGGAAAACAGGCTCGGATAGTGAAAGGGGCAAAATAAGGCTAAAATGAGGCTATGTGTGGAATGCCAACCAGGCAACGAATCGTCGTGTCATTGAATGACTCTTTCCTGGAGTCGTTGGAGGAAGACAAGTTTAAAGTTCAACCAAACAGTGGTGACCACGAGTTGAAGTAACGACTCGTTAGGTTTCGCAACGAGTTGTCATGAGGGTTATAAGGACTGGGAGGGAAAAATGATGAAAAATACCTGGGGACGCAACGGAAGACTCAACGATTCATTGGGAAACTTGACGACTCGTCATGAGCAGCCAGGAGTATCTGTCATTAGCACTGGAGGTTTTGAGTGTCAAAAGCTATGAGGGACCTAACGACTCGTGTTGTGACTTAACGAGTTGTTAGGTGACCCGTTGTCCGAACGGAACATTACACTGAGCATGAGCAGTTTTGCATGCCACGACTCGTTAGGAGATATAACGAGTCGTTACCTGGCCCATTGCCACTACCGAATTGTATTCCATTTTTATTTACGAAATAATTTTATTTAGGTCTAGAAATACTTTATGTAGGTTTATTCTATTGAGGGGCTTAATTTATGACTTTCTGGCTATATTGCTGATGTTGTTAATTAATATCAAGGTTCAAGAAATAAGTTTTATAATTTTGTTCTTGATTTTGAGAATTCAAACAACATTGGAGTATTGATCTTCGGTTCTTGTTGATTTATTCAATATGGGTGGTTTCTTATACAAATTATTGTACGTTGCAATTATGATTATTTCTCTAATTTATAGTGGTGATTCTTCAAGCATGAGTATCTAAATCCATAACTAGGGTTGTGGAAACCATGATAAATTAACACATATAGGTAAAAATACTTAGTGAATCTTGAATGGGGTTTATGCATGTATTGTTTTACCCTTCGTTTTAATTGTTTCTTAACGGTTACAAATGTTAGAATTTTCCTTCTTCTTACTGGCTGGATCAAGGGGAATAATGAATGAGAAAAGGGATTAACAACGGAGATTTGAGGCGATCAACCCTCATCTAATAGCTTGACCTTGTCCGGGAATAGCTAATTCGATATTAAGGGAAAGTGTTAATTAAGTATACATTCGCATACAAATTAAGTTGGGTGGTGATAATCATCAAAATAGGGGACCAACCATTTAGGTGAAGGTAACTTACCAATATTGCATGCTAAGCATCGAAATAGATCACTAGTATAAAATGCCTTATGGTTATGAAGTCATGGGAAACATAATCCTAGTCAAGTCACTCATTAATTACAATCAAATTTAATCAAGGATTTGCTCATTGTTCTCTACTACTTCTCATTATTTAGTGTTTCAAATCTTCCCCTCCTAGGAAATAAGTAAACCAATAGTATTAGCTAAACACATTAACTAAAGTTCTCATCATATTCCTCGTGGGATTCGACCCCAATCCTGATTGGGTTCTATATTTGATGTCGACCTCTTTATATCTCATTTCATGGTAATTTGGGCAATATCAAATTTTGGCGCCGTTGCGGGGGAATACGGCTTAGGCTTTTGGTAATTGTGTTTGCTTTGATATTGGTCCTTCATAACATCCAAAATATATCATTAATGCAAAGAATATACACGGCAGAAGTATCAAAACAAGTCATCCAACGAGTGTCGGGGTCGAATCCCACGAGGACTAGGGAATGATAATTTCAAGTATCGATTGAGAAATTGACGTTAGCTTGCACCATGTAGAGTTAATATAAAAAAATATTTAAAAAAATAAAACTTGGGGGAGTAGAAATTTTCATAGAATTGTATTGATTGATTTAGTGAAATAAAATAGCAAGATCAGCTAAGTTGTCAACAAGGGTGTGAAAGACTAGAGGTGCGATGTAGATGAAATACTAACTAGATCGGGACATGCCAGGTCATCTTATAAGTTCAACAAGTGTAAATATTCTCGAGAAGTGGGTAATTATATCTTTTCAGCCTTCTAATTACCTCTCACTAGAGCTTTGTCAAAACTCTAGTCACAATTTCGCTCAACCCGACTTGATTTGGATTAGCAACTGCACTATTCCTAGCTATTAGCTGCTAATAAGGATAGAGAATGCAATTTCAGCTATTCCTAGACTAATTTCACACTCTCTTCTCCACACCCACTACTAAATTCTCTTCCAATACTTAATTATTCTTTTTCAAGAAACAATCAAGCAAGCATAGATAGACCCATATCATAATCAATGGATCTTCCTTTATAGACTGAAGAGAATCTAATAGATTTACACTTGCATGAATAATATAAAGATTACTCTAGCAATACCCAATCCAATTAAGTATTCATCATCACATATCTCTAGTTAATGATTTTAGCTACTCATAGTTAAGAAATTCAAAAATACATTCATCAATAACATCATTGAATTTAATAATAAGATTCGATAAATCAACTTCACAAATATTCTTCAACAATAGTTGAAACTTAATAGTACAAAGAGGAAATTGAACAGAGTACTTTCTACAATTTTCAATCAGAATCTCCCTCTCTCAGCTAAGAGAATGTTCTACAGCTAAAAAGGGAAACAATGTGTGATGTAAGCTTTGTTCTCTCTCAATATCTATATTTCTATCTCCCGCTCTGCATCTCCCTGTACAAAGTACTTTTTCTTCTCTTTATATCCTGAAAAGTAGGGCACTTTTTATCTCTTATCTAGTGTTGGACAATTATACCCCTGTGAGCACCGTTCTAGAACTGGCGGAAGCACCAGCAGTTCACCGGTTACAATCCGTGAATCGCCGGGTGTCTTTTCTGCATCTTCACTATATTCCAATGTACACTGGCGGTTCACCCGGCATTTCGCCGATGCCAATTCGTGAACCGCTAAGTCTTCAAGCCTTTTCTAGAACTTTTGGGTATCATTTGGCGACTGGACCGGTGACTCACGCTGGCAAGTCGCGAACCGCCGGTGACATTAGTCCTCTAAGGAAGTGATATTCGGCCTTTGGCCAGCGTCTCGCTGATTTTCATCTGTGAATCGCCCATTCACTCTCACTCCCTTCTTTTTGCTCCATTTTTGCTCTTTTCTTCACTCTGAGCCATCTGCACACCAATGAAAGAAAAAAGGGCATAAAATCCAAATAATCAACTCAAGAACAAAACAAAAACTCAAGTTTTAGAGCCTAATGAGTTTGAAAATTACCAACTCATCACTCCTTATTTCCTTTTTATTGTTTTCTTTATTGTTTTTGCTTCTTCACAGGTCTCAGGTTCATGTATGCCCAGTACTAGGAGCCAAGGAAAATACCTGGTTCCAGTTTACCATGAACTTGAGCGAACACTACTGAACTTCAGGAACATGGTCAACGTTCATGGACAAGAAATAGTGGAAGAAGAAACAACCAAAATGTTGGCTGAGGAACAAGCTCAAGTAAGAGATTGAGAGGCAGCAAGGCTCGCTGAAGAGCAACACCAAGCTGCCGAAGCTAAATGATAATGATGCTGATATTGATGAGGCCAGTGCCACTGGAGCTATTATCCCTCCCCCTGTGCCTGTTGGGTTAAAGTTTGACATTACCAACTCAATGATCCAACTGCTCAACATGAAAGGGATATTTGCGGATCATGCGACTGATGATGCACATACTCACTTGACAAATTTCATGGGTATTTGCAAAGCATATAAACAATCGGGAGTGAGTTAGGATGCAATCAAGCTGAGGTTATTTCCCTTTTCACTAGGGAGTGAGGCAATGCCACTCCAGCTCCCTCGAATAGTCCGATTTTTTCCTCCACGATGATAAGGAGCTAAAAGATCTACTACTTTAATTCCTGTTTCAAAAATAGATTATTTTGTATCCAACTATATAAAGGCGGGCGCAGATGTATGAATAGGAGACGTTGTACTAGTATCTACAGGCCCTAAATTATCAATAGGCTTTCCGAGCATGTTAAAAATTCATCCCAGAGTCGCTTTAAAATCGTCCGACCTGCACCCACCCCCCGAGTATATGCTTCAACAGGAATCACACAAGGGTAGATTATAAACCTCTTGTAAAATTCCTGCCCGTAACCCAACAGATAAAGTACATTACATAGTCCAGGGATTGTATATTTGTTCGATACATTGTTGTCAATATAAATATTGAATATTGAAAAAAACAAAAGAAATTTCAATTGAAAACAATAAAAAATATTTTAAAAAAAGGACTTGTGTTGGATTGGCACTACAAATCGAATTCTCTTTCAAGTCCTCATCGGTCGAGTAGAAAAAGAAAGCCAAAGCCGTTCAGTGGTGAATCGGTGGATCAAAGATGCCTTCCGTCGATCGGCTGTACTGAATTGCCAAACGATTCTATCACTACTTGGAGGAGCTTAAAAGAGCCTTTCTTGAAAGATTCTTCCCACCTTCCAGAGCATTTCAGCCGAAAGATGAAATCTACAACTTCAGGCAATTGAATTCTGAAGCACTTCATAAGACGTGGCTGTGGTTCAACAAGAAGCTGAAAAAGGTGCCCAACCACAAGATCCCAGATGATACATTATTGGATATATTCTATAGGTATCTGAATGCTAACACCAAGGAGATGGCCAATACTCTCTCGAGTGGAACATTCATGAGTCATACATATTCTGAGGCTGCTAAGGTCCTTGACAAGATCACCAAAACCAACCATGCATGGCACACAAGAGAGTTAGAAGTTTCAGCTGGTACTTATATGGTAGGTATGTCTGCGGAACAGAGAAGAAAAGATAAAGAGAGATACCAGGATATTATTGAGATCAAAACCACAATGGGGCTTCTTACTAAGCATTTTATGGGAGTTGGGGCTAAAAAGGTGAATGCATTTGGTTCTCAGGGCAAGGCCCCAAGAAATGATGGAGGCGAATCAGAATCTGAGGAGGAGGATAATTACTTGAATAATCAAGGAGCGGGTTTTCAGATCTACACATAAGGGTCTAACTAAGACTCTTGGCATCAAGGTCAAGGGAACCAAGGTCGGAACTATTACAGAGATAACACCTACAACTGGGGCCAATACAGGGATAGGAGTAGAGGTAGAGACAATGGTGACTGAAAAAAGCATGAGGAGTACAAAAATGATAGAAGCAGTATTTATGTTCCTCCAAGGAACCATGAGCTAGTTTCTAGTGGTTCAATGGTGTAAGACATGTTGTCTAAGGTACTCAAGCAGATTGAGGCAAATAGATGGCCATTTTAAGGAACTTCGCACTGATATTTATGGTATGAACCAAAAGGTGGAGTCACATGTTGTTTCCATTAAGCAGATAGAGCAGCAGCTTGGTCAAATGTCTATTGCTATGAACAAGAGGCAGAAGGGAATTTTTCCCAGCAATACATTTTTGAATTCAAAAAATGACAGTCATTGCATGACTGTCACTACTAGGAGTGGAAAGGTGACAATTGATCCTCCGATGCCGGTTGTGACTGATGATATAGTTGATCCCTCAGGAATTGAGGATGATAGGGTGGCGTAATCTAAGGAACATGTTTTGATTGATGATGCAGATGAGAAGATAGGTCCTTGTAATGCAAAGGAGAATGTTTCAGAAAAAGCAAATGAGAAAGAGGTACCTCAAAAGATGACTCCCATTCCTAGACCTCCTCCTCCTTTCCCACAGAGGCTGAAGAAGAAGGTTGAAGATGGGAAGTATCAAAAATTTATTTCGATGCTAAAACAATTATCTGTGAACATCCCATTAGTTGAGGCACTTGAGCAGATACCCGGCCATACTAAATTTATGAAAGACCTGGTCACTAGAAAGAGGACCGTGAGCTTTGAACCTACTAATAATGTCACGACCCGAAGATAGGCCCGGATCGAGAGACGGGACATGGAACCCCAAGAGGCTCCAAGTCAACCTATGGCATGTTCATAGAATAGCTTTAACTAGATAATAACTAACAAAAAATCATACTAAATGGAAACCAACTAATACATAAAGCATAAGCTAATAAAATTCTGATACATAATACTGAATCTGTTTACACAAGTATGAAAGCCTCTACTTCACTGATGAGTTGCTGGGACAAGCCCCCAGCTAACTCCTAAAGTCTAAATTTGAAACATAAATGAAAATAGAAAGCATAGATAGCATCCTTGTGAGATGAGGACTCACCACAAGCAGCTTAGAGGGAAATGGAGAGTATCTAACCACGCGGTTGAGTTCAGAAACCTGAATCTATATAATGAGACAATATGTTATATAAAGTATACGGTCAGTACTTGGAATGTACTGAGTATGCGAGAAGCGTAAGTAATCTAAACATGCAAATATACAAGAAGGAAGTAAACTAGATACATCAGCATGCAACTGAACTAGAATACAACAACCCTGTCTGAGATACATCTATAGATTGCCATTAAGATTTTATTTGGAAACATTTATCAAAGTATAAAAAAACTGATGCATGAGGGTCATGTACTGCACATATACTGAGAACTAAAGTTGTAGTTGATATCATATACTGTTCTGATACTTTGTTGATAATTGAGTCTATATCCTGCTAAACTTATTTCAACTAAAGTCTAAAATTATACGGAGCTGAGCCGAACTGATATCGTAGACTAAGGGAGACATTCTCTGCTATGTAGAGTCCCTGACTGACTGACTAGGGGAAACATTCTCGGCTATGGAGAGTCCCTGACTAACTGACTAAGGGAAACATTCTCGGTTATGGAGAGTCCCTGACTGACTAAGGGAAATATTCTCGGCTATGGAGAGTCCCTGAATAACTAAGGGAAACATTCTCGGCTATAGAGAGTCCCGAACACTAGAACATGGAAGTCACTTGTCTGACGTCATTCTTTTAGTCTAAGCCACTTCAGAGTCATTAGAATACAACTATTTACATCATATTGGGAATCATACTGAATCATTTAAAATTGATTAAGGCTACTTTCTACTAACAATAAGCCCAGAGCTCTGAAGGATCATTCTCCTGCTTTATCATCATAATTCATATCATTATAGTTTTGAGTCATCGTTTAAAATATACATTCTACTTTCATTAAGTATTGATAGGATCATATCATACTTTAAGCATGTCCACCACATTTGAATCCCGAATTCATACTATATAGCATATAATGTATATCTTAGATTCATGTAATATCCATAGATTCAGATCATACTTTAACATGTACAATGATATCATAGTCGAAGCATATGAATATTTCATGGAACCCATTTCAAAATTTACTCTAAGTCATGAAGAAGGTTTGATAATCATGCTGTTACCATAGGTTCAGCTCATACCCAAAACATTTACATTGAAATCATAGTGAAAATTTACACATACTTCACATTGATCAAGCCCATAAGTTCTAATCACATCTCAACATATCTATTATTTCATATATTCTAGTTTTAAGAGATTTCATACGACCTTCCTATATTTTAGACATGGATGCAAGTTCATAATAAGAGCATGTGAATAATTATGAATTCCCATTTAAGGTTCTAGGCTATTTCATGGTGAAAATTCAATAATCATGCATTTCCCATATTAAGTACGTAATTCTAGATATTAAAAGAAATCCCATAAGCATACATGACTATTAATCATACTGGGTTTTAAAATTCATAGAGGGCATATAAGAAATCGTCCATAAATCAAAACCCTAGAACATGCTTTTCTAGAACAAGAGATTTGGGTTTTTAATAAAAAGTTTGGGGCACAAGGATGGAAGGATGTTCTTGTTGAAAAACCCACATACCTGGTTCAGAGAAATCCCCACTTGAACTTAACCCTTGAAGCCTTGAAGAAATTCTAGTTGAATCCTTACTCTTGAGAGAGAGGAGGAAGAAGAGTTTGAGAGGATATTATGAGGGAGTGAGGGATTAAACTAGAAAAAACCCTTAAAAACGTCCCTTCTAATACTCAAAAAGACACCATTTAAGAACTGGAAGCATAGGACTTTACCAAATACCCCTTGGATTTAAGCCTTAAAATCTTCCCATCAGTGACCACGAGTCGTTTGTCCTCACCAAGATTCATGGTGACCATCAATTGCCACTGGAGAAGTGATTTCTCAGTTTCTTCTTCCTCAACCAATGACCATTAGGATGAGTCATTACTTCATCCAATGAGTCGTCATTAGCTTCCGTCGTCACCACTGGTCCAACCTTCAATTTATTTCCAATGACCAACATGACGAGTCGTTGCTCCATCCAATGGCTCATTGTCTCCGTCCGTTGTTACTGACCCGAAACCCTGAAATTCAACCAACGACTCTTTAAGATAACCCGTTACAGCAACCAATGAGTTGTCACTTGACTCGTCGCCTCTGAGAGGCTTGGTATAACTGCTCACCACAGTTACAATTAATGAGTCATTATTTCCTATGACGACTCGTGCTATCCTCTCGTGGTATAAAATCCTATTGCACTATTTCTAAAAACCCTTCCCACGGCTCCCTCTAACGGGTCATTGGAGCAACCAATGACTCGTTGGACAAGTCGTTCTTAGGAAATTCGTGGGAGTTTTTTTGTTGAACTCCATCTAACTACGGGGTCTGATCTTAGGAACTTCCGGGGTGTTACAATATCTCCCCCTTGGGAACATTCATCCTTGAATGTAGGCTAAACATACTGAAAGGTTAGGGATGGAACTTCAATCCAAAAATTGATCAAATTACAGTTGAAACCAATGGAGTATCTGACTCCAGCTGATCTACATATTTGAACTAAACATCTAAATCATACATGCATGATAAGGCATAAGAGGGACTAAAAGACATGAAACTGACATGGAACTAGGTAGAACACTAAGAAGAATTATTTTCCACTAACCGGTACTGAGATAGAATTCACTATATCTGGTCTACTGAAGGTAAGGAACTCATGAGCACGAATCATTCGTGACATCTAAAACTGAGCATGTACATGAGGAAACCTAACCTGCTGAGCTAGTAAAGCAACTTCTAAAGATTGAGTTTGAGCTAAACATACTAGAAGATAGTAGTTAGCACACATAGCTTGTTCATAACCTGAAGATGACCCTTAAGGATTTATAGAGTTAGACTGGTATCGCTATCTGAAGCGGCTAGTTAGAAATTCTGGAAGTCTGAACATAAGAAAAGGGTAGAGCATAGCTTCAACTGAAATACAAGAGAAGTTATCTGAACTTGAAGGGATTGACATACAGCAACTGATAGGGCTAGAATTCCCCTATTATCATTCTCAAGATTCGACTTGCCTCACATACTTACCATCTCCCCTTTAGCTTAAAGCCATCATTCTAAGGCTCCTGAATCTCTCTTAAGGTCGGGGCTAAATCACTAACTCCTAGCTTCTCCTTCACTTCTAACATTCACTACAAGCCTTATACTCACAACTATTCACATCACACATCGACAATCTCCTCTCAACCACCATCACAGAGCTTCTTATTCAGTACTGGGGTTCTAGGGCTAGCAACATGCAAAGAGTAACACAAGAAACTCATAACATACCTGTGACTACTTATAGCGACTTGCCCTTATCCTGATGTGCTGCCAAGGAATAAGAGCGGTTTCGACGCTGTCTACCACCTGCGCTAGATGATGCATCCTTCTGAAATTGATGGGCTATTGGAGCTACTGAAGAGGTGGTCGAGGCTCTACTTTCACCTCGCTTAGCTGCTGCACAATCCCGGTGCTTATGACCCATATTGCCACACTAAAAACAAGCATTCGAGTCGGCCATGCATTCTCCAAAATGGTGTTTACCACAACTCATACACAGTGGGTACGTAATCTCTCTTACACTGGGTTTATATGGAAAATTGGCTGTCGAAGGTGCTGGGGCTGACGACCTCTGTTGGTAGCGTGAGCGGTGCTCACCACTCGACCTCTGAGGCAAAAATTCTAAATCTCCTATCCTAGCCCTTTTGGCCTCTCTGTCTTTTTCCTTCATCTGTTTTTATTATATTTGTTGAGCGAATATCACCAAATGTGGAAAGTCTATGTCCCTGTGCAACAAGGTGGTCCTGCACTCTTTGACCAAGGAGCCTGAAACTCCATTCACGAATCTACTCACATGAGCCCTCTATTCAGCTACCATATCCAGTGCATACTTGGACAACTGAGTAAAATCCAATGTGTACTCCTGGATAGTCATGTTGTTTTTTCTCAAGTTGATGAACTCTGTGCCTTTTCCTCTCTCAACTCCCTAGGGAAAAACCTATCCAAAAATGTAGTCATAAACTCATCCCAACTTATGGGGGCTGCTCCAACTCCCTAACTGTCTCTTCATAGGCAAAACCATATATAAGTGACTCCTTTTAGCTGGTAGGAAGCTAAGTCTGTGCTCTCAGTTCCCCTCACCCCCATGATTTGGGTGATCTTATGGATCTCTTCCAAGAACTCATATGGGTCCTCGTCCACTTTTGACCCTAAGAATTCGGGTGGATTCATTCGGAGGAAGTCTCTCACTCTAGCCGCTGCTACGTTCCCATTTTGGGGAACACAAGCCACCGCTTGCTGATTAATATGGGCGGTCACGGCCTGCCCCAACATATGAAAGGATGTTCGAAACTCAGCATGAGTAATATGGTCGTCTATCGGGTTCGTCGGGGCTGGTGGTGCTTGTTGGCACTCATTACCATTTCTTTCTCCATTCGCTCATCTGGGAGGCATAATATGCGAGTGCGTAAAGCACGAGTCAAGAGAGGAACTGTTAAAGTTTCATATTCTATGCATAATAAGAATCATGAAGAAAAGGGAACATTCCTAAATGTTTCGTATCCTCTTCGTCATAAGTGTGGTGCGCTTCACACCCATGAAGAAGACTCTACTTAATGCGACTTTCAGACACCCTAGGACACTCTAAACCTAATGCTCTAATACAAAGTTTTTCACGACCCGAACATGGGCTCAAATCGAGACATGGGATAGGGAACCCCGAGAGGCTCCAAGTTGACCCATGGCATATTCATAGCATAGCTTTAACTATACAATAACTAACAAAAAAATCATACTAAACGGAAGCCAACTAATACATAAAGCATAAGCTAATAAAACTCTCATACATAACACTAAATCTATTTACACAAGTCTGAAAGACTCTACTACACTGATGAGTTGTTGGGACAAGCCCCCAGCTAACTCCTAAAGTTTGAAATTGAAACATAAATGAAAATAAAAAGCATAGATAGCATCCTCGGGAAATGAGGACTCACCACAAGTAGCTGAGAGGGAAATGAAGCATATCTATCCATGCGGCAGAGTTTGGAAACCTGAATCTATATCATGAGATGATATAGCACATAAAGTATGCGGTCAGTACTTGGAATGTACTGAGTATGCGGAAAGCATAAGTAATCTAAACATGCAAATATACAAGAAGGAAGTAAACTAGATACATCAACATGCAACTGAACTGGAATACAACAATCCTATCTGAGATACATATATAGATTGGCATTAAGATTTTATTTGAAAACATTTACCGAAGTATAATCAAACCGATGCATAAGGGTCATGTACTGCACATATACTAAGAATTAAAGTTGTAGATGATATCATATGCTGTTATGATTCTTTGCTGATAATTGAGTCTATATCTTGCTAAACTGATTTCAATAGAAGTTTAAAATTATACGAAGCTGAGACGAATTTATATCGTAGACTAAGGGAGACATTCTTTGCTATGGAGAGTCCCTAACTGACTGACTAAGGGAAACATTCTCGGTTATGGAGAGTCCTTGACTGACTAAGGGAAACATTCTCAACTATGGCGAGTCCCTGACTGACTAAGGGAAACATTCTCGGCTATGGAGAGTCCCTGACTGACTAAGGGAAACATTCTCAGCTACAGAGAGTCCCGAATACTAGAACGTGGAGGTCACTAGCCTGATGTCATTCTTTTAGTCTAAGCCACTTCAGAGTCATGAGCATGTAACTATTTACATCATACTGATAATCTAAATCATTTAAAATTGATTAAGGCTACTTTCTACTAACAACAAGCCCAAAGGTCTGAAGGATCATTCTCATGCTTTATCATCATAGTCCCGAGTCATTTTTTAAAACATACATTCGAATTTCAATAAGCATTGATAGGATTGGATCATACTTTAAGCATGTACACCACATTTGAATCTCGAATTCACATTATATAGCATATGATATATATTTTAGATTCATGTAAGGTCCATAGATTCAAATCATACTTTAACATGTACAAAGAGATCATGGTGTAAGCATATGAATATTTCATGGACCCCATTTCAAAATTTACTCTAATTCATGAAGAAGGTTCGATAATCATGCCATTACCATAGGTTCAACTCATACCCAAAATATTTACATCGAAATCATAGCGAAAACATATACATACTTCACATTGATCAAGACCATAAGTTCTAATCACATCTCAACATATCTATTAAATCATATATTATAGGTTTAAGAGAGTTCATATGATCTTCCTATACTTTAGACATGGATGCAAGTTCATAATAAGAGCATGTGAATAATTATGAATTCCCATTTAAGGTTCTAGGCTATTTTATGGTGAAAATTCTATAATCATGCATTTCCCATATTAAGTACATAATTTGATATATTGAAAGAAATCCCATAAGCATACATGATTGTTAATCATAATGGGTCTTAAAATTCATAGAGGGCATAGAAGAAGTCGTCCATAAATAAAAACCCTAGAACTGCTTTTCTAGAACAAGAGATTTGGGTTTTTAATAAAAAGTTTCGGACACAAGGATGGAAGGATGTCCTTGTTGAAAAACCCACATACCTTATTCAAAGAAATACCCACTTGAACTTAACCTTTGAAGCCTTGAAGAAACCTAGTTGAATCCTTAGTCTTGAGAGAGAGGAGGAAGAAGAGTTTTAGAGGATATTTTGAGGGAGTGATGGATTAGACTAGGAAAAACCCTTATAAATGTCCCTTCTAATACTCAAAACAACACCATTTAGGAACTGGAAATATAGGAATTTACCAAAATACCCCTAGGATTTAAGCCTTAATATCTGCCCGTCAGTGACCACGATCCTCACCACGAGTCGTTGGTCCTCACCATGGCTCGTGGTGACCATCCATTTCAACTGGATAAGTGATTTCTTAGTTTCTACTTCCTCAACCTAATCATTGAGCTGCTTGATTTTTGCGGCATTGACTTCATGGGCCCGTTTGTGAGTTCATAAGGGATGAAGTACATACTTATAGTTGTGGACTATGTTTCTAAGTGGGTGGAGGCAATTGCGCTTCCAAACAATGAAGGTAAGAGTGTCACAACGTTATTGTAGCGAAATATTTTCGCTAGATTTGGGACTTCCAGAGCCATCATTACTGATGGGGGTTCGTACTTCTGCAGCCGGTTATTTCGGACTTTTCTTTATAAATATGGAGTAAAACACAGGGTGGTAACACCTTATCATTCACAATCGAGTGGGAAAGTTGAGGTCTCCAACCGGTAGATAAAGACCATCTTGGCGAAGACCGTGAATGCTAATCGGACAGATTGGTCTAGGAATCTAAATGATGCGTTATGAGCATATCGGACTGCATTCAAGACCCCTATAGGTATGTCTACGTATCAATTTGTGTATGGGAAAGCATGTCATCTTCTGTTCGATCTTGAGCACAAAGCTATGTGGGCGCTTAAGAAGCTCAATCTAAACTGGAGCGATGCTGCGAACTTGAGGCTTGATCAGTTGAATGAGCTAGATGAATTTCATTTGAAAGACTATGAAATTTCAAAGGTTTACAATCTAAGGATAAAGATTTAACATGACTGGAAGATTAAGCAGAGATAGTTCAGCCTCGGAGATATGGTGTTGCTATTTAATTCTAGGCTTCGCTTGTTTCCTGGCAAGTTGAAGTCCAATTGGTCGGGACCATTTCGAGTGGTTCAAGTATTCTCCCATGGGACAATTGAATTGGAAAACCATTAAGGCAAACGGTTCAAGGTGAATGGCCAACGGGTGAAAGCATATTTGGGAAAAGTGAAGAAATTAAACTGTGGGACCTTTGGGCTCCAGGTGAAGTCTGAGTAACCTAGGGACTTGAGTTGTGTCATGACGTAAAATTAGGTACTGCATGGGAGGAAACTCATGGAGTTATCTTGGTGAAGTTTGAGTAATTAAGATAACTGCATCGTGCCACAACGTTAAATAAGGCGACTATTGGGAGGCAACCCAAGTTGTAACTATAATATAAGTATAGNCTATAATATAAGTATAGTGTTTACATGTGTTGATGTGTGCACGTGATTAAGATGAGAAATCTGAAGCTGGAACCAAAAATCTAAACTTGAGATTCTGGTGCCAAAGAGCACGGGACGAGTCGTTACCTGACTGAACGACTCGTCAAGACTACTCATGTCCACTGAAGCAGAACCAGTTCAAGCTGGAAAGATAATAATGAGTAACTCAATGAATCGTGAGGTAACTCAATGAGTCGTCAAGTTACTCGTCCTGACAATACTGAAAGTCCACTAGAGTGTAGGGCCAACGACTCACGACACGACTCGTTGGGTAAGACCACGAGTCATTACATAAGTCGTTAGGTCCCAAGTAAATTCCCTATACTTGAGCAACATAACGAACAGCTTAACAAGTCGTGCTTTGCAAAAAGACTCGTTACGTGGGTCTTGGTGCACATAAATAAAATTTAATCACCCAACCCGACCCACGTACATATTGGGTAAATTTCATTCTTAAAACTTATAAACCCCCGATTAATTTCAAAATTCCTCACAAGTTCAAACATCCACACCCTCAAAATCAAGTTCCCATCTTCCCTAATCACTTCCCATCTTCTCAAATCACACAAGCACGACCACCTGCTCAAAGTCGACAAATTCGATCACTACCACAAGTTGAAACCACCCACTGCTAAAACTTCATCTTCCCTCATGAAATTGTGAGTAATAATATTTTTTATGTGTAAATTTTCAACCTATTCATGCATGTAAACTTTGATTCACATAAGGATTTAGTTCCCAACATGAAAGCCCTAAGTTGCCATGAATTGAATTGATTAAATAGGATGATCACTGAAATGTTAGAAGTATAATGGTCTGTGTTTGTTTGAAAAATTAATGGCCAGTTGAGATTTAGTATGGGTTGATATGGGTTTTCTTACACCCATTTAGTCAGTAGGCATTACGATCTATAAATGCTTTTTTCACAAAGCTTTGATTGTTTTTCCCGCCTAACTCACACAAAAATGAAAGTGTCTAACATTTGACATGGGTGAAGTCTGAGTAACCCATCAAAAAATTGAAAGAAAAAATGGTTTAACAGGTCCTTTAGTGATGAAGCCTCATATAATGTAATAGCCTGCAAAGGCCTAAGAATAGACCCGGGAGTTGAATTTGAAAAGTGCAGAAAACTGGTAAAATATCACAGCACGACCACAGAATGACTCGGGAGTTGTTGTTTGTTGTCGTTGGTTAGGGAAATATTGGTGGTAGTGGAGACAATGAGAGTTATGATGACCCGTTGTGGTATTCAACGGGCCTTCCTTTTTACTCGTGGTTAGTATCAGGCTGGGTGGCAGTGTGAACCAGGGGAGATATGACGACTCGTTGTGGGAAACAATGAGTCATCGTTAGCAATCGTGGGGAGGAGTTGGGTGCATCAGGTGACATACAAAGGGAGACCCAAAGACCCGTTAGGAGAATCCATAGGTCGTTGGTTGTGGTCGTGGTTTGAGGATTAAGTTTTCCAGTAGGCTTAATGGGGGAAACAACGACTCGTCGTTGGTTGTGACGAGTTGTGGTGTGGCCCGTTAGAAGATAAGATGCCAAGATCCGTGAGAAAACCACAGATGATGTAATGGACCATTTTTTTTAGGAAGAGTCTTCCTATCCATCCATTGAATGGTTCCGAAAATAGGTCTTCAGCAGTGCCTACGACGAGGGACACGATGGGTCGTGGTTGGTTCTAATGACCCGTTGATGCTGTCCGTTGGTCCCATCCGGCCAGATTTTAGGGCAGGTTCATTAAGGGTAAATTTTATTTTTTCACTATATAAGGCCCTAAACTACATCATTTTGTCTTGGGAAAGTTGGGTTTTTAAGAAAATAAACCTTGCTAAACTCCCAGTCATGCATGCAAGGATTTTAACAAGTGATCTAAGGGGAGATTTTAAGCTTTTCACCTCATTCCTTCAATTTCATTGTTGGGATTTTAAGGAGGGTTAAGAGTTGATAATCCCAGGTATGTAAGGTCTTCAATGGGTGGATTCTTCCACACCCATGCTCCTTCTCTATTAATCACTCAAAATTTATTTAAAAACTCATGGGGTTTTATATTTGATTTGTATAAAATTTAACGATTTAATTATAGGTCTTGTGATTTTGAAACCCAATCATTATCTACTGATTTCGATCATCTTTACAGTTCTAAATTGATTTTAGTATTGCTGATTTCGAATTTCTAATCAATTCAGTTTGATTATGCATGCCCCATGATAAACCAATTTATGATCCATTGATCCATTGATGTTTTTGATAAGCCCAAAATGTATTATGAATTAAATCATGAATATATTATGTTATCTATGATGATCTTCTGGAAATTTAAACTATATGCATGATCAACAAGTATGTATGTATTTTATTAAGCATGAATCATGTTTTGGTCAACCCACGGGCCTTACCTCATGGCTAATTTACTTATCTACACGCATGCTTCTAATTATCACGATTTAACTAGCCATGAACTCATGCATGATATACTATGAGCACTGTATATATGTTTTGGGAGTAGTATCGAACACCGAATAGGTTCGGGGCTCACGTTTAAGCCCCGGATCTCATGAACTACGTGCCACCGTAGGTATGTTGGGACCCCTCCCATGTTTTTCCCTGGCCCAAATGGCCCTTTCTCATGTGTGATTATGCCCTTCACGGTTCCTACCCTTGGAAAGGTATGAACACCCTCCCGACTAGGGTTATAAGTCGGGCTTCATGTGTGCTCATGTGAGGTATGTCGGTTAAGAGAATCTCCCACTGTTCCTCATGATTTATGCATGTTATGATTGTGTTTGTTGGCTCAAATTATGTTAAGCAAGCTCTTCTATTATGATTATGACTATGTTATGTTATGAATATTTTGAAAACCTTGAGTCGTACGATATGTTATAACGATTTATGATACGAGCATGCTGTCCTATTCTTACGATATTTTATGAAGTTATATATGTTTTTAAATGTTCGTTTTACTTACCTTACATACTCAGTACATTCCACGTACTGACCACATACTTACTATGTTGTATCGTCTCATGATACAGGTCCCAGTTCTCAGGCTCAGTCTTACCTGTAGATAGATTCGGACTTGCTCTCAGTGCCCTTGGTGAGTCCTCATGTTCCAAGGGCTATATATTCACAGTCTATGTTATTCATTAAGTTTCTGGATGTTGGATTAGTTTGGGAGTTATCCCATAAGTCCGTCTTTCATGTTTAGAGGCTTACCAGACTAAAAGTTGTGTTCCGCCGTATTGTATAAGTATTGTACTATTTACCCTTATGTTATGTTATGATCACGTTCTCTATGCTAATTCTTCCGCTTATATGATTGATTAGATGTATGCTCATGTCATGGGTCGACTTGGGATCTCTCGGGGCTCCTTGTCCCGTGTCTACGATTTGGGTGTACGTTTGGATCATGATATATAATGACTCTTGTGCATGCCTAATGATTCGTTACATGACCCATCACCGCTATTGCTAAGAGTACTATATATATGTTTTGGGAGTAGTATCGAACACCGAGTAGGTTCAGGGCTCACATTTAGGCCCCGAATCTCATGAACTACATGCCACCGTAGGTATGTTGGGACCCCTCTCATGTTTGTCCCTAGCCCAAATGGCCCTTTCTCATGTGTGCTCACGCCCTTCATGATTCCTACCCTTGGCAAGGTATGAACACCCTCTCAACTAGGGTTATAAGTCGGGCTTCATGTGTGCTCATGTGAGGTATGTCGGTTAAGAGAATCTCCCACTATTCCTCATGATTTATGCATGTTATGATTATGTCTGTTGGCTCAAGTTATGTTAAGAAAGATCTTCTATTATGATTATGACTATGTTATGTTATGAATGTTTTGAAAACCTTGAGCCGTACGATATGTTATAACGATTTATGATACAAGCATATTGTCCTATTCTTACGATCTTTTATGAACTTATATATGTTTTAAATGTCCGTTTTACTTACCTTGCATACTCAGTACATTCCACGTACTTTCCGCATACTTTCTATGTTGTATCGTCTCATGATACAGGTCCCAATTCTCAGGCCCGTCCTCACCCATAGATAGATTCGGACTTGCTCTCAGCACACTTGGTGAGTCCTCATGTTCCGAGGGCTATATATTCACACTCTATGTTATTCCTTCCATTTCTGGATGTTGGATTAGTTGGGGAGTTGTCCCATCAATCCACCTTTCATGTTTAGAGGATTATCAGACTATAGGTTGTATTCCGCCGTATTCTATAAGTATTTTACTATTTACCCTTATGTTATGTTATGATCACGTTCTCTATGCTAATTCTTCCGCTCATATGATTGATTAGATGTATGCTCATGCCATGGGTCGACTTGGGATCTCTCGGGGCTCCTTGTCCCGTGTCTACGATCTAGCTGTACATTTGGATCATGACATATAATGACTGGTGGGCATGCCTAATGAGTCATTACATGACCCGTCATCGCTATTGTTAAGAGTACTATATATATGTTTTGGGAGTAGTATCGAACACCGAGTAGGTTCGGGGCTCACATTTAGGCCCCGGATCTCATGAACTACATGCCACCGT
>JACEIK010000530.1:163653-180525 GCA_018107945.1 Datura stramonium | reverse complement strand
AAGCATGTCTTCAAGTTTTCTATTTCTCATGTTGACATGGTTATGTTTTGCGTAAATTAAGCATTTCAAGCATGATTAAGATTTTGGGCCATGCCCATATTTGTGTATGATTTATGAACTATGTCTTTGGCCAGCTCACGGGCCCAAATTCCATGTCTAGTATTATTAACTCTCAAGCATGATATGATTTTAATGATGAAACTATCCGTGCATGTTATGTATGAATTTCTATGAGCACGTTGCATGTTTTCGGAGTAGTACTTAACACTGAGTAGGTTCGGGTCCCAGGTTACGCCCCGAATCTCAAAACTATGTTCCACCGTAGGATTATGTTTGGGACCTCCTCAGTGACTGTCCCTATTCCCTAGGGGGACTTCATGAGTGATAGCACGCCTTTCATGGTTCATACCCTTGGCAAGGTATGAACGGCCTCCCGACTAGGCGTACAATTCGGACTTCATGTGTGCTCATGTGGAGTATGTCAGTTATTGAAATCTCCCATTGTTCCTCATGGTTTGAAATATGCATGATTTTGTTCTTTTGGCTCAAGTAATGATTTATGAAATGTTTTCCCCGCATGTTATGACTTTGATGGGTTTATTAATATTTTTGGAAATATTGAGCCTTACGATATACTTACGATTTCAGTTTTATGATCATGATGTCTCCACTCCTATAAATTTTATGTTTTTAAGCATTGTTTTGCATACCTTACAAACTCAGTTCTTTTCGAGTACTGACCCATATATTTTCAGGATCTGGTTCGCAGGCTCAGCGTCATCCCTAGTTTGTGCTCAGTTTCGCAAAATCTTCAGTGGTGAGTCCTCATGATCTGAGGGCTTCATGTTCAGACTTGTTTAATTGTCTTATGTTTTCAAAATGTTTGGGTTAGTTGGGGTCTTGTCCCTTCAACCCGTCTTTTATGATTAGAGGCTTTCAGACTTATGTGTAGTATTTTGTCCTTGATGAATGTTCTTCGGTTTGTCGTTCCTTACAGTTCATGATGCGATTTTCAGTTAGTTATGATTGATAAGTTAAGTTTTCCGCTGTATATGAATGAATTAGTGTTATGCTCACGTCATGGGTTGACTTGGGATCTCTCGAGACTCCTTGTCCCGTGTCTACGATCTGGGTGTACTCTCGGGTCGTGACAGCGGCCTTGATCCTCAATCAGTGGTAGCTTGACCTAAAATTTATGTTAGAAAACACTGCTGCAACCTATAGCTGATCAAACAAGTCATTAATACACAACATCGTGCACCTGTTCTTAATAATCACCTCATTCAGTAGTCTGTAGTAAATACACATATGCAAGGAGCCATCTTTCTTCTTCACAAATAGAATAGGATTACCCCACAGAGATACACTAGGCCTGATAAACCCCTTACCAAGAAGATCCTAAAGCTGCTTTTTTAGCTCCCTTAACTCGATTCCATCTGATATGTCAAAATAGAAATGGGTTGAGTGTGCGACTCAACATTAATGCCAAAGTCAATATCGCGATCAGGCAGAAGTCTAGGTAAATTGGTAGGAAACACATCAGAATACTCACAAACCACAAGAACTTACTTATGTGAAGGAGTGTCGGCACCGTACCGCGAACATAAGCAAGATAAGTCAAACACCGCTTTCCTATTAACTGCCGCACATACAGAAATGATATGAATCCCATTGGAATATGGCTATCGGTACCCTTCCACACCATTGGGGGGATACCAGGCATATGCGAAGTAACAGTTTGGTCAAAGTAATCCAAGATCGCATAATAAGGAAATTGCTAATCCATGCCTAGAATCACATCAAAATCTAACATATCTAGGATAAAAAGGTCTACCTAAGTGTCATACCCCAAGATAGCCACCACATAGGACCGGTACACATGATCCACTACTAAAGAATCCCCTACAGGAGTAGCTACACGCATAGGTACAGGCAATAGCTTACATAATAAGTGCAGATGTGTAGCAAAGTAAGAAGACACATAAGAATATATAGACCCTGGATCAAATAATGCAGAAGCTTGTTGATGAAAAATAGATATCATATTTGTGATGAGGCATATGAAGCCTCAGCCTCTAGCCTACTCGAAAAAGCATACATCTGGCTATGCCGGCCACGACCACCTGACCTGCCCGATTGAGAAGAACCTCTAGCATCCTAGGGACCCCCCTTACTGCCCTGCGTATTGCCTCTAGCTGGTGGCATTGGACACTTGGAGGCCTAAACCAACTGAACCTATTGCTTGCCCTACCTAAATTTAGGACAATCTCTAGCAAAGTTCCCCAACTCACCATATTCAAAGCACCCTCTGTCTGACAGAGGCTGACAAGAAGATCCTATTGAACTAGACTGGCCACCATGACCCAAATACCCAGAATGCGAACCCCCCAAAGTCTGATCCCAACTTTGGTTGTCTTGACCACTCTGACCTGAATAAACACCCTCTATAATATGTAGATCTACTTGAATGGTCTTGCTAGGCTGAAAGTGTTAAGGGTAACCTCTACCAGAGAAACCTCTACCTAGGGATTGAGAACTACTAAAACCACCATGATGGTGAGGCCTCTTATCGACACCTACACAGGCCTTGCGATTTTTCCCCTCAATAGTATGCACAGGATGCACGACCTGAAGAAAAGTAGGCCCTAATTCCACTAGTTTCTTCATCACCAAACGGAGTGGTAAAATTAATCCCCTGATAAATTTGTAAACCCACTCGTGCTCTATCATCATAATCATAGTATCATGCCTAGATAGCTCATGGAACCACACTTTATACTTTGAAAAAGACATCGAACCCTACCGAAGGTCCATGAACTCATCCCTCAATCTTTCTCTCATGCTGTGAGGTACATACTTCTCCAAAAAAGCCTCAGAGAACTGAGCCTAAGTCATGAAAGGTAATCTGGATGGTATGCACTTAAAGTAGGCTCTCCACCATTACTTAGCTAAAATATACATCTAAAATATAATATAATCTACCCCATGTGACTCTATGAAGCCGATGTTTATGCAACCTCTCCTGGCAACTCACTAGAAACTCATAGGCATCCTCTTCCGGGACACTTGAAAACCTCGAAGGACCCAACCTGATAAATTGACCAAGAATCTTCTTCTCTTCAGAAGATATAACTGTCCTAGTTGTTGTCATGCCCCGAGTCTAAACCCTAGATACGGACGGCACTCAGGATACCTAGTGATCCAAGCGAACCCTTGGCCTGACTTACTATGAGCTGAGAATACAACAAAGTATAGTGGAAGTAATAACTTCAATGAGCTAGATAAAATAAATTGAGATTTATTAACTATAATAAAATCAATGTTAGAGAGTAACATTATTGACTCAACTCTCACTCTATCCATGAAGCCTCTATAACTGAAGAATAGGCACCGAAATGTAGCTCCCATGGCTACCTCAAACTCTATAAATAAAATAACTCAAAACTCGATTGGGACTCTTCAAAAGTAGGAGGCCTCACCAACTATTGAGTGAATGTGAGATCCTAACAAAGCGTCTGTTGCTGATCCTATCTACTTAAATTTGCATTGTAATAAGATGCAACGCCAAAGGGCATCAGTACGTGGAATGTACAGTATGTAATAAGGCTGAATGAAATAATAGTTAAGTAGGATATCTGAACTGAAAGAATAAACTGACTATAAAAATATAACTGAAACTGAAGCTCTTAATGATGCATAAAACACAATATGATCAACGTGTAAAATAATTATACAATAAAACTATGCATCAAAACAATCATTAAAAAATACACGAACAAATGTATAACTTTAACCTGGGGAGTTCCTCATAACTGACACCATCATGAATGACCACATGATGCCTAACTATCTCACTCAAGTTGGTAGAGCAGCTCAAAGCTTTGTTAGGGCAGAGAATGATCACTAAATTGTGGATCCATAACTAAAGTCCTTTCCAGGGACTTATCTGAGGAGTCACCCGAATCAACAACATAATCCTAGCCTATGCTGGCTACGTAGTTATGTGTCTTACGAGTTATCTGCACTCTTCACCTACTCGGTGCTAAATATCCTCCCAAATTTATGCTCACATAAATATGGCTATTTGAGGCAACTGAAAACATCTCTTATAAAGTACTTTATCTATATATATAATAGATGTTTAAAACTCTTGTTGAGCCTTGGCTTACAATCTCTTTGAAAACTTGGGAGCCTCCATGCTCCAATATCTTGTAAAAACTTGTGAGCTTCTATGCTCAAAATTCTTGATCTTCAAAAATATAACTTTACTTTAACTTTTGAAAATCATGCTAAAAATCATAATTTTTCTCTCAAAATCTCTTTATGAAAGCTCTTTTAAAAATCTACTCAACTTTATGAAAACAATACAATTAACTCAAATTATAATGCTTTCAAAATCATGATGTTTATGCAATAAGATTCATGGGATAAGATACATGGACCATCATAAAAAACTCAAGAATTCAAGAGATATCATCAATAAATGTCACGATAATAATGATCAACAAGAAAGGGGTATAATAGATACAATTAAATATGAAGACTTCAACAATGAACAATTCAATACATAGGGAAAGAGACAATTCAAGAATTGGGAAAAACCCTAGCTTTAATCTCAATGAACTCATAACTAGATGTAGGGAATGAGGAATAATAGAATCCTCACTTAAATTAGCCTTACATACATGGAAAGATGAATTTAGACACGAGCTTGAAGAACCCTAGGTTGAGGATGATGAATCCCTAGCTTTCTTGATGACTTAAGAGCTTAATGATCTTTAATATTATGTTGTAGTGAAAGGTAATAAGAGTTTAGGCTAATTAAAACCTTAAATATACTCCTTAGAAATCCCAAAACATTCTGGTTTAGGTACTTAAAATATGAAAAGTTACTAAAATACCCTCAGGAGCTCGGTTGGAAAATTGACCTATTGATAACGCTCAAATTACACCTCAGAAGAAGTATAATGTGGTCGTTGTCAATAAAGAACCCAAATAAGGTTGGGTCGATCCCACAGGGAATATGGTCAAGATATCGGCTAATGCTAGTATTTTTGCTTTTAGTGCAATTATTTCCTACGAGGGGTTTTAATAGAAATAATTAAATGACGGTATTGTGAAATGATGTTGGTATCAATGATATGCAAGTAACTAGGGAAGTGTTTCCCAGGGATTCAAACTAGGTTAGGTTATTACACTTGTGATCTATTCTAATACGTAGCCTGTAGAATTGATAAACTACGTTCATCCAAACGACTGATTCGCCCCTATTAGATGACTATACTCAATCACCGGGTTAGGTCTCACGAGCGCTCTCAACTAACCTTTATCAATAATTTCAAATTAACTTTTCTGCGACCGTAGCTCAAGTTATTTCAATGAAAATTAATTTCAAGGCTTTGTTGTCTTTTCATTTTCCTAATCTCTACTTTTCTAGGTTCAAGCAAAAAATAATATGGGCTAGTCCTAACGCTGCGCACCGTTAAGAAACACTTAACATGAACAGAATGACAATACAAGCTTTAGTATTGGTTTAGGATCACTTTGTGTTAACCCTAATTCGTTGTTTCACCATGGTTCCCACAACCCTAGCTGTGGAGGTTTTAGCTACTCATGATTGCAAGCAAGAAATCAAAAATCATGAAAGAAATCATAATAATAACTTACAATATTGAAGGAATAAAACCCAATGATCGATTTCACTATAATCTTTGACAATTAAGACCACAATGATGAAATTTTCTCAAGGTTCATGTATTTTGTTCTCAACGTGGTGTTGGAAAACTCCAAAAACACAAATACGATAAAAAAGTGTCGACTCCTCTAATGAAAAATAAAAAAGAGTATTTATACAATTAATGAAATCCTTTCCTAAATTAACAGGGACTTCTGCCATCGGGATGACCTACGAATTTTAGTATGTTGCTACAAGTCATTGTTTTCTCTCGTGGTATGATCTTCAACTTCTGGATCTCTCAGATACAAAAGGCTGGTACAACTCGTGATGTGTTACTACGAGTAGTAGGTGGCAGTCGTGGTTTAGGCTTCTGATAGATGACATCTCTGAATGTCAACCTATGGGTCCTTCATATGACTCATACCATGCTGGTATGAATCGTACATTCTACTCGTGCCTTGAAGGATGTCATGTACCTATTTATTTGAATCTCACCACGAGTCAGTGGTACGACTCGTACAAGGCTATCATGACTCATGGTATCAACTCATACCATGAACTCTGCACTTAGCCAATTTCTGAATCTTTGCAATGGAAACTAGGTACGACTTGTACCAATATGTTACGACTCGTATTGTGACTTTTAGCAGACCATTTTCTGCACTTCTTTTCCAAAATTCAACTCCAGGACCTGATTTCGCTTAGAACACAGTAAAAGAACCTCATATCCGTATAAACATACCCAAGTTGTAGCATTTTTTCTATGTTTTAAGCGTTGAAAATGCCGTAAAACCATGACATATCAACGCCCTCAACTTAGAACATTTGCATGTCCTCCGACAAAAAAAAGTTACTACACAAACGACACTTAACTAGAAAGTAAAATAGGAAACTCATAGCCAACAATGTCAGAATTTGCACACACTGTCACTATCAATTATGGACCACTTTTTTTCAACTCAAAACCAAAACTGCTGTGTACACATGCAACTACAACTCATGACACAAAGGGATCTAGAAATGGTATCAAATTATTAATAGACAACTGAGCAATCAGTAATGCTATTTATACAGAAAACTGACAATGTGTAATACAACCTATATACACTCACAACAAACGAAGTCCCCAAACACTCACAATGATATGCATATATGAAATTGGGACTAGCAAAGCTCTCACTCTCACAAAGAAGTTTAAATACTGTATATGTGATACCATAAGATTGTCCTTATTTTCTCTACTCTGGTTCTTTGGACAATCAGATTAGGATCACTATAGGACTTTCATTCGGCTTGTAATGTAGGCTTAGGGATGGGTATGATAAATATGGATAGAGTGACTTACCCTCCTTGGCACTACATAGATTCTGGATCCACTTTTACCTTTTTCCCTTCTTTTCTCCCTTTTTTCATTTTATTCAGATTTCAACTTGTGGGTGTTGTTTATTTTTCATTTTTCTATTTTCACTTTTTCTCTTGACTTCCAAAATTTTCTTTTTTCCTTTTTCTTTTTTACACCACACCCAACTTTTCACTGACTAACTTTTTCTCTTTCTCCCCCATACAGTCTATGCACCACTATAATAACCACCTTCAACTTAGGCATTTTGCCTGTGTTGAGGTTCACAATGTCCAAGAAGGGACCAGGGCTAGAACAGGTTCATCATATACAAGTGGGAAGGTGAATGGGCTAATCAAAGAAAACATCAATTTAGGCTCAAACATGGGATCAAGGGGTACTTATCTCATTTGGTCGGTCAATTTAGGCTAAAAGTGGGCTAACTCAAAAATGGCCTATGATCCTTTCCTAACTAACTATCCTCCAACCTAAGAAAAGACTAACCAAGCAAGTACTAGATCACCTACACAGTGCTGAACTAAGTAAAAAGCTCACTCACATATAACACAGGGTTATATCACACTACCTATCTAGTTCATGCACAACTACACTACAATTAAACATGCTCATACATCTAATGCCATAAAAAGATCCACATTGGCCATGCTTTGCAGTCAACACACAAAGCTAATCACAAATTTTTTTAAAAAGAGGTCATTTTTCAAAAACTACAAAAATCAAATACGTGTGCATTTTATTGGTTGTTAAGTACCCCTAGATTATTTAAACAAAACAAAAATATCCTAAATATGCCAGTTCTACTAGATAGCATGTCAAAGCAAAAAGAAGCACGACAATAAAAACCCTCGAACAAACAAAAATAGATACACCCCCACACAAAAAACAAGCTTTATCCGCAAAGCAGTAAAATAAAACCAGGGAAGGGACATACCTGTGGTGCTCTAGGCACTCATGTCATCCTTTATAGGTTGGTGTGATGACATACTCTCCGCCTCAACAATCATGGCGCTAACGATGGCCGGCGTACTCAATGGTACGGTGGTAATGGTGGGGGTTGTGTTTACACCCTTAGCAATCCTGGTTGCCTCAACGAACTCAGTGGTTCTCTAGGCTGAATGTGGCTGATCGGAAGGGTCCTTGTGTTCGCGCACGCGCAAGCGCACGTGGTCGTGCAAGTAATTCAGTGACTCTTAAGAGCCGGATGTCGAACCCACAGGAATTGGATTTTAAGTGAATTTAGAAGTTCAAGTATCTATTCACCAATTTAAAAAGTTCTAATTTTCAAAGATGTTGAGATTTGTTTCTAAATCTAAGTGTGATCACAAATTTATTTGAAAAACAATAATGAGAAACATCTAGAGTTATGGCCAAACAATCACGTAAAGTTAGAATTCAGATTGGTTAAAGTACGCGTCTTCATTTGTTGTATCACAAGATAAATACAATATTCATGGTATTTTAAGCCTCTAAATATAGTCGAATTAGCCTCACAACTACATCATTGTGCGGGGATGTGACAACCTAATTCATAAGTAATTATCTGTGTGGAGTGGTTTACGGGGTTAATGCCCTTGATTATGGACTTTCAAAACTCTAACCATTTAACCCATAATTAACTTCACAACTACGTCTATGAGTAGTGATGGGACAATTTAATCCTAAAGTGTCTAGCTATCTTCCTGTTTTATAACCAAGCAAAGCGAATTAGGTATATTTCTATCCTAACCGCGAATCAAGTCTTGAAGACTTGAAATCACTTATTACATTCTTAATTCTAACCTAGGTTTTTCTCTTTCGAGTTTGAGTAAGAATAACACATGCATTTTAATGGTGATCAAGCATCAAAATGATTAAAAGCAAGAATGTAATACAAACAATAATGAAGAACTTAAACCAGAATGGAATTAAACAAATACGTTCATGCTCGGTGGCCTCAACCCTAGAAGAAGGGTCTTAGCCACTCATTCTAACACATAAATTCATAATNTAATATAATTACAATTTATGTAAAAATAAGAGTGAAAAAGGAAGAAAATGAAACCCAAGTAGAGTCTTCTTTGTTCTCCTTTGCTCTTCTGCATTTTCTAGAAAGTAATCTGTGATAAAAAATAAAATAAACCAAGTGTTTAATTTATCGGAACTGAAAATTGGCCGTGTGAATACTACCTCTGTGTCACGGACCTGAACACCCAGTTTGGCCTCTGTGACATGGCCTTATCACGAAGCCTCACTGGAAATTGGCATCACTTGGCATGGAACTGGGGAGCAGGCATGACGTGGCGCAGACGCTGGCACGGAGAAGGCACAACGTGGCACGGACAATGCTTGGCGTGGCATGACACCATATCGTCCAGCTACTGGATTGCTTGGCCCTCATATGCACAAGCATGGCATGGGCAGCCTTCTTTTCATGCCCTTTTCATACATCTTCTTTGCAATCACTTCCAAGCTTCCGTATTGCTTATGTAACTTCATATTAAGCCCATCCTTAGAATTTTTCACCTACAAACAAGGGCTAATCACATTGGTTAGTTTATGCACACAAATATACATATCACCCATGAGATTGTACTTAATTTAATTGACAAACACGATTAAAATTAAGTTATAAAATAGCACTTGGGCATGTAAATATGCCCAATATTACTACCCCACATTTAAAGTCTTGTTTGTCTTCGAAAAAACCCATTATATCTCATGCATAAGAAAAACACACACCTCACTAATCAACACAATACAACTCAAGTTAAATCTACAATGACAGATTTAGATGGCAAGTTCAAATAGAGCATGTTATATATAACCCAATTAAATTCAAGTATAACCAAGTTAAGACCTCCTAGCCTTAAGAATCGACTCTAAAACCTCAGCGAACCTATGTACATTAACCAATCAAGAAGTCTAGCATGAATTCTATCTTTCCTCAAACATGTGCCCTCACAACAAGAGAGATACCCATTTCCACTCACAAATTTTCAAATAACATGTATGGGTATATGAATACAATTACGCTTACTCTCACAATGAATCCACATGCAACATGCAATGACCCATATGCTTGCCTTAGTGTATTACTCTGCTCATCCAGGAATGTATAAAAGTAAGATCAAATAGGACTTCATGGGTTGTAATGTAGGCTAAGGGATGGGTCGGTACTATTCTGAGCAGTAATAGTGACTATCTGACCTAAACACTTTTAATACATTACAATTTCTCAATAAGCACATGCTCTTGTTTTCTTATTTTACTTCACCCCTTGTTCTTTTCAACTCTCAATTTCCTTTTTGTTTACCCAATTCTTTAAGCAAACTTATGTTATTAGTAAGGAGTACTCAAGCATTAAATAATATTTTATTTTTTGACTCCCCTCCAACACTAAGACATTTTGGGCAATTGCACCCTTCACTCTTTTCTTCAACTTCCACAACCAATATTTCCCTTCTTTTCAACATTCTTACTCCTCTGACTCTTATGTATTTTTCACTTAAGCACTTAGTAGTTTTGGATAAAATTAATATCTATTGAAATAAAAGGATTAGGCTTTTATTGTGGCTACTAAAGAATAGGCTAAAAGCTCAATGGGGCTAACTAGGATTATACATTAAAGGTAGGTAAAGCAAAGGATGAAAATAGGCTTATTCAAAGAAATGCCTACATCATCTCCTATAAATAACATCCCTCATTTCACTTTGAAAACACACCAGGAAATTTCTAGAAATTACAAGCTAGCATGGAATACACAAAGAACCTTACACTCACAGCACATGCTCAGTTCAAGACAGACCCATATACACTCTCAATTCAGCTAATCACATAAATGAAAAATTAAGCAATAAGCATACAAAGTCATATCCAAGTGCCTAGATGTCTCAAAAAAAGTCATACAATTCTCAACATGCTTCACAGTTAAAACTCTACTTGCCTCTTACAATCATGTATAACACTCAACAAAAGCATCAAGCAATCAATCAGTGAAGGGTTCAACAAAAATCCTATTGACTAATTTTACCTCAAGACTGTTGTCATCTATTCATTGTCGGGAAAAGTCCTTGACTATGATTGAAATATCTATTTACATACAAAACAAAAACTTTATTCTCGGTTTAAAGTGCCCCCCTCAGAAAAGAACCGAAAATAAAAACCAAAGAGTGGGTGAAATGTGCTCAACTCAAACTTCACATCAAACAATTTTCACACCAAGCACATGATACATCCTAAATTAATCCCCAAAAAAATTTAAATTTCCCTCACCCACACTTAAAATATTCTATGTCCCAAAAGCATGAATTAAAATCACAACAGGGTTAGAGATATTTCCTGAGGCCTCTAGGCCTAGTTAGTAGCATGTTCTTTATCCATTTTTCATCACCAGGGTCATCAACCCCACACTTATGTTTTTCCAAGCTCCTTAGCTTCTGCTTCAACGGGTACTCATACCATCCTGATCGGCCGTGGGCTGAAACAGAGCGAATGTCAAAATGATGTTTCATGCAATGGATGGTTCCTACGGATCATGTGAACTTACAATGGACCATCTTATCCGGTCGTGGAAAGAATCAGAGAAGAATGATTAGTAGAAGGCTGCATCCAACGGATAGACAGAACGGGCCGTACCTTTTAAGGATGGGTTGTTCTGAGCACCCATACCTCTAGGATCAGAAACCATGTTTAGGAGGCCAGGAAATAATAGACCGGACCAACGGCTCGTAGGATCTCACAATGAGCCATTATTTGAAGCCAGATGCTTAAAGAAGACAAGTTTGGGGGGAGCAACGATGGATACTCTAATGGCCTGTTGATGCTACCAACGGACCATGGTACCTGCCGATATCAGAGTCCTAGTTGATTTAGGAAAGGATTTGTTTCATGTTTATAAATATTTTGTTTAGGTTTATTTTATAGTTTATGCAATTTTTATGACTTTGCACTATGTTGTTGGAGTTGTTAATTACCATTATGTTTCAAGAAACAAGCTTTATAATTTTGTTCTTGATTTTTGAGAATTCAAACATCATTGGAGTATTGATCTTCGGTTATTGTTGATTTATTCAATACGTGTGGTTTCTTCTACAAATCATTGTAAGTTGCAATTATGATTTCTTCTCTAATTTATAATTGTGATTCTTCAAGAATGAGTAGCTAAACCCATCACTAGGGTTGTGGGAACCATGATGAATTAACACACATAGGTACAAATACTTAGTGAATCTTGAACAGGGTTTATGCATGTATTATTTTCCCTTTGTTTTAATTGTTTCTTAACGGTTTCAAACATTAGAATTTTCCTTCTTCTTGCTCACTGGATCAAGGGGAGTAATGAATGGGAAAAGAATTAACAATGGAGATTTGAGGCTATCAACCCTCATCTAATAGCTTGACCTTGTCTGGAAATAGCTAATTCAATATTAAGGGTAAGGGTTAATTAAGTATATACCCGCAGACGGATCAAGTTGCGTGGTGATAATCATCTATATTGGGGACCAACCATTTAGGTGAAGTTAACTTACTGATATTCCATGCTAAGCACCAGAATAGATCACTAGTGTAAAACACCTTGTGGTTATGAAGTCATGGGGAACACAATACTAGCCAACTCACTTATTGAATATAATCGAATTTAAATCAAGGATCTACTCATTGCTTTCTACTACATTTCATTATTTTGTGTTTCAAATATTCCCACTTAGGAAATAAGTAAGCCAATAGTGTTATCTAAGCGCATTAACTAAAGTTCTCTTCATATTCCTTGTGGGATTCCAGCCCAACCCTGGTTGGGTTCTATATTTGGCATCGACTGCTTTATATCTCATTACGAGGTGTAATTTGGGCGACATCAAATTTTGGCGCCGTTGCCAGGGAATACGACTTAGGATTTCGTCAATTGTGTTTTCTTTACTGTTGGTCCTTATTTCCTTTTTATTTTTTTCTTTGTTGTTTTTGTTTCTTAATAGGTCTCAGGTTCGTGCATGCCCAGTACTAGGAGTCGAGGAAAATCCCTGGTTCCTATTGATCACAAACTTGAACAAACTCTACGGAATCTAAGGAAAATGGCCAATGTACATGGGCAAGAGACAGTGGAAGAAGAAACAACCAGAATGTTGGCTGAGGAACAAGATCGAGTAAGAGATAGAGAAACAACGAGGCTCGCTGAAGAGCAACACCAAGCTGCCGAAGTTGAGCGAGCTAGAAGGAATAGAGTTCCAGACCAGTAGAGGCACCGGTACTTTGATGATGATGATGATGCTGATATTGATGAGGCCGGTGCCACTGCTATTATCCCTCCCCCTTTTCCTGCGGGGGAAAAGTTTGACATTACCAACACAATGATCCAACTACTTAGCATGAAAGTGATATTTGCGGGTCAAGTGACTAATAATGCACATACTCACTTGAAAAATTTCGTGGGTATCTGCAAAGCATACAAACAACTAGGAGTGAGTAAGGACGCAATCAGGCTAAGGTTATTTCCCTTTTCACTAGGGAGTGAGGCAACGCTGTGGTTGGCTGAATTGCCAAATGATTCTATCACTACTTGGGGGGAGCTTAAAAGAGCCTTTCTTGAAAGATTCTTTCCACCTTCCATAGCATTGCAGCTGAAAGATGAAATCTACAACTTCAGGTAGTTGAATTCTAAAGCACTTCATGAGACGTGGCTGCGGTTCAACAAGAAGCTAAAAAAGGTGCCCAATAACAGAATCCCAGATGATACATTATTGGAGATATTCTATAGTCTCTGAATACTAACACCAAGGTGGTGGCTGATACTGTCTCGGGCACAACATTCATAAGTCATACTTATGTTGCTGATGTCCTTGATAGGATAATCAAAACCAACCGCACATGGAACACATGAGAGTCGGAGGTTCCGGCTAGTACTTATGCGGTAGGTATGTCTGCGGAGCAGAGAAGAAAGAATGAATAGTTAGACCAGGATATTGTAGAGATCAAAACCACAATGGGGCTACTTGCTAAGCATTTTATGGGAGCCAAGGCTTAAAAGGTGAATGCAGTGGGTTCTCAGGGCAAGGCCCCGAGAAATGATGGAGGCGAATCAAAATCTGAGGAGGAAGCAATTTATCTGAATGATCAAGGGGCGGGTTTTAAGACCAACACACAAGGGTCTAACCAAGACTCTTGGAGTCAAGGTCAAGGGAACCAAGGTCAGAACTATTATATTGTTATACCTTGAAATCCCAATGATCAGACCGGAGAGTTAAAATAGAGAAGAATTTAAAACAGGCATCAGGACACAGAATGGGTCGTGAGGTGACCCATGAGAGTAGACCACGAGTGTTGATGTGACTCGTGGTGAGGCTCAGAAGTTAAGTTGAAATTTGGGAATTTGGATCCCCACGGACGTGACCACAAGTTGTGGTCAGTCACCACGATTCGTGGGATGAGTCGTAGCCACCAAGAAAAGGTTTGATTGAGATTAAGGCAGTGCACATGACGAGTGGTGACCACGAGTCATGGTCACTAGTAACGGACCATTGAGTCACCCGTGATGAGCCCAGATGACTAGATAAGCAGTGTACTTGACGGACGACACCACGAGTCGGGGCCAGTGGTGACGAGTCGTCATGCCCCTCGTGGGGATTGACTGACAGTTATTTTCTGTGAATTTAGTAAGGGCTTTTCCATAATTTTTTAGATCCTAAGGCCTAAACTACGTCATTTTAAGTTATGAATGATGTATTTTAATAGGGTTAAGTTCATTTTAGACCATTCTTATTCATGCATGCAAGAGTGATAGTCTAGAGAAGTGATCAAGGCAAATCCTTCAAGATTCTCTTTAATTTCTTCTGGGGCATTCAAGAAAGTGTAAGAATAAGCTATAATCAATTACATAGGGTTATGAATTGGTGAATCCTTTCACACCCATGCCCAATCCCTCTCTAAATCATGAATTTCCCATGTCAAATCTATGGGTTTTTACCCCAACGGTGAAATTCCTAATTCTCTACATGGGTATGAATGCTATTGAATTATGATTCATGGGAAAGTTTTATGTTATTTCAAATGAAAAATCATGTTCTAAGTTTATTAAATAAAAATGCGCAATTGTAGAAAGCTCATGAAAGATGAGATTTGTGATGAATGTATGATTATGATGAGATATTATGATGAAAAACATGTTTTCAAGATACCCATGTTTATAATCATGTTTTCAACATGAATTAAATATTTTCAAGTATGTTAAGGTATTGGGCAATGCCCACATGTTAAAGTATGATATATGAGTTTCCCGAATTAAGCTTACCACATGGTTTGGAGCGAAGACTCCTAATTATCTTTCAGCTTGTGGTATGTTTTGAGAAAAGCTTTTCATATGCATGATTTCATAGTTGAGATGTATTTGATTATTGAGCTTCGTCAATAGATGATGTTGAGCTTCTTTGAAAAATGATGGAGAGAATATGCATGTTTTTGAGAGTAGTGTCTAACACCGAGTAGTCTAAGGGTCGATCACTCAATGCCTCAGAACTACGTGCCAACATAGGTTTATTCTTATATATATATTACTTCGGGACTTCCCTTGCGAGCTATCCCCTACCCTATTGGGCCACGAGCTTGATATAGATATCATGGCATCGTCCCTAGCCCTGGCAAGGCTTTGGACGACTCTTCCCACTTGAGTTTGATTGTTGGAATCACGTAAGCTTTATTGTGGTATGTCGCTTAAAAGAAGAGTCTCCCATTTTTCCTCATGATTTCAGCTATGCATGTTCATCATTCATAAGATTTATACATCTATATATGTTCTAAAGAAGGTTTGACTCAATGTTCAGTTTTATGCATGACTATTAGATTTCAGTTTTGAGTCAATTGATTCAATTATGATGTTATGTTATGTTATGATGAGATCATGATTACAGAAAGAATGCATGCAAGACCTACTCTCAGATTCTTATTGTTTATGTTTTTCATTATGCATGTCTTTAAATGATTTTACTTATTTAAGCAGTTTTACTTACCTTGCGTACTTGGTACATTCCACGTACTGACCACATACTCTATGCTGTATCATTTCATGATATAAGACCCGACACTCCGACTCAACCCCGTTCATAGCCAATCTTCAGAGTTGGCATCTTACACTTATTGGTGAGTCCTCATCTCCTGAGGACCATGATTATTTAGATTTCTCTATGTATTTTTAGTTTTAGCTTATTCGAGTTAGTTGGGGTCTTGTCCTATCAATTCATCATGTTTAGAGGCTTTTCAGACAAAAAGGATGCATTCAGCTTCAGATTGTGTATTATGATGATATGTTTATTGCAGAGTTTCGCTAAGATTATTATGTTGATTCTTCAGTTTTAGTAATCGAGTTAGATGTATGTTCCTGCAATGGGTCGACTTGGAGTCTCTCGGGGCTCCTTGTCCCGTGTCTCGATCCAGGCCTCCGTTCGGGTCATGATAAATTTGGTATCAGAGTAATAGGTTTGAAATGTCGTAGGATGTCTGAAAGCCGCATTAAGTAAAGTCTTTTTCATGGGTGTGAAGCACGCCACACTTATGACAAAAAGGATACGAAATGTTTAGGAAATGTTCCCTTTTGTCATGATCTATTTCATACGATGAAATGTCTCCCTATCCTTCTAATTCGTGTTATTCGCGATTGAAGAATCATGGCTCCCCATAGAGTAAATGGTAGAAGGAATGGGAATGGAGATGACCATGATGACGGCAACAAAAATGGGCACCAGAAAGCCCCACTAGTCCAGGAGCACCATGTGACGAGCCCGCAAGTGTACGGGTTGTACAAGTAATATAGTGGCTCTTTTTAAGAACCGGAATGTCGAACCCAAAAGGACTGGACTACGGGGTAAAACCT
>JACEIK010000530.1:110097-120349 GCA_018107945.1 Datura stramonium | reverse complement strand
CAAGATCTGACTTGGCCCTTCACTTACCATCTCCCCCTTAGTTTAAATCCATTAGAGTAGACATTAGTAAGGCTCTTGGATCCTTTCTTAAGGCTACGCTAACATCAGTAGCTCCTGACTTTCCATTCACCTCTAAAGCTATCACTGAAGACTTCATACTTATAATCATTTTACACTATTTACAAAACAAGTCTCATACTAGAATGCTAAAAGGAGTTTTTATACTTTACTTTGTGGCTCCTGGGCCTAACAACATGCGAGGATTAACCTGAAAAGCTCAAGACATACCTGTGACTATTTCTGGCGAGTCTCCCCGATCCTGGCGCAATGATAGGGCATAGAAGCAGTCATGGCACTATGTAACAACTCAAACGGAGGCCCGGATCGCAACACGGGACAAGGAGCCCCGAGAGACCCCAAGTTGGCCCATGGCGTAAGCATACTTCTAACGCACTCAATAAAATAGAAGAATCAACAAGATAATCATAGCGGAAGTTTAAATCAAGCATAACATCAGAATGCAAAATTCGAATCTGAATACATCTTTTGTTTGAAAAGCCTCTAAGCATGACGAGTTGATGGGACAAGACCCCAACTAACTCAACAAGCTAAAACTGAAAATACATAAGGAAATCTGAATAGTCTAGTACTCGGGAGATGAGGACTCACCAACAATGTACGATGCTATCTCAGAAGGCCGACTATGAACGGGGCTGAACCTGAGAGCCGAGTCCTGTATTATGAAATGATACAACATAGAGTATGCGGTCAGTAGATGAAATGTACCGAGTATGCAGGGTAAGTAAAACTTCTTAAGTAAGTAAAGTCATTTAAAGACAATGCATACAGTAAACATAAACATTTAATAATTTGAGAGTAGGGCTTGCATGCATTCTTTCTGAAATCACAATCTCTTCATAATATAACATAACATCATAACTGAATTGAATGACTCAAAGCTGAAATCTGATATCTATAAGTAAAACTAAACATTGAGTCAAACCTGATTTAGAACATGCATACGTATGTAAATCTCATTCCCTAGGCCTCCCCACAAGTCACATAACGACTCGTGGGATCTCTCACGGGTCTCCTCATACTTGTTTTGTGCCTAGTGCGAAATTTTAACTTTTTCTCCATTTCAACTCTCGAGTCTGATCTTTGGGCTTCGGGGGTATTAAAATATCTCCCCCTTGGGAATATTCATCCTCGAATATTGGAAAACACATAAAAAAGCATAGAAATGCAATTATCATATTCATATACTGATCATTTAAACCGAAAACGGACGAAATGACTACCTTCATTCAAACTACATAACTGAACTGAATTCATGATTTGTATACACATCCCTATACATAAAAGAAACTTGAACACATGAACCGATCATGAAAACTAGATAAAGTTTTAGGTCAAACTGATACCTCAAGTTGGAATTGAGCTGATAGTGAATAAATGTGGGTATCTAGCCATCATATCCGCTTCGGCTTCCCCTTCCTCAACCTGCTAATTCCTCCATAACATTTTGATTGAAGATACTTCTTTGTTCCTTAGCCTTCGAACCTGATGATCCAGTATTTCTACCGGAACCTCCTAATAACTGAGGCTGTCTTTCACACTAACACTGTCCACCGGGACGACTAGAGCTGGATCACCCAAACATTTCTTCAAGAGTGATACATAGAATATAGGATGAACAGAAGATAATTCCGAAGGCAACTCCAACTTATAAGCCACCTTGCCAACACGTCATACGATCAGGTATGGGCCTACATAGCGGGGACTGAGTTTCCCCTTATTTTCGAACCTCATCACTCCCTTCATGGGAGACACCTTCAGAAATACCCAATCATCAACTTCAAATTCTAATTCCCTTCTCCTCACATCAGCATAGGACTTTTGGTGACTCTGGGTAGTTTTCAACCTGTCCCTTATCAACTGAACCTTCTCCATAGCCTCGTAAACTGAATCTGGTCCAATCAACGCCACTTCGCCAACCTCAAATCATCCAATGGGTGATCTATACCTCTGCCCATAGAGAGCCTCGAATAGTGACATCTGGATACTAGAATGATAACGGTTATTGTATGAAAACTCGATAAGAGGCAAATGCTCATCCCAGCTACCTTTGAAGTCAATCACACATGCTCTCAACATGTACTGGAGGATCTGAATTGTCCGCTCTGCTTGACCATCCGTTTTCGGGTGAAACGCTGTGCTGAGCTTAACCTGAGTACCAAGTACTTTTTTAAACGGCTTCCAAAACTGAGAGGTAAATTGAGTACCTCTATTAGAAATGATGGATAAGGGAACTCCATGCAATCGAACTAGCTCCCATATATATAGTTTGGCATAATCCTCCACCGAATCTGTGGTTTTGACTGGTAGAAAATGAGTAGCCTTGGTCAACCTGTCTACCATAACCCAAATGGAGTCATATTGCCGACGAGTGTGAGGTAAACCTGTGACAAAGTACATACTAATTTCTTCCCACTTCCAAGTAGGAATACTGATATCTTGAAGCACACCTCCCGGTCTTTGATGCTCACCTTTACTTGCTGACAGTTCGAACACTTAGCTACGAATTTTGCGATATCCATCTTCATGCCGTTCCACCAATAGATTTCCCGTAAGTCACGGTACATCTTGGTGGAACCTGGATGGATAGAATACCTGGTTCCATGAGCCTTGTACAACATCCGACTCCTCAAATCATCTACATCTGGAACACATAAGCGACCTAGTATCGAAGTACCCTATCTCCCCCTTTTGAGAAGACCTCTACCTTTTGATTCTGCACGACTTTCTTTAACTTAACCAAAATAGGGTCCTCATCTTTCCTAGCCTTTACATCAGTCACCAATGATGATTCTGATCCATTCTGAACAACTACACCACCATTGGTCGAGTCAACCAACCTGACTCCCAACCTTGCGAGTCGATGCACATCCTTCACTAGCTCCTTCTTCCCTTCATCCACATGAGCCACACTCTCCATGGAGAGTTTACTAAGTGCATCCACTACCACATTGGACTTACTCGGATGGTAAAGCATACTCATATCATAGTCCTTGAGTAGCTCCAACCACCTCCTTTGCCGAATATTGAGATCCTTCCGCGTGAACACATATTGTAAGATCTTATGGTCCGTAAACACATCCATGTGGACCCCGTACAAGTAATGTCGCCATATCTTCAAGGTGAATATCACTGCGGCCAACTCAAGATCATGGGTCGGGTAATTCTTCTCATGAACTTTTAGCTGTTTGGAGGCATAGGCTATGACTTTCCCGTGCTGCATCAACACACACCCAAGTCTGATCCTCGAAGCGTCACAATACACTATGAACCCATCAGTACCCTCCGGTAGAGTTAACACCGGTGCTGAAGTAAGTCGAGTCTTCAACTCTTGGAAGCTCTTCTCACAAGCCTCCGACCATTGGAACTTCACCTTCTTTTAGGTCAACTTGGTCAAGGGGCTGCAATCGATGAGAAACCTTCCATGAACCATTGATAGTAGCCAGCTAAACCCAAGAATCTTCGAATATATGAAGGATTCACCGGTCTAGGCCAATTCTTCATCGCCTCTATTTTTTGAGAATCCACCTCTATACACTCAATTGATACTACATGGCCCAAAAATGCTACGGAGTTTAACTAAAACTCACACTTGTTGAATTTGGCATATAATTGGTGATCCTTGAGAGTCTGAAGCACTATTCTCAAATGGCGGCATGTTCCTCCTCGCTTGGAGAGTATATCAGGATGTCGTCAATAAACACTATCACTAACATATCCAAGTATGACTTGAACACCTTATTCATCAAGTCCATAAAAGCTGTAGGAGCATTTGTAAGTCCAAAATACATAACTACAAACTTATAATGACCATACCGCGTCTTAAAGGCTGTCTTCGGGATGTCGCTCTCCTGACTCTGAGCTGATGATATCCGGATCGGAGATCTATTTTTGAGAAACACTTGGCACCCTGAAGCTAGTTGAATAAATCATCAATCCCGAGTAAAGGATACCTATTCTCGAAGGTGACTTTGTTCAATTGTCGATAATCAATATACATTCGAAGAGAACCATCTTTCTTTCAGACAAAAGGAACTGGTGCACCCCATGGGGACTTGCTCGGTCTAATGAAACCCTTATCTAACTGGTCCTTCAACTGCTCTTTCAACTCTTTTAGCTCGCTGGAGCCATTCTGTAGGGAGGCATAGATATGGGCTGCATGTCGGGAGGAAGGTCAATACCAAAATCAATCTCCCGCTCGGGAGGGATTCCAGGTAAATCATCTGGAAAGACCTCTGGATACTCACGTACTACTGGAACTAACTGGATAGTTGGGGTCTCGGACTCAACATCCTTAACCCTAACTAGATGGTACACACAACCTTTAGAAATCATCTTTCTAGACTTAAGGTAGGAAATGAAACGACCTACAGGCATATCTAAACTACCCTTCCATTCTAAGACTGGCTCACCCAAAAATCTGAACTCTACTGCCTGGGTTCTATAATTAACTGAGGCATAACATGCAAATAGCCAATCCATGCCGAGGATAACATAAAAATTAGTCATGGCTAACTCTATCAAATCTGCTGAGGTGACCTTCTGAAGGACTGAGACCAGGCAACCTCTATATACATGTCTAGCTATAACTGAATCACCTACTGGCGTAGAAACTTAGAAGGATTCTGAAAAGACTTCGGGATTGACTCCGAAGCTACTGACCACATAAGGTGTCACAAAAGACAAGGTAGCCCCCGGATCTGGAAAAGAATAAACATTAAGATGAAAAACTCATAATATACCAGTGACTACATCCGGTCTTTCTCCTGATGGGATGCTAAGGCATAGAATCTGTTCTAGCACTGACCGCCACTTGTGCTAGTAGATGCCCCCTAATGTGCTGAGCGTATGGGTGGGGCTTCAGAACTAGAACCTGGGCCTCGACCCCCATCATGATCCTTGCTCGCTGTTGGGCAATCTTTGAGCATGTGCGCGGGCTTCTCACACCCGAAACAAGCATCTGTACTTGCTAAACACTGACCCATGTGACCCCGAACACACCTACAGCAAGCTGTAATGCTAGAATCTGCAGATCTGCTACCCTGATCAATAGAGCCTGATGCTCGCCCCCTCTGATTGTTCCTCGGTCTACATGGAACACTCAATGCTGAAGATTCTGGGGATGATGATCTCTGGTGGGTCTGCTATTGGTGCCCACCACCTGACCTCGACTGTGAGAACCTGTGGTCATCGGTCCTGGCCCTCTTGGCCTACCTCTCTATCAGATGTGACGCCTCCATCTGCGGGGTGCACAAGAATATCCATATCCTTATAGAGCATAGTGGTCATACAATCCTTTTCCAAATAGCCCGCTACTCCATGAACGAATCTACTCACCCGCGCCCTCTAATCTGCCACTAACTCTGGTGTGTACTTCAATAGGCGGGTGAACTCAAGGGCATACTCCTGCACCGTAGTCCTTCCTTGCTTCAAATTTATGAACTCAGCTTTCTTTAGCTCCCTCATCTTGCAAGGGAAGAACCGATCTAACAGTGCAACATGTAACTCTTCCCAAGTAATAGGACTTGCTCCGACAACCCTACTATCCTTCCTTTGGCAAAACCAAATGTGTGCGACCCCTTTCAACTGATACGAGGTCAACTCCATGCACTCAACTCCATTCACCCCCATAACTTTGGGTGATCTTCACAATCTCATCTATGAACTCATGTGGGTCCTCATCTACTTTTGACCCGAGGAACTCTAGTGGGTTCATTCTCAAGAAATCCCTAATTCGAGCCTCCGTTGCATTGCCATTTTGCGATACATGTGCAACCGCCTGCTGATTGACCTGAGTGGTCAAGGCCTACGCGAACATCTGAATAGCTGCCCGAAACTTAGCATGGGCAACGTGCTTTATTGCCTGGTTCCCCTAAACTGGTGGTGCCTGCTAGTGCCCATTGCCGTTGCCATCCCCGTGGCCTTCTCCATTCCCATTCCTTCTACCATTTACTCCTCGGGGAGCTATGATTCTTTAATTGAGAATAGCACAAATTAGAAGGATAGGGAGACATTTGATCGCACGACATAGATCATGAAAGAAGGGAACATTTCCTAAACGTCTTGTAGCCTCTTCATCATAAGTGTGGCATGCTTAACACCCATGAAAAAGACTCTACTTAACACAACTTTCAGACACCCTAGGGCACTTCAAATCTATTGCGCTGATACCAAGTTTTTCACGACCCGGACGGAGGCCCAGATCGCAACATGGGTCAAGGAGCCCCGAGAGACCCCAAGTCGACCCATGGCGTAAGCATACTTCTAACTCAATCAATAAAAATGAAGAATCAACAAGATAATCATAGTGAAAATTTAAATCAAGCATAACATTAGAATACACAATCCGAAGCTGAATACATCTTTTGTTTGAAAACCCTCTAAACATGACGAGTTGATGGGAAAAGACCCCAACTAACTCAACAAGCTAAAACTGAACATACATAAGGAAATCTGAATAGTCTAGTCCTTGGGAGATGAGGAATCACCAACAACGTACAATGCTATCTCAGAAGGCTGACTATGAACGGGGCTGAACCTGAGAGCTGAGTCCTGTATTATGAAATGATACAACATAGAGTATGTTGTCAGTACGTGGAATGTACCGAGTATGCAGGGTAAGTAAAGCCACTTAAGTAAGTAAAATCATTTAAAGACAATGCATAAAGTAAACATAAACATTTAAGAATTTGAGAGTAGGGCTTGCATGCATTCTTTTTGAAATCATGATCTCTTCATAACATAATATAACATCATAACTAAATCGATTGACTCAAAGATGAAATCTGATATCTATAAGTAAAACTGAACATTGAGTCAAACCTGATTTAGAACATGCATATGTATGTAAATCTCATGAGTAATGGATATGCATAACTGAAATCATGAGAAATAATAGGAGACTCATTTTTAAACCGACATACCACGATAGAGCTTATGTGGTCCCAACTATCACAATCAAGTGGGTAGAGTTGTCCAAAACCTTGCCAGGCCTAGGGAAGGTACCATGATATCGATATCAAGCTCGTGGGACAATAGGGCAAGGGATAGCTCATTACGAAGGTCCCGAAGTAACACATATAAGTATAAACCTACGTTGGCGCGTAATTCTGAGGCATAGGGTGATCGACCCTTACCCTACTCGGTGCTAGACACTATATCCAAAAACATGAATATGCTCTACATCGTTATTCAATGAAGTTCAACATCGTCTATTGACGAAGCTCAATAATCAAATACATCTCATTTATGAAATCATCCATATGAGAAGATTTAGCTCAAGACATACCACAAGCTGAAAGATAATTAGGAGTCTTCACTCTAAAACCATGTGGTAAGCTCATTCGTGAAATCATCAATCATACTTTGAACATGTGGGCATTGTCCAAAGCTTTATCATACTTGAGAATACTCTATTCATATGAAAAACATGATTATAAACATGGGTAGCTTGAAAATATGCTTTTCATCATAATATCTCATTATCATCATACATTCATCACAAATCTCATCTTTCATGAACTTTTCATCAATGGACTTTTAATTCATAAAGCTAGAAACATGATTTTTAGTTGAAAACATTATAAAACTTGATCATACTTCATAATTCAATGGCAGAAACATATTTAAATCATATCCATGTAAAAAATTAGGAAATTCATGTATTAGGTTAAAACCCCAAAGATTAGTCATAGAACAATTCATGATTTAGAGAGGGATTGGGCATGGGTGTGAAAGAAATCACCCATTCATAACCTACATACCTGTTGGTAGCTAATGCTTACACTTCTTTAATAGCCCAAGAATAAATTAAAGAGAAATTGAGGAACAGTAGCCTTGATCACCCTCTCTTACCTTCTACCTTGCATGCATGAATCAATAAGGCCTAAAATGAACTTAACCTCTTAAAAAGTCACTATTCATAACTCAAAACGATGTAATATAGGCCTTAGTATATTAGGAATTATGGAGAAGCCCTTACTAAATTCGCAGAAAATAACTGCCAGAGGGTCCCAATAAGGGACCAAATGACTTGTTACCCTGGGCCACGACTCGTGGAGTCATCCGTGAAGTACACTGCTCAACAGCTCTCCTTGGCTCATAACGGAATACTTGATGACTCGTTTCCTGGTGTCCACAACTCGTGGTTACCATTCATGAAGTGCATTGCCTTAGCTTCAACAAAATCATTCCTTGCTTGGCCACGACTATTCCCATGAATCGCGGGGACTAACCACGACCCGTTGGGTCCTCCCTTCAAGTACACTACCTCTCTTCTACTCTTTTCTTACTCACCCACCCCAAGACTGACCTAACAACTCGTGGGGCCTAACCACGAGTCGTGATCATGCCCGTGGGGGTCTCATTTCTCAATTTTCAAATTCATTCCCTGGGCCTCCCCACGAGTCACATCACGACTTGTGGGCTCCTCTCACGGGTCTCCTCATGACTCATTCTGTTCCTGGTGCCAGATTTCTACTTTTTCTCCATTTTAACTCTCGGGTTTGATCTTTAGGCTTCCGGGGTATTACACACTGCTCATTACTTGCAGCAGCTGATGCACCTTGCTGAGGTGGGAAAGCTATCAGAGCTACTGAAGAGGTGACTGTAGCTCTACATTCACCTTGTTTGGCTACTGGGTAGTCTCTGAGCTTATGGCCCGACTTTCCATACCAGAAGTAAGCATCTGAATTAGCCATACAGTCTCTTAGGTGATTCTTTTTGTAGCTTTTGCAAACTGGATAAGTGCGCTCCGCTGACATGCTCCTCTGACCCCTAGAGCATGACACTTTGTTAGCAAATGACCTCTGGGCCTAGAGGGAACACTGGCTGTCGATGGATCTGATCCTCTCTACTGCTGGGAACCTGACGCTCGTGAACTCTCTTTGGGNTGCTCCTCTGACCCCTAGAGCATGACACTTTGTTAGCAAATGACCTCTGGGCCTAGAGGGAACACTGGCTGTCGATGGTGCCGGGAAAAACCACTTGTTACGGGGTGGTGGTCAGTGTCCACCACTTTCCCTCTGCTGGAAAACCTCATGATTTCCTGTCTTGGCTCTCTTGTTCCCTTTTTTTCTTTTCCTAAACCTCCTATTCGCCTTTGAATGGTGGGACTTAGATTGGAGCTTCTTAGTGAAGTCTTGAACCCTATTAGCTGCCGTCCCTATGGTAGTGTTAGTAGGTGCCATTGCCTTCTAGTAAAGATGAATGACCATGACATGCATCACTGTCGTAAAGGTAGCCCTGAGCTCCCATCAGTAATTTTCCCACTAAGGGGGCCTACTAGAGTTGGTGGAGATGGCTTATTCCTGTCACTGATTACTCTTTTGATGGCTCCCCTAGAAGGCATTCTCTGCTATCGCATATAACACGAGTTAGAAGAGTAAGAGAGTTGGACTTTATAGCACGATATAGAATAAGGGAAGAAGGGAATTTTCCTAAAAAAGCTTTATAGCCTCTCCCTCATAAGTGTGGCGTGCTTCAAACCATGAAAAAGACTCTACTTTTCACAGCTTTCAGACATCCTAGGACAGTCTAAAACATAATGCTCTAATACCAAGTTTGTCACAACCCGAGCATAGACCTCGAATCGCGACACGGGACCTAGAACAATGAATGACTCCAAAATAACCCATGGGACATACATAGCATGAATATGAGTATAAATAAAGTGGAAATGAATCATAAAAATGGATAAGCGGAAGTCTAAATGATATAATGCATGAACAAGAACAACAAGTCACAACACTGAACCATCTAGTACATAACTGTCTGAAAGCCTCTAGTCATAAGATGAGCTGATGGGACAACAACACCAACTAGTTGCTCTGTCTGAAACTAAAAGACAAGAACATAACACCATAAGCTAATAAACATCCCCAGAAGACGAGGAATAACCCAAATGGGGACTAAGATGAACTGGGGTGGGATTGGGGCTAACGACGAGGCTGAGACTGGTCATCCATACCTATCTCATAAAATTATATAACATAGAGTATGCAGTCAGTACTTTGAATGTACTAAATATATAGATTAAGTAAAAAATTCTAGTAAAATAGTACAAGAGAGGTCATGAGTGATCTTGGGCAGAATTTCATGCCCAAGTGATACTCACATACTTCATTTCTACTTGTTTATCTATTTTTATGTGTGCATTCTCATGTGATTTTTATGT
>JACEIK010000530.1:14888-31451 GCA_018107945.1 Datura stramonium | reverse complement strand
TACTTATAGTTCAGACTCAAATTGTATATTCGTTTTAGACTTAGTATAAATTAGGAAACAAAATATCAAAATCTTCTTCACACTGTTGTCTGCATTTTTACAGTTAAAGTTTATTGACACTTGATTAGATTGATACCTTAGTCCAGTCCCTGTGGGGTCGATACTTGGCTTACTTGAGCCATTTTACTACTTGTTCGACCACGTGCACTTGCGTCTAGTCATCCAGACAACCGAACAGAAAACTTTCAACATACTTGCGAAGTTCTTGAACAATTCTTCCATGCTTAGGGTTTGGGGTGGGAATTCGATCCAATGATGCAATTTTAATGCAAAATATCATGCTCAAATGGAATGGGAGTGGAATTACGGAAAGCCCTTAATAAACTCATAGACAAAAACAAACTGCCAGTCCCAATGGGGGAATGGACAAGTCGTTCCCATGGACCATGACTCATGATCAGGAGTCGTTAAGTACACTACCAAATTTCCTCAAAGGGTCCCCACAAAGGACCTAATGATTCATCACTAGTGACCAAGACTCATGGTCACCTCTCGTGACTTTCACTTCCCAAAAGCATTTAATCCTTAACCAACTGCTGACCACGACTCACCTAATGAATCGTGGAATTGACCACGACTCGTGGTGTCCAGTAGTGAGGTACACAATCGGCCTTTCCTTCATCCTTCAACTTCCCTTGACCACGGGTGTCCTAATGACTCGTGGGGCTGACCACAACTCGTGGTCACCCCAACTTGAAAATTTCCAAAAAAGTCAAAACTCCTTACCACGAGTCACTTAACAACTCGTGGTCATCCTGACGGTCACAGGACGACTCGTTCTGTGACCTGGTGTAGAAAATCCTATTTTCTCCATTTCAACTCCCAGGTCTGATCTTATGGCTTTCGGGGTATAACACTAACCTCCCTATGTACTTTAATACTTCACAACTTGTTAAGTATTAGCACTCTTTGTTCTTCTTACTTTACTCATTATGTGTTCCCTTGATTGAAACTGCAGTTCCCTTGATTGAAACTTTTGCAGCTTGGATGACTAGTAGAAAGTTCTTGACAATATTTATCCTTTTCAACTTATTCATTCTCTTTTCTCATCTCCTTACTAACATCACCTTCCCTGTTTTACACGTTTCACCTTAAACCTTATCTTCTAACTTCCACACTTTTAGCTTCCCTCTTTTTTTTTCACTTGTTCTCCTTCCATATAAAATTCTCTTTTTCAATTTTATAGTGTCTCAGGAGTCATTTGGATCAAATAAAAGTCAATAGAATAAAAAGGGATTTAGCTTTTAAGATGGCTACCAGAAAAGTAGGCTAAAATCTCAACATGGCTAACTAAGGATATCATGAATGGGTAGGTAATTTGTAGGATAAAAGTGGGCTAATCACAGAAATGCCTATGTAATCTCCTAAATTCAACACCCTTCATTTCGTTTAGCCCACATATCAAGCAAGTTCTACGCATTAGTATGAAAGCATGGAATGTATGCAAATTCTCACAAACACATGGCACATGTTTAACTCAAGACATATTCATATAGACCCTTAATTAGGCAAACAAAAGAAAGAATTCTATATCAATCCAATAAAATCACAGAAGAATCTAGTTAAAGAGCCTAGGTGTCTCAAACAAAGGTCATTCATATTTTTCCACAACATGTTTTCAATTTCCAAACCCAATACTTGCAACTTTGGTCAAATAGCACATAGCTCGAGCACTTAGCATTCAAATGGGTTCCTAATGACTAACTTCCCTAAGGACAGTCGTCAACCACCCATCATTGGAAAGATACTTTTCTTCTCCTAAAAAAATTAACACTACTCCTAAAAATAAAAAAATTTACCCGGTTCAAAGGTCTCCACTTTGGAAAAGAATCGAAGGGTGGATGAGGTATGCCATTTTAACAAAAATTTCAAATAAAAACATGATGCCATACTCACTCTTAACCTCAAAATTTCGGTAGATGTCACCTTACCCCACACTTAAAGCCATGTTCTGTCCTTAGAGCATCTACACAACAAAAATCAGACATGGTGAGAAATACTCCATGAGGCCCTCTAGATCCTACTTAATAGCATGTCTATTTGATTTACGGTTCGCACGACCCCATACTTAAGCTCAAGATGTGCTCCTCAGCTTTGATTTCGGGTGCTTAGACTTTCCCTTCTCTGAAGACAAAACAAGAAACAAAAGTGAACTATATAGAGAATAGGAAATACTACACTATTACAAATTGGGTTGCCTCCCAATAAGTGCCTGATTTAACATCGCACGATGCCATCAAGTTTCACCACTTTTCCTTATATTTTGAGCTTATAAATTTTACCCCTAATTTCTTTTCCAAATTTTTGTTATGATCAAGGGGCAATGGTGTAAACATGAAGGGACTGAGTAGAAAATATTGTATCTTTTTGGCCCTTAAATGAGGGATGTCGTTATTTCTATTTGGCATAATAAATTTTACAATATATGGGCATTGTTCCTCATCAACACCTCTCTCCATAGGCTTGGAAGGCTCTATTTCTAGGTTTTCCACCAAACACAATGTCGAAAAGTGTTTAAAATGAGGACCAATACGCCCTAACTCCAAGATTGAATAATGATTGACATCCTCACTTTTATCCACCTCCTCAACATCAACATCAACATCAACCAACCAAGAATAGTCTAATGGTTGGAATTTTTCTTCCTGTTCCATGCATTGGCTAGTATCCACAATACTTTGTAGTTGGACCTCAAACGCCTCAACTTTTTTCATTCAAAAGAGCCTGTAGGTCATGGATACTTGAGCCAAACTGGTCTATCTCTTGTTTGCACTCTATTCTCCCTTCTATGACTTCATTAGCCATGTATGTAAGACAATCGCAAAGAGACCTATGAAATTTTATTTGTTGAGCTTGTTATAAGAACTTTCTCATTTCTTCCACTTGAGGCTCCTCTTGAGTATTAGCTAAGACCATGAGCTGCAAGTCATTACAAGTTTCAGCCTCAACCTTCATATCCATGAACTTGGCGCTCATCCTTTCTAAGGCTTTTTTTTGTTTAGTATACTGGTCCCTCATTACTTTCATATGCTCCAGGATCAGTTTTACCATATTGCTTATTTGAGAATGATGTTCCGCCTCTTTATTATTCCTATAAGCATCAAAAACAATAGGAGGATCATAATAGGGGCTTGGAGAAGGGGTATAATAATTTGGGAAACTATTCCAATGGCCATCCATACCACCAGATACACCATAAGTATGATAGTGTTGCCCCAAGTACGGTCCTCCACAATTCAGACACAGATCACCAAAATATAAATATCCATCATTTGACCCATTTATATTCCAGGATGTCATGTTAAGAAGAGTGATAAAATACTAAAAAAAGAAAAATAAAAATCTATATAATATACTTACAAAAATTTAATACTTGAACAAATAAAAAAAAAAGTCTAACTTAGTGAAACAAATAAAAACTGAATAGCTAAATAAAAATTCAAACTAGCAAAATAATGTTCGACAAGTCCTGACAACGACACCAGAAACTTAATATCACCAAGCACATGTGGTTGTCAAGTAATATAGGATGGTGAAGTCCTAATACCGTACCCACAGAAACTTTTCAGATTAATTACTTAAGTTTGAACCTTTATTTCACTATTCAAGAAAACATAAGTAAGATGCGGAAATTCTTTTGAGATTATTTTACTAAACTTGAAATGTAAATTAAACTAAGAAACTAAATTTGTCTGCAAAGAGTTTGTAATTCAAATGATGATAGAAATCCAAGGTTTTGACACTTTTGCTTCCAGATTGAGTTTTAGGATTCGAATACGCTAGACAATATTTCTATAAGATTGCTAGTTGCAAGTTACGAATTCAGTTCTCAACTATTCTCCCGAATAGCAAAAAACTATCTCATGAACCCTAACACCTATATCCCTATGGTTGTAGGAGAAACATGAGACGACGGTTGAAGCTACTTGGCTCAACTGAATAAGGTTGCAGGGTATATCCCTATCCTCAACAATGAAATCAACTATTTAACAAGATAAAACCTATTTTATGCTTCTTTTTAACCCTCATTATCTACCTCTCCCGAGTTCAACCAACGAGCCAACAGATAATATTCGAAATGTGATCAGTCTAATGAATATGCATAAAATTAAGTAAGCATAAACAATCTTGATAAAAAGAATTGCAAGTCTAGCATAAAAGAATATTCAAGCTACAACCATCATCCATGGTCAAAACCCTAGAACATGATTTTAGCCATTTATGTTCAAGCGCAAAACTATAGAATTCATCATTCGAATTAACAAAGATAAAATTTAAAAAGAAAAACCTAAGAAGAAAATGAACATCTTGTCTCTCCCCTAAAAGACTGCGTGTAATCGATCTATCTGATGAAAGATGCCTAAAAATGACCTAGGCAAAGTATTTATAAGCATGGTAACAAATGACTCTTTTGCCCTTAAGTAATTTAGCTTTTGGACTTAGAAAAATCCATCACAGATAGGCCTTGGCACGTCACGCCAGACATCTCGCCAGACTTAGCTTGAATTTCCTCCAATGTAGGGCTTCTGGTGCACCACTTCTCCTAATGCACTAAGGAGTTAGTCAAAATTCTGCAGTCAGGTATTGGTATGCTACTTCTCTCATGCACTAGAGTGTTAGAAAAAATTTCCTCTTTTGTTTTGGCTTTGGTCTCCGGCCAATGCACCAGAGTGTTAGAATATTTTTCTTTTTAGTTTGGGCTCTGGTGTGTTACTCTAGTTGTCTCGATAGAGTGTTAAAAAAAAATTTGTCTGAAGTTCAGGCTCTGGTGCGCCACTCCAGCTATCTCACCAGGCCAAATTTTTCTTGAATTCTTGTTTCTTCATACCTTGCACCAATTTTGAGTATTTTTTTTCTATGTGTTACTTGCTAAAAACATTTGTTAGCTCATTTTACATACACATTCATGAAATCATGCATTTTATAAGGATAATCTTCCCAAAACATGATAAAATATGAGTAAAAATATGGCAAATAGCCATAAGAATATGCCCAACATCAAGTAGTTACAACCATGCAGTGATTGTCATTCTTTGGATTTTGAACCATGTAAACTAGGGACTCTACCCTTATGCTTCTGGTTCAAGGATGCGAACATCTGGCCTAATTGCTGCTCAATTTGTTTAATCACTGTGGAATGTGACTCCACTTTTTGATTCATGGCAGATATGTCTCCACAAATGTCCTTCAGGTAATCATCAATTGACTTTGTCTTTTCAAGAAACTTAGCCATCATGCTCTCCAATTATGAGGTTCCAACATCACCCTCACGCGCCCTTGGAGGAACATATAGGTCGGTGTGATCATTCTAGTATCCATCATTTTTCCTCCAATCACCTTCTCGGTCTCTTGTTCTCTGCTTCTGTCCCTGTACCTAGCTCTATTTTAGTTGTCCCTGTATTGGTTTCGACCTTGATTCCAAAGCCTTGTCTCCAAGTGTCTTGACCAGACCCTTAAGCATTAGATAAAAAATCTGTCACTTGGTTATCCAAGAAGTTTTCTTCCTCCTTGGAATTAGAGTTCTTAAACCCTTGCTCCTGACCCTGAGCTCTCACTGCGTTCACCTTTTGAGCTCCAAATCTCATGATATGCTTTGTGAGCAGGTCAATCGATATTATCATGTGAGCTAACTCTTTGTCATGTTCCTATTCTTTTGTATGTTGCTCCACAGTCATCCCAATAGCATACGTACCTGCAGCTACCTCAGCCTCTCTGGTATGCCAAGCCCTGTTGGTTTTGATCACTCGGTTAAGTATTGTTGTTACTTCCTCCCATGAGTGACTCATCAATGCTACACTTTGTACAGTATATGCTACTGCTTCATTGTTGTTGTTCAGATATCTGTAGAATATTTCCAGCAAGCTCTCATTCATAATTCTATGATTCGAGCACTTTGTCAACTTTTTCTTGAATCGCAACCATGTCTCATGAAGTGCCTCCGTCTTGAGCGGTCGGAAGTTATAAATCTCATCTATGAGTTGAATCATCATAGGAGGTGGGAAGAACCTTTCTAAGAAGACATGTTTCAGTTCTCTCCAGTTGGTGATGGAATCTTTTGGCAACTTCAACAACCATAGAGTAACTTTACCAGCTAGAGAGAATGGAAAGAACCTTAGTCTGATAGCATCTTGGTTCAGTCCTGGCAACCTGTACACCTTGCAAATACCCACAAAATTCATCAAGAGGAGATTTTCATCAGCAGCAGCATTACCACTAAACACTTTCTTCATGTTCAACAGCTAAATCATCTTACTAGTGATGTCAAATTTTTCCCCAGCAAGCAGAGGTGGGAGCATAATGGCTCTAGGAACCGACTTTATCAATGTTTGGATCATCATCATCATAAAATTTAGGAGCATATCTATGGAATTGACGTGGTTCACGAGCTTTTTTCCCCTTCTATTATGTCCAGCATTATCAACCTCTTCCTGGGCATCCTCTGCCTCTTGAAGAGCAGCTTGCCAAGGTAATTCTTCCTAGTGGGCCTCATCAACACGACGAGCTTCAGCAGCTAATCTAGCTTCCATCTATTTAGGAGTCTCAATACCGGCCATTTTTCTCAGGGTCCTTTCAAGTTCTTGGTCAATTGGTAGTAGGAGGTTTCCACTACTCCGAGTACTTGGCATTCACCAAGTGGTAACCTATGTGAAACAAAGACAAAATAAAACGTAAATGAGTAAATAAAGACTAAAAGTTAAATACAAGCAGTTAATCTAATCCTATGTCGTATTCCCCGACAACGACGCCATTTTTTATAGTGCTCAAATTACACCTCAAAAGAAGTATAACACGGTCGTTGTCAATAAAGAACCCAACTAAAGTTGGGGTATATCCCAAAGGGAATATGGTCAAGATATTGACTCATTCTAGTATCTACGCTTTTAGTGCAATTATTTCCTAAGGGGGATTTTAATAGAAATAATTAAATGGTAGTCTTATGAAATGGTGTTGGTATCAATGATATGCAAGTAACTAGGGGAGTTTTCCCCATGGATTCATAACTAGGTTGTGTTATTACACTTGTGATCTATTCCAATACTTAGTCTGTAGAATTGATAAACTATGTTCATCCAAACCACTAATTCGCCCCTATTGGATGACTATACTCAATCACCTGGTTAGGTCTCATGAGCACTCTCAACTAACCTTTATCAATAATTCCAAATTAATTTTCTTGCGACCGCAGCTCAAGTTATTCAATGAAAATTAATTTCAAGGCTTTTTTGTCTTTCCCTTTTCATAATCTCTACTTCTCTAGGTTCAAGTAAGAAGAGAATACGGGCTAGTCCTAATGTTGTGCACCGTGAAGAAATAATTAAACTAAAGAGAAGAACAATACTAGCTTTAGTATTGGTTTAGGATCACTTTGTGTTAACCCTAATTCATTATTTACCATGGTTCCCACAATCCTAGTTGTGAAGGTTTTATCTACTCATAATTCCAAGCAAGAAATCAGAAATCATAATAAATAACTTACAATATTGAAGGAATAAAACCCAATGGTCAATTGCACTATAAACTTTGAAAATCAAGAAAACACTGATGAACTTTTCTTAAGGTTTTCGTGTATATTATTCTCCAAGTTGTGTTGGGAAACTCCAAAAACATGAATACAATAAAAAATGTTGGCTCCTCTAATGAAAAATAAAAGAAAAGTATTTGTACAATTAATGAAATCCTTTCCTAAATTAATAGGAACTGTTGTCATCAGGATGACCTATGAATTGTAGCATGCTGCTATGAGTCGTGGTCTGCTCTCATGGTATGTTCTGCAACTTCTGGATCTCTCAGGTATGGAAGGTTGGTATGACTCGTGTTGTGTTACTATGAGTTGTAGGTGGCAATCGTGGTTTAGGCTTCTGCAGATGGAATCTCTAAATGTCAACCTACGGGTCCTTCATACGACTTGAACCATGTTGGTAGGAATCATACATTCCACTCGTGCTTTGAAGGATGTCATGTGCCTATTTCTCTGAATCTCACCACGAGTCAGTGGTACGACTCATACAAGGCTGTCACGACTCGTGGTATCAACTCGTACCATAAACTATGCACTTAGCCAATTTTTGAATCTCTGTTATGGGCTCCAGGTATGGCTCATACCAAAATGGTACTACTCATACTGTGACTTGTAGTAGACCATTTTTTGCATTTCTTTTTCAAAATCCAACTTCCGGACCTGATTTTCCTGAAAATACAATAAAAGAACCTCAGATATATATAAACATACTAAATTTCTACCATTTTTCTATGTTTTACGTGTTGAAAGTATTATAAAACCACGACATATCACCTGTCCAATGACAACGAGTCACCATACCTCTCGTGGTAACTGACCACGACGTGTGGTGGCCACTCGTGGTCACTAGTGTCAGGTTGGTCAGTCTTTGATCTGCTTCTCACAACTCCTGCTCATGACCTGTCATGTGATACCATGAGTCATATAGTGACTCGTAGTAACTAACAGTGCCTTGGACCTTCTCTAATTCCCATCTCACAGCTCATGATTATGAGTCATTACATAACATAATGAGTCATCAAGTGGCTCGATGCATCAAGATCTTGGAAGCTTAGTTGCTCACCATGGGTCATGTCACGATCCGTTACATCTCATCATGAGTCCTGATGTGACTCATCCTGCGATATTTTATCCCCTTTCTGCTGGTTTTCACTTCAAGTTTAGGTTCTAATCCTAGGGACTTCTAGGGGTCGTTACAGCTGCAATAAGCTGAGTAACAACTGGCACTGGCAATACCTCTAATAAGGAGCCATAGCAGTAGGCTGCACTCTTGAACCCTAAACACCCTCTGCCGCTGCCTGGGCTGAAGTTTGTGCCTCATCTCTATCCTGTGAACCAGCAGGAGTGCTAGGAAAATTCCCTGCCTGGGACACGCCCTCTAGGAAGTTGAGGATCCTAACCATGGTATCTTGAAGAACTGGCGTGGCCACAAATCCTACAGTAGGTGGCCTGGCCCTATACTCTCTAGTTGATGTTGTAAATCCTTAATAGAGATCACTACCTTAGGTGACAGTACCCTAGCCTGACCCCAAGCTGGAGCTGCAGCTCATGCTTAGCCTCTACCTCTAGGTATTCTCCTGCCTCAACCCCTAGCTGGGGCCCTAGCTACAGGAGTAGGAGTCTTGCCCTTGCTCACTGATGATCTCATTCTATCCATCTGGGAAAGAATAAAAAAATGATATTTAGGAGTTGATAGAGTCAAGAATGCATGATAAAGGAATCAAAAGGTGGAATTTTCCTAAGAATGCCCTATAGTTGTACCTGGGTGGTAGAGTATACTTTTAACATAATCCTTGAGCAACTCAAGTGTCACGCTCCACCTTAGGAGGCATGACTGGCACCAAGTGCCACACTGGGATCTGACTAACCTGGCTGGGCTTGTGCATGTATGGTGCATGCCTAGAACTTAATTGAAGAAAACAACGGGCTATATCTCGACTGTAAACGTAGCCTCCGGCCGACAAGGCCGTGTAGCCACCTATAAATAAAAATAGCTAACCAACAGCAGGCAACAAAAGGGATCATATCGGGCCAACAAGACCACCATGATTTCTAGTTATAACAAAAGGAAAATAAGCAGCTATACTAGGCCCCACACGGCTAACAACAGCTAACTAACTAAATACTACAGTCTGCAAGCCTCTAAGAATACAAATAGTGGTCGGGACAGGGCCCCATCCCATCCAAACACTGTACAAATGAAAGACTGCAATCTCTACAACCTGACAACTCTGAATGAAAGGAGCTGGCCAAACTGTTCACTCTGAACAACTTCTATTCCTGAACTCTATTTGTCTAAACCTACAGGAAAGTAATGCAGCGCCCAAGGATAGGCTTCAGTACAATATGTACTAAATATGTAGGGCAATAAGTAAGTTGTTAAAGACTGAAAGTAAATAGAGAGAAGGGGCAGAAAGATTAACCTGTGAGCTGGCTATTCGTAATCTGCATCTAGCAACACTACATGTATATAAGCTACAACTATACAATCATATATTCATAAGATATAGCTAGCAGACAATAATACAAACAAGAACCTAACCTGGGCCCCATAAGCCTAGAAGGTACAATCAACACAAAATAACCCGTCCGGGGCCCTTATAAGCCCTAGCAAGTACACCTCAATCTATATACCCCTATCCAGATTTCTATGACTCTACTGGTGCTATAGCCAACCTACCTGTCCCCTTGGTTCTGCAATTGAGCCCGCTTGGCTCTTGATCTATAGCTGTGTCTGAGTCCAGTGGACTCCTTATAACTGCACCCTGGGCACCAGGCTCGATGGGGGTGTAATGCCGATATGACAAAAAAATAGTCCTGCCATGGAATGGACTGTATAAGGTCCTCGGACCTCATCTTCGTCCCTCGTGGATGGCATACCGCTCCTTAGAGTGACGTCATATAGCCCCTCACGAGCGATGACACAGCTAGTAACCCTGGGGTGGTCACGAAAGGCTCCTAAGTGAGGGCAACTCCACCTGAGGTGCTATACTAAAGTCTCAATCTAGCCACTCAAAAGGCGTATCTGGCCTTCTGTGCCTTACTCTACCACTGATCTCCCCCTAGAATAGTCTGTAAGGCTGCTAGCAGGCACACCCCGTACACCTGTATCTAATCAGAGGATCCTAGTAGTGATCATGATCTCTAATGGTCTAGACTAGATAGGGAGAGATCTAGAGTGGCCTAACAATACTCTGAATGTACTGCCCGGGTAACAATAACTCATAAACAACTGTTGGGTCACATATAACTGATTACTTAGTTCTTCTGCTTAGACGATTGTAGGGTTGTTATTGACTGAACATGCTTTTGAGCGATCGGCCCCTAATCCTCCACAGGCCACTTACTGACATTCTTAGCCTGTTAGTAGCACCGTACTAACATGATGCTAGTCCTTTAGACCTCATCTTGGTCTGCTCAGATCATATATGACTTTTTTGGGCCATTCCTAAACTTATAGACACGTTTATATAGACTTAGCCACTCACGGCAATCTGTACCTGAGTATCTTATAAGAACCGGATGGGGCGCTGTCCCTGCCTCTAACTGCTAATAAGGTCCCCTTCCTTAGGGTACACACGGGTCTTTTTGACCTGGAAGATTGGGCTGGCTTCCTGGGTGACCTGTATGACGAACGCTAAGTTAACTAGGACTCAGAATCACTCATAATAGCTAACTGGATGGTAGGCTATCACTCAATTCACTAGAAAACCCTAGGTTGTTGACTCTAAAGTATGGCCTTCCATTCTGAATTTCTGGCCCTGGGGCGTAAGGGTATGCCAATGGCCTCTAGGCGTGCTTTACTAACAATACAGGCGCCAAACTAATGGCTATATCACTGAGCTGCGCCTATGCTGTTCAACTGACTAACTCAGGCCCAATCACTATCCAAAAGCTTCTAAGATCTAGGTCCAACAATAAAACATTATCATTCTGCTAATACTGTAAACAGAGCAAGGAAGTCTCTATGATGCTCCTAGCATATGTCATACTTAACATGTTCCTTCCCGACAAGGGATTCTGCAAAATAGTCTTTATACATTTTCTAGCATTTAACCACAATATATAAACATTCATAGTATACTAACAACAGCTTTCCATGACATATCTGATCGCAATTTACTGATAGCATCTATTTGCAACATGTGGAACCATTATTTCCATTCAAAAACATAAGTCGTATTATTTAAGATGAGAAATTTGTATTGGTCTCAGCTAATAGCAACAGCTAATCGCAATAGACACACTTCTGGCTCTCTTACTGGGATTCAAACTGTATTATAATACTATAGGAACTAACTTGTCGAAAGAATTCGCCTTAACATACATCGACTGTCGTTTCCCTAATAACCGACGAGTTTTAACTTGTATTCGTTAGCTCTTTTCAGCTATAACCGTTATAATGGGAGAAAGAGATGAAATTCAATACCAAATTCGGCTTAAAATGAAAACTTTTGATACTAATAACAATAATACTTCAACTTCGCAAAATACAACCGAAAACCTATAATTTCCTGAGAGTTAAGAAGGGGGAAATACTTACTTAAAGCCTGTGATCATTTAGGAGTCAGTTTGGAGCAATTCTGAAAACTTCTACTCGGTAGAGTTCTAATTTGCCGAGTGAATTTTGAGAAAATAACTCCGTAGTAATGCTCCCTGTGGGCTTAGAACTCGATACCTGAAGTTAATTTGAGATTGGATGGCATTTGGTAGCGTAATTTGACAAAAACTTGAAGAAAGTTGCGTTTTCTTTTGTTTCTGGCCTAGGGAAATATTTGATGAATCATTTGAATTGAACAAAGAGACATATATATAGGCATAGGGTGTTGGCCTGAGCAGCGCCTCGCTCTAGCCAAAGCGCCAAGAGGCCAGCACCCTGCGCTTGCTAAAGCGCCAAGGGCCCTGCAGCGCCGCGCCTCCCAGGGTGCTGATCTCCCTAGCACGCCGCGCTGCCCAAAGCACTGGCAGACTGGCACATCAAACTGGCCCTTCATAGCTTGGCCTCGCCCGACCCTACCTCTGAGGCTTTTCCCACACGCGTCAAGCTCTTTTTACTCGTCACAACCCACGCGTACGCCTACTAACTGTTAACATTTTACGGGGTGTAACATCAAGCCACCTCCTCTATCTGAGATTCAAGTCCTTTTGGCTGAGCAATACTCTAGGATCTTGTGATTTGTGAACGCATCAAGATGCGCACCATAGATATAATGGCATCATACCTTCAAATCAAATACTATAACTGCCAATTCAAGGTCATGAATTAGATAATTCTTCTCATGGATCTTAAGCTGTCTAGAGGAATAAGCTATGGCTTTATCATTCTGCATCAATACACAACCAATTCCTACTCTAGATGCATCACAATATACAACAAAACCATCTGTACCCTACTGAAAGGTCAATACTGGAGCAGTGGTCAAATGAGTCTTCGGTTCATGAAATCTTTTCTCACAAGCTTCAAACCATTGAAATTCAACCTTCTTCTAAGTCAATTTAGTCAACGGAGCAATAATAGTTGAGAATCCTTCTACAAATCTCCTATAGTAACCAGCTAAACCCAAGAAACTCCTGATGTCCATTGGGCTTATGGGTCTGGGACAACTCTTTACTGCTTCGATCTTTTGAGAATCAACCGTAATACCCTCACTGGAGGCTATATGGACTAGGAAAGTCACTGACTATAGCAAAAATACGCACTTAGAGAACTTGGCAAATAACTCCTTGTCCTTAAGCGTCTGCAAGACTATTGTGAGATGACTAGCATGCTCCTCCTCACTCTTGGAGGAAACCAAGATGTCATTAATGAATACAATAATAAACATATACAAATATGGCTTAGACACTCTATTCATCAGGTCCATAAATGCTTTAGAACTGTTAGTCAAACCAAAGAATATAACAACAAACTCAAAATGACCATAACGGGTCCTGAAAGCTATCTTGGGAATATCACGCTCCTTGACCCTAAGTTGATGATACCTCAATCTGAGGTCTATTTTTGGGAAACATTTGGCACCCTAAAGCTGGTCGAACAAGTCATCAATTCTAGGAAGGGGATACCTATTCTTGATAGTGACTTTGTTTAACTGACGATAATCAATACATAACCTAAGAGTACCATCCTTCGTACACACAAAGAGAACTGGAGCACCCAAAGTGAAACACTAGGGCAAATGAAACTCTTATTTAGGAGATCCTTTAATAGCCCTTTAACTCTTTTAACTTGGTTGAAGCTATTTTATAAGGCGAAATAGAGATAGGTTGAGTATTGAAAAGAACATCTATCCCAAAATCCCTATCTAGAGGGACTCTAGGAAGATCATCTAGAAAGACCTCTAGAAACTCATTTACGACTAGAACTGACTGAAGGGAAGGTATCTCAGCATTAGAGTCTTTAAATCTCACCAAATGGTAGACACACCCTTTAGAGATCAAATTTTTGGCCTTAAAAAATGACCCTTAGGCATAACGGGACTACCCTCCCATACTAAAACAAGCTCATCTAAAAATCAGAACTCTACTACTCGGGTCCTAGAATTAACTGTGGCATAACAGGAATATAGACAATCCATGTATAGAATGACATCAAAATCCATAATGTCTAACTCTACTAGGTTAGTTATGGCATCCTTATGATGGGATAAAACTGTACAATCTTGATAGATTCTCTTAGCTAAGACTGACTCACCGACCGGAGCAGAAACACTGAAAGGCTCTAAGAGTTGTTCTGGGGAGATTCCAAAATTAATGGCTACATAAGGAGTAAAAAAGCTATAGAGTAGCACCTGGATCAAGTAAAACATATACATCAATAGAGAAGACTTTTAAAATACCAGTGAAAACATATGGGNAGAAGACTTTTAAAATACCAGTGAAAACATATGGGTAGTTCTCTTGATCATGGCGACTAGACATAGCATATAGACGATTTTGACCTCCGCCTATCCTGAAGTAATGCCCTTTTGGGTAGCCCTACCTGCTGGGGGAGTAGTTTGAGTTCTGCTACCCCCATTACTCTATTGGGATGGACAATCTATGAAATAATGGCCCTGCTGGCTGCACGTATAACATCCGTCTCTAAAACGACACTCGCCTAAGTGGACCTTACCACACTTTCCATAAGTTGGGTATTACAAGGTTCCTTAAACTGCGTTATTCTGCATTTGTGAACTCTGATCATTCCTGTTACTTGTGGCCGGAGCATTAGTAGTTGACTGTATAGGTCCAGAGGATCTCTTCCTAAAGAAGGACCTATTTCCATTTTTGTTCCTCTATTGTGTGGTCTCATTACCTAATAGCTTAGCCCTCTTACTTTGATGCTCTTTCCTATCCTTCTGCTTATCTTTCTCTAACTATTGGGCATATACCATAAGTCTAGAAATATCTATATCGCTGATCAATAAAGAGCCCTTACACTTCTTCTTCACATGCTTTCCCAACCCAAACACAAATTTCCTCATCTTGTCCCTCATATCCCGTACCATCTCTGAAGTATACTTGGATAGCTGGATGAATTAAAGGATATACTCTTTTACGCTCATAGTGCCCTGCCTCTAGTTCACAAAATCCTCCACTTCACCTCTCTTAGCTCCTAGGGAAAGAAATGGTTCAAGGAAGCCTCTTCAAAACAATCCCAAGTGGCCAGAGCTACATTCTCACCTTGTTTTTGCTCCCATTGGTCATACCTCACATTAGCCACATCCTTAAGCTGATAAGAAGAAAACTCAACTCCCTCTATCGATGTAGCATGCATAGCCCTTAGAATCTTCCAGATCTCATCAATAAAATTCTAAGGGTCCTGTCACGACCCGAGCATGGACTGAGATATTAGACACAGGACAAGGGACCCCGAGAGACCCCAAGTCGACCCATGGAATAAGTGTACAACTAACTCATTCGATAAACTGAAGAAATCATCGATGTAACTCAGTGTAAGTCTAATTAAACATAACATCAGAATAACATTCGAAGCTAATGCATACATAAGTCTGAAAAGCCTCTAGTCTAGACGAGTTGATGGGACAAAACCCCCAACTAAATCAACAATACGAAAACTTAAATATGACATGAAGCTGAAAGTATAGCCCTCGAAAGATGAGGACTCACCAATCACACAGGTGCTAACTCCAATAAGAGACTACGAGCGGGGCTGAACCTGAGAACCGGATCCTGCATCATGAAACGATGTAGTATAGAAAGTATGCGGTCAGTACGTGGAATGTACCGAGTATGCAAGGTAAGTAAAACTACTTTAGTGAAGTAAATCATTTGAAACATTCCATGAATATCACAAGCTTTCAAGTATAGTAGAAGGGCTATATGCATTCATTTTGAAATTGAAATCTTATCATGACATGACCATGCTTAGCTTTACAACATCATGGCTGACTCGAATGACTCAAAGATAAACATAACATTTATATCAAAAGATGAACATTGAGTCAAACCTTACTTTTAGTACATGCATGCGTAAGGTAATCATCATGAGTAATGAATATGCAAATCTGAACGTTATCGACAGTGGGAGACTCGTCACTTAACCGACATACCACGATAGAGCTTACATGGTCCCAACTATCACACTCAAGTGGGTAGAGCCGTCTGTAACCTTGCCAGAGCGATGGACGATACCATGATATTGATATCAAGTTGAAGGGCCAATCGGGTCGGGGATAGCTCACAAGGGAGGTCCCAATAATATAATAATGTCAACCTACTTTGGCGCATAGTTCTGGGGCATAGGGTAATCGACCCTTAGCCCGCTCGGTGCTAGACTCTTCTCCCACTCTACATCGTATATAACAAAGCTCAACATCGTCTAATGAAAAAGATCAATATGAAATCATGCATAACTCAACATCATATGAAACGAAGCTCAACATTATCTATTGACAAATCTCAATAATGACATACATCTCAATTATGAAATCATGCATATGAGAAGCTTTATTTAGAAACATACCACAAGCTCAATCATAGAT
>JACEIK010000530.1:0-14797 GCA_018107945.1 Datura stramonium | reverse complement strand
ACTTGGATCTAATCAATTCATTTTGAAAACAACAACATAATCATGGGTAGTTTTAGAAACATGCTTTTCATCATCAACCTCATCATCATCACACATTTGTTATAAATCACTTCTTTTATGAACTCATCATCCATGGGCGTTTTAGATTCAAATTTTGGAACTTAGTATAGGTCTTAGGAACTTAAGAATTACGAAAAGACCCTTACTGAATTTGCAGGAAAACACTACCAGGTGGTCCTAACGGACGACCTAATGGATTGTCACAGGCCCAAAACGACTCGTTATGTCGCTCGTCGGGTGCACTGATTAACTGATCCTTTAGGGCTCGCAACGGGTTACTTAATGACCCATTGCCACTGGTCACGACTCGTTGCCACCTCCCGTCGTGTACACTACCTTAATTTCCAATAAAATTCAACCTGCTTGCTCACGACTCACCTCACGAGTCATTGGGACTGGCCATGACTCATGGGATCCCTTCCGTTAAGTACAGTGGGCAACCCTCCTATAATTATTCCAACTCCACCCCACGATTGACATGACGACACGTGGTGGCTGGACACGAGTCATTCCCTCACTCGTGGGGACCTCAATCCTTCATTTCCCCTAGGCCTCCTCATAGGCCACCTGACGACTCGAGGGGTCTCCTCACGAGTCGTCCAATGACTCATTCTGCAACTGAAGTGCCATATTCCAGATTTTCCCCATTTGACTCCCAGGTGTGATCCTTGGGTTCCTGGGGTATTATAGGTCCTCATCAACCTTAGACTCTGTGAACACTGGGGGATTCATTCTCAAAAACTCTCTAATCCTTGATGCTTTGTATCATGAGAGGTGAAACTAGCTGGTGCTGAGTTCTGATGGCCTGACTGGGCAGCCACCAATTGAGTGAGCATCTGAATAGCCCCTCTAAACCCTGCCTCTAAAGTGCCCATATTAGGGAGCTGAGGAACTGGTGTATCAAGAATCCTTCCACTAGTACTCGGTCAATCTTGGGCTCCTTCACTAGCTCCCCAAACCATAGTGCGCAGACCATTCCTGGTCTAATGTCACGACCCGAGTCCACACCCTGGCCATAACACGGGACTTAGAACCACGAATGGCTCCAAGCTAACCTATGACATAGCATAATTCTAACATAGCAACATCTAATAGAACATAAATAAGTAGAAGCTTAACTGAAACATAACTAATAAAAAGGAAAGAAAAAAGATTTGATAACAACACTAAAACATAAGTTGAAACTAATACTACACTATCTGAAGGCCTCTACTAATCTGATGAGTCGCTGGGACAAGCCCCCAACTAACTCCAACATCTGAATATAGAACTATACTAAAATAAATAAAACAAAACTCCCATCCTCGGAAGATGAGTACTTACCACTATCAGCTAATAGAGTCTAGAGTATGTCTAACCATGGGGTTGAGTCTGAATACTTGGATCTATACCATAAAATGATATAGCACATAACATATGCGGTCAGTACTTGGAATATACTGAGTATATGGGAAACGTAACTGAAGCTAGGAACATGCTAGTATGCTGAGAAAGACTGATCTGGATACATAACTAAATACATAACTGAGGTGAAGTATAATGACCCTATCTAAGGTGCATAGTTACTGATATGATATGCTCGTTTGAAAATATTTAATGAAATATAAGTAAATCTAGTTTTTGGGTCATGTACATGTACTGAAGACTAAATATGAAATCATAAACTGAAAACTATAATTGAAATAACTATACTGAATCTGAAACTGAACTGTACTGTGGGAGAGACTATTAACCAACAAACTCTAATGTGAGCCTCATGGAGCCAGACATGTAACCCCAGTTGGAAGAGTGTTCATACCTTGGTAAGGGTAATAACTCTAACTGCCATGATATCACTTGTGAACTTAGGGAGACAATCTCTAATAATGATGACCCCTATATACGTCCATTGAGGCAAGTGAGACACTCTCAAATAACGATGATCTCATATTCCTCGGGCTAAGGGAAACCTTCTCTACTATTGAGAGACCCTTATCCTATGGTGATATGTAGTTCTGAGACCTAGGTACGCTGGAACCCTGGCCTACTTGGTGCTAGGTACTACTCCCAACTAAATATAAAGATACATATAAATAATAAATCTGAAGTTGATGTCCTAAGATTAGTCGAAACCACTTTATCTAGTAAGAGTCTCGAGAGCCTAAAAAACCATGACATACTGATACTAAGGGCTCATAACTAATGTTCTAAGACTAGTCAGGGCTACTTTCTACTAGCAAGAGGCCCGAGAGTCTAAAGAACCATAAATATGCTGATCTATCACGACCCAAGCTAGGATCTCAAATCGAGACACAGAACCTAAAACCACGAATAGCTCCAATCTAACCCATGGTACATTCATAGCATCACTTTAAAGATAATCAAGCAAAAAATAACATGAACATGAATTAGCAAAAGACTGACTATCATAAAGCGTATATCAAATAATAACATCACAACGCTAAATCTCAAAACTGAACATACTAGTCTATGTCTGAAAAGCCTCTACTATCTGATGAGATGCTAGGACAAGCCCCTAGCTAACTCCAAGGCTAAAACTAAACTAACATAACAAGTCTAAACTGATAGATGTCCCTAGATGATGAGGACTCACCTAAAGCAGGGGCTGAACTGAACTGATATGGGAGCAAGGTATTAGCAAGACCGAGCTAGATCACTTGTATAGAGTATGCAGTCAGTACTTGGAATGTACTAAGTACGTAATGTGAGTAAAACATGCTTAGTAAAATTTTAGTTTAAATCATGCGTATAAATCAAGAGGATTCTGAAAGTAAGGGCTGCATGCTAAAAGCTATGTATCTGAGATATACATAATCATGAGCTGGTTATCATAACTGAACATAATGACCCAAGATTTTAAAATAGAAATTATATGGCTTGTTCATATCTAAAATCATAAGTAAAAGCTCATAAATTGATCGTTGGGTCAAATTTGCTTTAAAACATAATATCATGAGTCGTAAACATGATTAACTGAAATCATGAGGAACAATGGGAGACTCATCATAACCAATAACAACTATTTTAAGTGCATGATGATCTCACGTCTTTCCCACGTGGAGGAGAGTCATCCTAAGCCTTGCCAGGGCAAAAGACAAATAAGGTGTGATATCGCACTGTGCCCTTGGGCGGGGGAAGCACTCCCTTGAGAGGTCCCAAATATATATACCTACGTTGATGCGTAGTTTATAAGACGGGGAACCTTGGAACCCCAAGCCTACTCGGTGTTAGACGCTACTCCCAAAACATGCATGGTGCTCATATAATCATAATCTTAAAACATAGATTGAATCTGAACATTGGGAGTCTTGACTCCATATCATATCATAAGCTGCATTAAGAGTCTTGACTCCAAATCATATCATAAACTGATCTTGTTAGTCTTGGATAATATCATAATAAGCATACTTAACTTGCATGTGCTTGCCCAAATCATATAATCATGCATACTTGAAATAGACTTCATAATTCAAAATCATGGAATCATAAGCTGAGAGTTCATAAACATTCATGCATACTAGATAACTCATCATGCTCGAAATCATGGATCATAAGCTTGAATTTTCATAAAACATGCATAACAGGACATAATTTCTATAACTTCAAATCATGAATTTAATATCAAATTGAGTATAAAATCTTCACATTAGACTTAAAACGTACATTAGAACATGAGGGGATTGGACCCATAAACATAGAAGAGGTAATTTTATAAAATTGGGTTAAAACCCTAGGAATCAATACACTTGATGAAACTTGAATTCATGAATTAGAGAAGAGGTTTGGGCGTGAGGATGGAATAAATCCCCCATTCATAAGCCTACATACCTGGCTAAATTGATTTCCAAACTAGTCTTGAAAGTCCAAGAGAATTGAGGAAGAAATTGAGGAGAATTCTAGTTTGATCTTTGAAGGAAATTTCAATTCAATGCATGCATGGGAGCCTAATGACTTAGACTAGGCTAAATCCTCTTAAAACACTCCTTACAAGGCTCAAAAAAATGTCATTAAAGAATTAGGATCTTGGAAAATTACAAATCTACTCCCGAGAAATCGCATGAAAAATATGACTACTAGCTACAATGACTCATCCAATGAGACATTGTTGGATATGACTACTTGTTGAATCCATCTGTTGTATCTAAAGAACTTTCGGCACTCTACTAAATTTCTAACCAACGGTCGATCATGACGAGTCGTCATATGAAACAACAACTCGTCACTCCTTCCGTTATCATCACTGCTTTACCTGCAAATATTTCAAACTTCATCCAACAAGTCCATACCACGGATCGTTACACGACACAACGAGTTGTGGTATCCATCCATTGTCTCAAAACCAATCTTAGACCCCTTACTAGACTCCACCCAACAACTGCTTACGATGACCCGTTGGATCATCCGACAAGTTGTTGCTAGGCTCGTTGTTTCTAGGAGGCTTGACTGGAGGCTTAAAATGAGGCATTGCAACAGGTCATTCTTTGCCACAACAACTCATCCCTTGAGTCGTTTTGTGATCCTGGTGCATTTTTCCTAATTCTTTTTATGATTCAACCCTCGTCTTTGATCTTAGCGACTTTTGGGGCATTACATAATAATATTGAATTCATGAGAGTCTAGTCAGGGCTACTTTAAACTAGAAAGAGGCCTGTGAGTCTAGGAAATCATAAACATGCTAATAATACTAAATGTATGGAAAACATAAGTCCAAATCATAATGTAAATCATATGTACTGAATTCATGGTAAAATCATATATCTCAAATGGACCATATTCCGAAAACAACTAATTCATGGGCTGAACTTTGGAAAATCATGCCAGCATCTAACCATGGGAGTTCATCATGCAATTGAGAGTGAATTCATGAACATCATGTGCTATTTATAATGAGGACCTTGAAAATCATGGAAGACATGAGAGAAAACATTCATAGAATGAAAACCCTAAAACATGCTTTTCTAGGGAACCAAAGTAACTAGGGTTTTGAACATAAATTGGGACACAAGGATGACCAAAAATCCTCGTTGGAGTCCCACATACCTGGCTTGAAGAAATCCCCCACTAGGACATGGATCTTGAAGCTCTTGGAAAAGAACCCTAGGTATCGTTGAGTCTTGAGAGGAAGAGAGATGGACTTATTGATATTTTAAGAAAGAATGAGGGGTTAGGCCATGAAAACCCCTTTAATTCGACCCTTCGGAGTCCCAAAACGAAATTATTTAGGAGTTAGAAGCATAGAATTTTACAAAAGTACCCCTGGAAATTTGTTTTTAAAATTTGCTTGCAAGTGGCAACAACCCTCCTAACGAGTCAAATTGTCTGACTTAACGACTCATAGGATCCATTTATTACTTCTGCCCCTGAAAATCCACCTTCTGATCCTCAACCAATTAATCATCAAAATGACCCGTTATAAGAACTTATGAATCGCCAGTTGACTCGTCATCACTGGACAGGAAATGCCAAACCCAAAAATCACCCCACATGATGGGTCACATAACAGGTCATCAGGGGACTTGACGACTCATTCGTTAATCCGTGGAGTACACGGGAAATCAACATTGTCTCCATCACTGCACACTTAATGATTGACTCAACAAGTCGTGGGGACACTTAATGACTTGTTGTCTCTTCCATCACAACTTTCGGGAAGTATCATCTTTTCCAACATGGCACCACTCAATGGGTCACTCAACGATCCATCAAGTGGCTTAATGATCACCTGATGAGTCGTTCTGTTACCTGGTGCAGATTTTCCTATTTTCTCTAATTCAACTCTCGAATCTGATCTTAAGGACTTTTGGGGTGTTACATTATCTCCCCTTGCGTACATTCATCCTTGAATATGGGCTAACTAAGCTAAAAGGCTATGGAAAGAGTTGCAATCAAAGAACTGAATACTATATGTTGAGTGTTGGACTGTCTAACTCCGAAATGAATTACATGACTGAACGGGAATCATGATACACACATGCATGCTAAGACATGAGAGGGACTGAAAGACATAAAAATGACATGGAACTAGATAGAGTACTAAGGAGGAACTATTTCTCCAAACTAAAACTGAGCTAGTAAGGACGAAGTTAAAAATCCCAAAACTACTTTATGATATCTGAATAGATGACATGATGAATAATCTAACATAGAGTAAGATTTATCTGAATTCACCTTTTCGAATAGTCCCTTCTGCTGGCCGATTACTCTATAAAATCTCCACTGAAACCGCCTCCTTGTCCCCCCAATTTACAAGCTTGTTGGTCCAAGATTTCAACTGGGACCTCTTATTATTAGAGTCTTCCATTCCCATCAACACTTCGCCATCCTAACATCTCACCTCCTCATATAAGAACACCCTACTAACTACACCCGCTTCTAGAATGATAACACACAATGCAAGCTTGTCACTACACTCATCTCTATGACTCCGCTACAGCTTATACTATCCCAAAAGCTCCTCAGACTCCCTGTCATGGCTAACAACTGCACTTCATGAACTTCCACCTACCGAGCATCTAAGGCATGAACGTGAACCAATTCAGGACATATCCATTGCAGCCATCATTTCTGTTATGGGAGAACATTCATAGGGTGGAGAGTAAGGAAATCCTAAGCACAAACCATTTACAAAAATCTAAACTGAGCACAAACATGAGGTAGAATGATCTTCTGAGATGTTAAGGCAAATTCTAAGGACTGAGTTCATAGAGTTGAGCATATCGGGAGACATGAGTTTACATACCTAACTGGTTTCATGACATGAGATTTATGAAATCCTGGAGGAAAACTGGGATCGATGTTTGAAGTGATTACGTATCATTCTGGAAATATAACCATAGGTATGATTAGAGTGTAATGTTGACTGAAACATAGGGGAAGGCACATGAATAGGAATGGATCGACACCCTAAAGATATTGTATCTAGAACTCCCCTACTAGAGCACTCAAGACCTGACATCGCCCTTCAACTTATCATCTTCCCCTTAGGAAAAAGCCATCATTCTAAGACTCTTAGATCCTCTCTTAAGGCTAACCTACATTATTAACTCTTGACTTTCCATTCTTCTATAAAGTTATTACTGTAGGCTTCATACTTATAATCATTTCATAAAATCCACAGAAAAATATCATACTAGGATGCAAAAAGAGTATTATGCCTTACACTGTGGCTCCTGGATCTCACAATATGCAAGAATCAATCATGAAAAGCTCATAACATACCTGTGACTATTTCTGGCGAGCTTTCCAGATCCAGACATGATGGTAGGGAATAGAAGTGGTCCTGACGTTGTCCACTACCCCCACTAGCTGATGTACCCTACTGAGGTGGGCGGGCTGTCAAAGCTATTGAAGAAGTGGTTGGGGCTCTACCTTCACCTTGTTTGGCTGCTGGGCAATCTCTGAGTTTATGACTCGACTTGCCGCACTAAAAGCAAGCGCCTGAACCAGCCATGCACTCTCCCAAATGGTTATTTCCCTAGTTCTTGCAAGCTAGATATGTAATCTTACTCACGGTCTATTTTGAACACTGGCTATATATGGAGCTCAAAATGATGATCTCTGACGGGACCAGGAATGAGGTCTACCACTCGTCCTCTGCTAGGAATACTCTAAGTCCCCTGTCCTTGTTCTTTTGATCTCCCTTTCCAACTTCTTTAGCTTTTCCTCCTCGATATATTGAGCATGGATCATGAGTCTAGAAATTTTTATGTCACTAATAAGCATCACGGTCTTACACTCCTAGACCACTAAATCTGAGACTCTATTTATGAACCTACTCATGCGAGCCTTCAGATCAACCACCATCTTCGGTGTATACTTAGACAACCAGATAAACTCTAAGGCATACTCCATGACAGTCATGTTGTTCTGCTTCAGGTTGATGAACTCGGCTACCTTCGCCTCCCTCAACTCTCGTAGAAAGAACTTGTCCAAGAAGGTTGTCACAAACTCACCCCAACTCATTGGAGCTGCACTTTCCCTACGTCCTTCCTTCATCTGAAGCAAGAGGGGATCTTTGTCCTACTTTTCCTTAAATTCTACAACTAAAGATGATTCAGCTCCATTTTGAACAAGCATACTACCTTTCTCGGAGTCTAAAAGATGAACTCCAAGATGTGAGAGTCTATGCACATCCTTTGCTAACTCTCTCTTCTCTTCTTCTACATGGGACGTACTACCCATAGGCAACCTGCTAAGAGTATCAGCAACTATATTTTCTTTACCTGGATGGTAGAGAATACTCATGTCATAATCCTTGAGTAACTCAAGACATCTTCTCTGCCTCAAATTCAAGTCCTTCTGGCTGAACACATATTGTAGACTCTTATGATCTGTGAACACATCAACATGAGCACCATAGATATAATGGCGCCAAATCTTTAATGCAAACACAACCGCTACCAACTCTAGGTCATGAGTCAGATAATTCTTCTCATGGATATTCAGCGGTCTAGAGACATAAGCTATAACCATAACATTTTGCATCAATACACTTCCAATGCCAACTCTAGAGGCATCACAATATACAACAACACAATATACAACAAAACCATTTGTGCCCTCTAGTAGGGTCAATATAGGAGCAGTAGTCAAAAAAGTCTTCAGTTTCTAAAAGAATTTCTCACAAGCTTCAGACATTAAAATTTGGCCTTCTTCTAGGTCAGTTTAGTCAACGGGGCAGCAATAGTAGAAAACCTTTCTACAAACCTCCTATAATAGCCAGCTAAACCTAGGAAACTTCTGATATCTATCGGTGTTATGGGTCTAGGCCAATTTTTAACTATCTCAATCTTTTGAAAGTCAACCTTAATATCCTTGCTGAAAACTATGGGCCCAAGAATTCCACGGACTTCAACCAAATTTCACACCTAGAGAATTTGGCATATAACTCCTTGTCCTTAAGTGTCTGAAGGACTATTCTGAGATGGTTAGTATTCTACTCCTCACTCTTAGAGTAAACTAAGATATCATCAATGAAAATAATAATAAACATATACGAATATGGATTAAACACTCGGTTCATGAGATCCACAAATGCTACAAGAGCATTAGTCAATCTAAAGGAAGTAACAACAAACTCATAATGACCATAATGGGTCATAAAAGCTATATTAGGAATGTCACTTTCCCTTACCTTCAACTGATAATAGCCTGATCAGAGGTCTATCTTAAAGAAACAAGTAGCACCCTAAAGCTGGTCGAACAAGTCATCGATTCAAGGAAAGGGATACTTATTCTTTATAGTGACCTTGTTCAATTGTCTATAATTTATACACATTCTAAGGATACCATCTTTCTTACTCACGAAGAGAACTGGAGCACCCCAAGGTAAAACACTGAGGCGGATGAAACCCTTATCTAGTAGATCCTTTAATTGCTTCTTTAGCTCTTCCAACTCGGCTAGAGCCATTCTATATGGCGGGATAGAAATAGGCTGAGTAGTAGGAATAACATTGATTCCAAAATCTATTTCTCTATTTGGAAGGACTCTTGGAATATCATCGGGGAAGACCTAAGGAAACTCATTAACAATTGGAATTGACTGAAGGGATGGGGTCTCAACATCAAAGTCTCTCACTCTCACTAGATAATAGACACACCCCATAGAGATTAAATTTCTGGCCTTAAGGTATGAAATGAAATGACCCTAGGCATGACAGGACTACCTTCCCAAACTATGACTGGATCATTTGGAAATCAGAATTCTATGATTCGGGTCTATAATCAACTATTGTATAATGGGAATATAACCAATCCATGCCTAGAATAACATCGAAATACACCATATAAATCTCTATCAAGTCAATTGTGGTGTCTCTATGATGACTTAAATTGTACAATCTCTATAGATTCTCTTAACTAGAATTGACTCATCGACTAGAGTAGAAAACCTGTAAACTTATAATTGATCATACCATACATTGGCAACATCCTTTAGCTAGTAAGAAGTAAAGTCGACTCCTTCTCTTTTTGTTATGTGCATCATTCTCAAGATTATCCTTGTTCCATCCATAAAGTTATGGGGGTCTTCCTCAAACTTTAGACCCGATGAACACTGGTGGATTCATTCTAATAAAATCTCGCACCCTTTCCACCCTAGAATTCCCGTTAGGGTTAATGGGTGTCACTGCCTGATGGTTGGTTTGTGCTGTGATGGCCTGTGCCAACACCTGAAATGTAGCCCGAAACTGTACATGGGTAACCTGCTCATTCATCGGGTCCACTAGAGCTGGTGGGGCTGGCTGGTGCCCATTACCATTTCTCCTTCTGTTGGCTTGCCTGGGAGGCATTGTCTACGAATGCATAAAGCACAAGTTAGAAGGGGGACTTTTAGAGTTTCACACTCTACACACGATTAGAAACATGAAGAAAGGGAATTTTCCTAAAAATGCCTTGTACCCTCTTCCTCAAAAGTGTGGCGTGCTTCACACCTATGAAAAAGACTCTACTTGACGTTACTTTCAACACCCTAGGACACTCTAAAACTTTTCTATGATACCAAGTTTGTCATGATCCAAGTCAACACCCTAGTTGTAACATGGGATCTAGAACCACGAATCGCTCTAAGCTAACCCATGGCATAGCATAATGCTAACATAACAACATCTAATAAAACATAAGTGAGTGGAAGCTTAACTGAAATATAACTAATAAAAAGGAAAGAATAAAGATCTGATAACAACACTAAAACATAAGTTGAAACTAATAATACACTATCTGAAAGCCTCTATTAATCTGATGAGTTACTAGGACAAGCCCCCAGCTAACTCCAACATTTGAATCTAGAATTATGCTGAAATAAAGAAAACAAACTCCCGTCCTCAAAAGATGAGGACTCACCACTGTCAGCTGATAGAGTCTAGAGTTTGTCTAACCACGGGGCTGAGACTGAATACCTGGATATGTATCATAAAATGATATATCACATAAAGTATGCGGTTAGTATTTGGAATGTACTAAGTATATGGGAAACGTAACTGAAGCTAGGAACATGCTGGTATGCTGAGAAAGGCTGATCTGAATACATAATAGAGGTGAAGTATTTTCATGACCCGAACATACAGCCGGATCGTAGACATGGGACAAGGGACCCCGAGGGACCCCAAGTCAACCAATGGCTCATGAATACAACTAATCTCATTCAAATAAGTGGAATGATAATCATAAAAAATATAGCGGAAACATAATTATAGCGTAACATCATGAAATACTAAATATATGCACAGCTGAGCACTACATACTTGTCTGAAAGCCTCTAATACATAAGATGGGTTGATGGGAAAACATCCCCAACTAACCCGACCAATAATGAAACATAAACAACGGGAAGGTCTATCAAACGGCCCTCAGAATAGGAGGACTCACCAACAAGGTGAAAGCGTAAGCTGAGATGGACTAAGGATGAGGACGAACCTGAGATCCGGATCCTGTATCATGAAAAGATACAACATAGGAAGTATGTGATCAGTACGTGTAATGTACCGAGTATGCAAGGTAAGTAAAACGGACATTTTAAAGTAAAGTAAAGCTCATAAATAAACATAGGAGAAGCACATCATGCTTACATCATAATCTTCGTAATAAAACATAAGGCTCAAGACTTTCAACTCATTCATAAATCATTCATAGTCATAATTGTAGATAAACATTACCAAAACATAACTTGAGCCATTAACATAAATTTAACAATGCATAAGGTATGTGGAACAATGGGAGGACTCGTCTTAACCGACACCATCATGGTAGAGCCTTTCATGATGCCCTACTGTCTCGCTCAAGTGGGCAGAGTCGACCCTGACTTGCCAAGCGAGGGTCGTGCATAAGGCATGATATCACATTTGAGGGGATCATCATCATTACAATACATCATTAGAAACCCACGGTGGCACGTGGTTATAAGACACCGACGTAGTCCTTTGAACACCGGGCTGCGCGATGCTAGACATGGCTCCCAAAAACATGTATATAGGCTCATACATAAATCATTAACATCATGCATTAGGATTCATTGGCTAGGAAATAACATTTATCATCATTGATCCCCTTTAAACATGCTTAGCCAAGAATCAAAGGCCCTTTTTTATCAGCCAGCATCATAAATCGATAAATCATGAAATTCGTTTCATAAATCGTAAATCATTCTTCATCATGTGGGCATTGCCCATTACTTCCTCATACTCAATTCTTTCAAATACGTTCATAAACATGGGTAACTTGATTTCATGCTTTTCCATCATAAATAAACTCAAAATAATATATATTCATCATAAATCATAGCTTTCATGGACTTTCATCAATGGGCATTTTAGATTAAAAGATTGAAACATGATTTTTGAAGAAGATAATTTAAAATCTTCCCAACATGCATAATACAATAATTAAAACTCAACTAAATCAATACCCATAAAGAGAAATCATATTTTCATGCTTTGGGTAAAACCCCATGGAATTTGAGTAGGAGAATTCATGAATTAACTTGAAGTTTGGGCATGGGTAAGGAAGAATTTCACCCATTTTCAAACCCTACATACCTGGAAATTGATTGACTCAAAGTTCCTTGAACACCCATAAAGAAATTGATGGAAACTTGGGGAAGAAGACCTTGAATCTCCCAAAAATCTCTCTAATGTTCTTGCATGAGAATGGGCATGCAATAAGGACTTAACTCCTCTTATCACACTTAGAAAATATCCAAAACGATGTAGTTTAAGGTCTAAGAGAGTAGAAATGTCAAAATTTCCCTTAAAATTAAATCCCTGAAAACTATCCCGGACGAACCAACGAATGACTCAATGGGTTGTGACAACATACCATGACTCGTGGTATCGAGTCGTTGAGTCCACTACTTCATCTCATGCCTCGGATCCTTCCCACGGCTCGTCAAGATGAGTCGTGACTTCAAAGGATGAGTTGTTGAACCGACCGTCATCAACTCCTTGACCAAATCTATCTTTCCTTCCCACGAGCCTCACCATGACTCATGGTGACCTCCAACGAGTCGTGGTTTCCATCCGTTGTCTGCATTGGAACCTTCAACCCACGAACGATGACTTGATACAATGGGTCGTCCCTCTTAACCACGAATTTTGGGATGCCTCGTAGCTTCCTCCTCATCGTAAGTCCAAACCTCCCCACGACTGGTGACAACGACTTATTGTTCCTGAAAATGGATCATTGCACTGCCCGTTGTATCCACTGTTTCCCTGAATTTCCAAACCATGACAGCTTTTGACGACTCATGGTACCCTACCACGAGTTGTAGGGTCGTTCATTCTGTGATGTTTTTGCTAGTTTTCTTCATTTTTCAGTTTTAACTCCTGGGTCTACTCTTAGGCCTTTTCGAGGTATTACAGTATCTCCCCCTTGGAAACATTCGTCCTCAAATGTAGGAATCAAGCAGCAAACAGAAACATACAATTTATCATAGTTATATACTAATCATTTTAACCGAAATTTTCACGAAATGACTACCTCCGAATAAAATCATATAGCTGAACTGATCTCATATTTTACATACACATTCATACACATAAAAGAAATTTGCACACATGAACCAAACATGAAAACTAAATAGAGTCATAGGGAAAAACTGATACCTCAAGTCGGAACCTAGCCGATTGTGAACAAATGTGGATATCTAGCCATCATATCCGCCTTGGCTTCCCACGTAGCTCCCTCAACATGTTGATTCCTCCATAGTAACTGAACTGAAGCTACTTCTTTGATCCTTAGCTTACGGACTTGACGATCTAAGATTTCCACCGAAATTTTTTCATAACTAAGGCTATCCTTTACACCAATGCTGTCTACCAAAACTACTGAAGCTGGGTCACCCAAGCACTTTTTCAAAAGTGACACATGGAAGACGGGATGAACTGAAGATAACTCCGATTGAAAGTCCAACTCGTACGCCACCTTACCAACTTTCCTCACAACCCGATAGGGACCAACACTATGGGGACTGAGTTTACCTTTCTTTCTGAACCACATGACTCCCTTCATGGGAGATACCTTTAGAAATACCCAGTCCTCCACATCAAACTCTAGATCCCTTCTCCTCACATCAGCATACGATTTCTGACAACTCTGAGCAGTTTTTAACCGGTCCATTATCATCTGAACCTTTACCATCGCCTCATGAATCGAATATGTTCCTATCATAGCTGCCTCACCAACCTCAAACCACCCGATGGGAGATCTACACCTTCGCCCGTAAAGAGACTTGAACGGTGCCATCTGGATACTGGAGTGATAACTGTTATTATAAGCAAACTCGATCAAGGGCAAATGATCATCCCAACTACCTTTGAAATCCATAACATATGCCCTCAACATATCCTCGAGGGTCTAAATGGTTCATTCTACCTAGCAGTCTGTTTGCGGATGGAAGGCTATACTGAGCTTAACTTGCATCCCAAGTCCTTTTTGAAAGGAATGCTAGAATTTATAGGTAAACTAAGCACCCCGATCTGAAATAATAGAAAAGGGAACTCCATGAAGTCGAAACAACTCCCGAATATACAATTTAGCATAATCATCCACTGAATCTGTGGTCTTGATTGGTAGGAAGTGTGCAGCCTTGGTTAACCTATCGAACACCACTCAAATGGAGTCGTATTATCGGGAGTACGGGGTAGACCTGTAACAAAATCCATATTAATCTCTTCCCACTTCCAAGTGGGGATGCTGATATCCTGAAGTACGCCTCCCGACCTTTGATGTTCGACTTTCACTTGCT
>JACEIK010000529.1:380819-396213 GCA_018107945.1 Datura stramonium | reverse complement strand
CATGAGTCCACACTCCATACATATCCTGATAGATCTTGAAACAAGCTATAACATTGAGCATTAACCTAAAGGAAAAACCTTGAATATCCCACCCCATTTTTAAAGCCTACTAAGTCATGCAATTCTTATGCAACTCTTCAAGTAACAAAATGCTTATAATGATATCACTGGAGTTCACTTATTCATGAAAAATAAAAGGCAAAGAGAGAACCTAAAATTAAAGTTAAACCTGAAATATGAACAAGTTGGTACTACCTTCTTTAGTGTATTAATCATTTTTCTGCAAATATAACCAGCATTAGCATTAAACACAATAAACCCCATGTTCTATCACCATAATAGAACCTAAAAAATTATTACCTGCAAATATAATCAGCTCATGCATTTACACATCAATACTAAACTTAAAATAATATGTTCTTCAGCTTTAAAAGAATATTTTGAACAACTTTAAATAATGCTCACTTCTACATCAAATTTCTTGTTGTAAATATAATACTATTTCTGTGTTCAAACCCATATTGAAATTTGTTTAGCAGTCTTACTCTAATAAAGGAGATATCTAAAAATTGCTTAAAGAGAAATCTAGCATCAAGTCTTGGAAAAAATATCAGATAAAAGCATATGATTGCTAACTTATTCTGATCAGAATTCTTTTCAGGAAGAAAAAATAAATGAAAAAACAGTTTAGCACCATGAAAGAAAATAGAATATTCAAAAATCCAACATTAATTAAAACTAGAGAACAAAATGTTCTTCAACAGCATTCAAGAGTCATATGCGAACTTGTTTAACTTTGGTATTTGTACCGTATCCTTAGNGTTTAACTTTGGTATTTGTACCATATCCTTAGTAGGATATAAAATAACAATGAGTTAAACCTCTAATACTTGTATGTAATATTGCTAAAATCTAATGAGATATAACAAAAAGTTACATGGCTTATACTTGAATTCCAATTTTTCCACCATTTTATAAGTTCGATACACATATGCATGTTATATCTGGCCTAGTTACTAGATTGACTCAGTAAGAAATGTCAGCATGCTGTCAATGAAAATACCAAAATATTAAAATCATCAATATACAATATTTCAATGACAAACGAAAAAAACCAGTACTTGTTCAAAAAATTCATACTTCACTTAACTTTGATTTATTCAACTATATGTTACTATAACATTAGATAAAGAGACTTATACATAAGATTGCATGTATGCTTTAGAGCTAAGATTTGTCAGCATCCTAAATTACTTGCACTTTATTTCGCTAGGTGCTCTATATTACTTATTACGTTAGAGCTAAAATAAGGTAAGATCAAGAAAACTGCACATACCTCATTTCGATATTAATATTTAGATAAACATTTAAATAATTAATCCACATACCTGGAAACAACTACTAAAAGTTCAAAGGACTAAAAGCATGATACAGCTATATGTCTGTAATGTAACAACATAAGAACATGAAATTGATATAAAATCTTTTACTATTCAAAGACCTTGTCCCTACAGCCATAAATGAAAGGGAACAAAAAGAAACAAGTTAAGTCATCATAAGATTTTGGGTAGAATCTTATTACATTTTTTCTTATATATAAGTGTCTTTAGTAATGTTGGGCTTAAACCTTTCAATTAATTCCTATATAATAGCTTGCACATCGCCGTTTTTCATACATTAAAATGTTTAAACTTATTAGTACGATATTGCGAATTTAAAGGTTAAATAGATGATCAAATTTAATCAAGACAAGAATAACACCTATTTGTTTTTTCATTCCATTGCAAACTTTTGCAAACTTTTGCTATTTAAAACAACATGATAAATAAGTTTTGAAAAACACCTATAATTCATACTGCTATAATTTTAAGGAGTAAGCTAAATAAGTTTAAGAAAACCACCAAAATAAGAATCTTTCTTAAAAAAGATACTTTTAACTATTGGTCATCAAAGACCCATTTTGCATTAATAAGAAAAGTTTTAAGATGCAAAATATCTTTGTTATTTAAGGATAAGAAACATTAAATAGTAAAGATAAAAAGTCCACAACACAAATAAAGATATATAAACATAATGCAATGAATAAGGAGAACAAGCATCTTCAACTGAAAAAAAAAACAAGGATACCACTTAATAATTAATCCTTGGATGATGCTTCTGAGAAATTTATAGGCATTTAACACTATCTATGACAAATAAGAATACCACTTAATGATTAATCTTGAAGGGAAAAATCGAAATACCTAACTTTGAAATAAAAATCAAATTGAAAATAAAAAAATTTTAAAACGAAAATTGAAAATCAAAAGAAGAACCGAAGAATCAAATTAATTCAATTTAGTTTAATTTCTATAAATCCACCCTGACCTCAAACTCAAAGTATTTCAAAACAACAACTCTATGCAATAAACATGGGAGAAAATTACCTTTTCTATTGACTTTGCAAATTTTAAAAAGATTAAGTTTATCAATTTTTAATTTTATTGTATGTCATAATAGGGCATGAAATTTAAATGTTCAACCATTTTATAACAACTACAACCATAATTTCAATTAATAATTACGTTAGAAAAATTTATACAACTGAATATTATCTGGATCTAACAGAGTATAGATTTCATTTATCTGAAAGAACATGAGAAAATTTCATAGATAGTCTCTTATAACCAATAAAGTTAAATAAAAATAGAATTTTTGAAGCAAATTGCATAATAAGTTATCATCTATTGATGGGTATAATGAAGATCTTAGTCTAAAAGGATTGACAAATTCTAAACTTTGCAAAGTCATTTTTGAATTTGGCACCATGTATATAGGGTAATCTCAGAATTTGAAGGATGTAATAATGACATGGTCATTTTCTACTTTTTAATTTATTTCTCATAGCTTCAATATGTTGCATATAACCTGCAGAGATGGATGACACGATTTTCAAGGAGATCAAATGAAGATTGAATGAGATTTCTAGTTTTGAGGGTTTGAAGTTTGTGAAATTTGATCAAAATCAACATATCAGTTTAATGAGCTCGAATTCAAATTATGACAGTTCTGTGAGGTTCAAAAAGTGATTTTTGAGTTAGTTGGATGGATTGAATATATTTCAAGGTGTTCAAGTGTGATTTGAGCCTTTGGTTTGATATTTGAATTTTGAGGAAATTAAAATGTGGCCACGCTCAACTTTCAATCAAGAAGACTTTGAATCTTTAATTTGATGATTTCAATAGGTCTTGAACGTGATGTATGATTGGTTATCACTATTGGTTTGTGTTCAGAGGATCTCAAATGAGTTTCAGGTGCTTATTTGAAGATTGAGTAACACCCTAAAAGTCCTAACGTTCAGACCCGAGGCATGAAATGGAGAAAACATCAAAAATTGTATCGAATCACAGAAGGAATTATTAGGTTAGTTGTCAAGTCAACTAATAACTCGTTAGGTGATTTTGATGTGTGAAAAGTTGAAGAAAGAGTTGATTTCAGAGAGTCTTAACAATTGGGGAAAAATTTATTAACTGTGATGACGAATCATTAAGTGGAGGCATCAAGAGATGATTAGAGAACTTGATTTTTGTCCCAGTGGTGAAGGATGGGTAGTGACAACCCGTGAAATCTCCTAATAGGTTGTGAAGTGACCCATATGACTGTCAGCGTGATATTCTCAACCGAGTCATTAAGGGTATTTTTGTACTTCTTATATGCTTAACTCCTAAATTAAATCATTTTGAGCTCCTAAAGGGGTGTATCACAAGATTTTATTCATTTTTGACCCTAATTCTACTACTAACACTCCAAGTGAAAGATTAGATCCGCGTAAGAGAAGCTAGGGTTCTTCATCATCTTCTTCTCAATTTCTCTTGGGTCTTCAAGATAAGTTAAATATTCATCAAGCCCAGGAATGTCGGTTCATGAATGGGGGATTTCTTCCAGCCTCACACTCAATTTCAAGTCAATGTCATGAATTCAAGTCTCCAATCATATTTTGATCAATTTCTAGGGTTAGACCCAATTTTGATGAAATCTCACATGATCTTAGTGAATTCAATTCTCTTATGATTAAATCCATGTTTTATGATTATGAATGCATATATTCTACAAGTATCTATCATGAACCCATTATTTACAAGTTTTGATGAATTTACTCAATTATGGTTTCATAAATCTAAAGCTTATATATCATAGCTGAATCAACAACATTGTTTCATGGCTAGTTCATGTATGACTATGATTTTCAACTAGCCCATGCAAAACTAAGTATGTTTATTGATTATGACTATGAGTAATATGCATGTTTTGGGAGTAGTATCTAGCATCGAGTAATAAACCTCTTTTAAAACACTTATACATATCATGAGTTATAAACATGCATAGCTGAAATCATGAGGAACAATGAGAGATTCGTCACATAACCGACATACCACGATAAAGCTTACGTGGTCCCAACTATCACACTCAAGTGGGTAGAGCCGTCCAAAGCCTTGCCAGGGTTAAGAAAAATACCATAATATCGATATCAAGCTCGAGGCCTAATTGGGGAAGGAGATATCTCACAAGGAAGGTCCAAAAGTAGTGTATATATATAAGTAATAACCTACATTGGCGCATAGTTCTAAGGCATAGGGTGATCGACTCTTAGCCTACTTGGTGCTAGACACTACTCCCAAAAACATGCATATGCTCTCCATCATTTTTCAATGAAGCTCACCATCGTCTATTGGTGAAGCTCAATAATCAAATACATCTCAAATCAGAAATCATATATGAGAAGTTTTAGCTCAAACCATCCCACAAGCTGAAAATAATTGGGAGTCTTCGCTCCAAAACCATGTGGTAAGCTTAATTCAAGAAATCATAAATCATACTTTAACATGTAGGCATTGCCCAATACTTTGACATGCTTGGAAATACTCAATTCACTTGAAAACATGACTACAAACATGAGTAACTTGAAAACATGCTTTTCATCAATAATATCTCATCATACTTGAACATTTATCATAAATCTCAACTTTAATGAATTTTTCATAAATGAGCATTTTGATTTATTAAGATTGAAACATGATTTAATTAAAAACAATGTAAAACTTTCCCATGAATCATAATTCATTAGTAGAAACGTATTTAGATCATACCCATGTAGAGATTTAGAAATTTCATGCATTGGGTTAAAACCCCATAGAATCAACATAGGAATTTTCATGATTTAGAGAGAGATTGAGCATGGGTGTGAACGGATTTATCCATTCATAACCCTACATACCTGGGGAAGATCTGATTTTACCACTCCTTGAAATTCCAATGAAAGATTGAAGGAAAGCTTGAAAAAAACCTACACTTGATCACCTCCTAAGCCTTCAATTTGCATGTGTGGATGAGAACGAGCCTAGTATAGATTTACCCCTCATAAAACACTTCATTTAAATCCTTAAACGACGTCGTTTAGGATCCTAGGACTTAGAAATGATGAAAATACCCTTAATGAATTTCCTAAAAATTCTGCACTAGTAGTGACAACAATCGATCCTATGGGTCGTACCAGAATACCACGACTCATGGTATTCATCCGTTACATCCACTATGATTTCTTAACCTTTTAGATTCTGATGCCACGACTTGACAGGATGAATCATTACATCAAATGACAGACCGTTGAATCCTCCTGTTACTTCCCCCTGACGACCTGGACCTGGACTTTTCCACGAGCCACACCATTACTAGTGCCTACTTCCAACTAGTCGTGGTTTCCATCCATCACCTCGATTGGAGATTTTCCTACTCCTTCCCACAGTTACTTACCACGATTCATTGCTACTCACAACGAGTCATTCTACGACTCGTTAATTCCTCCTAGATTAAGGATCAGTCTCACCACGACTAGAAACAACGACTCATGACGTCAAACCAAGGGTCATTCCTTGATCCGTTACTCCCAACTTCGACCCTGTAGTACCTCACCATGAACACCTCCTACGGATCGTTTGTGGAACCAACAATCTATACCTTGACCCGTTCTATGATAAATTTCTAGATTTCTGCCACTTTCCATTTTAACATCCCGAGTCTAATCTTGGGCACTTCCGGGGTATTAAACTAAGTCATTAGGCTCCCATGTATGCAAGTTATTGAGAGCCCTCTTCAAGATCAATCTAGAATTTCTCTCAATTTCCTACCCAATTCTCTTGGGCTTTCAAGGATAGTTTGAGGATCAGTTTACCCAGGTATGCAAGGTTATGGATGAGAGTTTCTTTTCACTCTTATACCAAAATTTCTCCTCAAGTTCATGAATTCAAGTATATAGATTTATAGGATGTTAACCCAATTTTATGAAATTCTCTATGATATGTTTATGNATGTTTATGGGTCTAATCTCCTCATGATTTGAAGCATATTTTTAAGTGCAATATGCCAATTTTATACACAGTTTGATTACAAATTCATGATTTCAAGTTATTAGAAATTATGCCAAACTATGCAAGTCTTATGAAAAGTCAAGCTTTTGATTCATGATTTCAAGTATGATGAGATATCTAGCATGAATGAATGTTTATAAATTTTTTATGTATGAATTTATGATTTTGACTTATGAAGTCTATTTCACGTATGCATGATTTTATTGTTTGGGCAATCCCTCACAAGTTAAGTATGTTTTCATGATCTAGCCAAGGCTAATAAGATCAGCTTATCACATGTTTTTGGTTCAAGATTCCCACTGCAACTTATGATATATCTTGGATTCAAGACTCCCAATGTTCAGATTTCAGACTATGTATGTAATTATGACTTCAACTTCATTGAACAATGATAGGAGCACTATACATATTTTTTGGAGTAATGTCGAGCATCGGGTAGGCTTGGGATTCAAGGGTTCCCCGATCTCAAAACTACGTGCCAACATAGGTATATTTATATTTGGGACCTCTTAAGAGAGTTTTCCCCTGCCCCAAGGGGCCTCAGCCTGATATTGATATCATGGTATCGTCCTTAGCCCTGGCAAGATTTTGGATGGCTTTGCCCACTTGAGTGTGATAGTTAGCCACATAAGATCTATCATGATGGTGTTGGTTATGATGAGTCTCCCATTCTTTCTCATGATTTCAGTTACTCATGCTCATGACTTATGATATTATGTATTAATATCATATTTGACCCAATGATCAGTTTATGAGCTTTTAATTATGATTTCATCTTTGACAAGTGATATGATTTCTATTTCTATGGATCACTGTGTTTAGATATGATAATCAGCTTATGACTACGTATGTTTCAGATACAATTTTCAGCATGCAGTCCTTACTCTCATGATTTAATGATTTATGTTTGTATGCATGATTTTAGTTAACATTTACTAAGAATGTTTTACTTACCTTACATACTCAGTACATTCAAAGTACTGATTGCATAATCTACGCTATATCATTTCATGATATAGGTTCAGGTGACCTAGTTCAACCTCGCCAATAGCATGTTTCCCTATCAACTTAGTTCAGCCCTGCCTTGGGTGAGTCCTCATTATTCGAGGGCATCTATCATTTCAGTTTTGTGTTGTTAGTTCGTTTCAGTCTTGGACATAGTTGGGGACTTGTCCCAGCATCTCATCAGATAGTAGAGGCTTTTCAGACATAGACTAGTATGTTCAGCTTTGAGACTTAGTATTGTGATGTGATCGTTTGATGTACATTTTATGCTACTCAAACTTATGCTTATTCATGTTTAAGTAATCAGTTTCCATTATAATATATGCTCTCTAGTTGGTATGTTCATGCCATGGGCCGACTTAGAGCCATTCGTGGTTCTAGGTCATGTGTCTTGGTCCAACGTCCCAGCTCAGGTCGCGATAATTTTCCCTAGCCCGATAGGACTCACGAGTTATATCACGCCTTTATCATTCTTTTCCCTAGCAAGACTTAGGACGACTCTTCTAACTTGAGCAAAATAGTGGGCATCATATGCTCTTCATGATGGTGTCAATTATAATGAGTCTACCATTGTTCCTCTTGTTTTAAGATGTTGATATTTGGGATTTATGATATCATGCTTATTAGTATCATTGACCCATTAATCATTTTATTAGATTTTATTTTTGGTTTGAAATATTGTAAGATGTATGATTTTACTTTATAAAATATTGGGTCATTATGCCTCAGTTTCTGATGAATATCTCATGTCTATGACAATATTACGATAATGATTTTAGCATATTATCCTTGCTCTCATATTTTATTTACCTTAAATACTCAGTAAATTTAAAGTATTGACTACATAATTCTATGCTATATCATCTCACGATATAGGTTTAAGTAATCAGTCTCAGCCTCGACATTAGCTAGGCTCTCGCATCAGTCTAGTTCATCCCTAGCTTGGGTGAGTCTTCATGATTTGAGGATGTAAATTCTGTTACATGTTCTTTCCTTATGTGTTTCAGGTTTCAAATATTGATAGAGCTAGTTGGGGTTTTTGTCCCATTAGCTCATTTATGACCAGAGGCTTTTCAGACCGTTATGTGTAGACGTTTAGCAATTTTGGCTTGTAGCCCATCATGCTTTATGAGATTCAAGACTTCTGCTCATGCCATGGTTTATGCTATACTTCTACATAGTTATGTGCTCTTAATCAAGTTATGTTTGTATCATGGGTTAGCTTGGACCCATTCATTGTTCTAAGTCCTATATTGTTGTCTGGGGTTCATGCTCGAGTCATGACAAACATGGTATTAGAGCATCAGGTTTAATTGTGTTGTAGGGTGTCTGAAAGCCATGCTAAGTAAAGTATTTTTCATGGGTGTGAAGTTCGCCACACTTATGAGGAAGAGGCTACTAGATATTTTAAGGAACTTCCCTTCATTGATGATCTATGTCGTGCGAAGAATTTCAATTCTCTCTATTCCTCTAAATCATGTTGTACACATTTTCAAAAATATTCCTCCTTGTCAAGTCAACGGAAGAAGAAATGGCAACGATAATGGCAATGGAGATAGTCATCAACCAGCCCCTCCATCTATAGTTGATCCTTTGCATGAGTAGGTGACTCATGTTGAGTTCAGGGCTACATTACAGATGTTGGCACAAGCTATAACTAACCAAGTCAACTAGCAGGCTATGGCTCATGTGAACATGAATGGGAATACAACGGCGGTAGGGTGCGAGACTTCACAAGGACGAACCCGCTAGATTTTTATGGTTCTAAGGTGGATGAGGATCCACAAGAGTTCATTGAGGAGATCCAGAAGATCTTCCATATTATGGGTGTTTCGGGAGAGGAGAGTGTAGATTCAACCTCCTATCACTAAAGGGGATAGCTCACATTTGGTTTTGTTAATGGAAGGAGGGTCATGGAATAAGAGCAGTCCCTATTGATTGGGATGAGTTTGTTATAGCTTTCTTGGACAGTTTCTTTTCCAGAGAGTTTAGGGAAGCCAAGGCAGAATGATATGACTATTAAGGAGTATGCCCTAAAGCTTCAATGAAGGTTTTGTAGAGAAATCAGCTAGTTGAGGGAGTTACATGGGAAGCTAAAGCATATATGATGGCTAGATAACCACATCTATTCCCTTTCCAGCTCAGTTTCAATATGAGGTACTAGCTTCCTCCTTAGTACTCTATTTAATTTCATGTCAAGTTCATGTATCTCAATCCCTTTCATGTCTTAGTGTGCATGTATGCTTCATAAATTCAGTTTAGTCATGTATCTCAGTTCAGAGTCGGTCAATCCATCAGTTTTTAGCTATAGCTATTTAGTTTTGACATTACAGTTCCTTTCCTATCCCTCTAGCCTACTTAGTCTACATAATGTTCCCAAGAGGGAGATGATGTAACACCCCAAAAGTCCCTAAGATCAGAATTGAGGCATGAAACAGAGAAAACAACAGAAATAGCACCAGATCATGAAACAATTTGTTAGGTGAGTCATCAAGTCACCTAACAACTCATTTCCATGAAGTGTGAAAAGTTGAAGAAAAAGTAGGTTTCAGATACTCTTAACAACTAGGGGAAATATCCATTAAGAGTAATTACGAATCATTTAATGGAGGTGCCAAAAAAAGATCAGAGAACATGATTTTAGTCCTAGTGGTGACGGATGGGTAGTGACGACCCATGAAGTCTCCTAACGGGTCGTGAAGTGACCTATTATGACTGTCGGGGTGATTTTCTTAGCCAAATCATTAAGAGAATTTACGTACTTCCTATGTGCTTAACTCCTAAACTAAGTCATTTTGATCTCCTAAAGAAATGTACTCTAGGGTTTTATTCATTCCTAACACTCACTCTAGTCCTAAGACTCCAAGTTGAAGATTAAATCCTCTTAAGAGAAGCTAAGGTTCATTATCATCTTCTTCTAAATTTATTTTAGGTCTTCAAGACAAGTTAAGAATTCGTCAAGCCCAGGTATGTAGGGTCATAAATAAAGGATTTCTTCCACCCTTATGCCCAATTTCAAGTCAAGTTCATGAATTCAATTCTCCAACCACGTTTTGATGAATTTATAGGGTTAGACACAATTTTGATGAAATCTCCCACGATCTTCTATGAATTTAATTCTCCTACGATTCGATTCATGTTTTATGATTATGAATGTATTTTTTCTACAAGTATCTCTCATGAACCATGATTTTCAAGTTATTACGATTTTACTCAATTATGTATGATTTAATGAATCTGAAGAAAATGTATCATGGAATAATCAACCGACATTATTTTCATGGCTAGTTCACGTATGACAAGTATGGCTATGATTTTCATGAGTTTCAACTAGCCCATATAAAACCATGTATGTTTCATAATTATGATTATGAGCTATATGCATGATTTGGGAGTAGTATCTAGCACCGAGTAGGTTGAGGTTCACTACATCCATGTCTCACAACTATGTGCCACTGTAGGTATATATTCATGTTTGGGGCCTCGCTAGAGAGTATTCCCCCCAGCCTGATGGGTCTCACGAGTGATATCACGCCTTTATCATTCATTACCCTGGAAAGGCTCAGGACGTGTCTGCCAACTTTAGTGGGATAGTTGGGCATCATTTACTTATTCATGATTATGTCGGTTATGATGAGTCTCCCATTGTTCCTCATGTTGTAAGATGTTCATGTTTAGGATTTATGATATCATGCTTATTAGTATGATTGACCCATTGATTAGTTTATGCGCTTTTGTGTATGGTTTCAAATATGATAAGCTATGTGATTTTACTTTTCAAAACATTGGGTCATTATGCCTCAGTTTATTATGAATGTCCCATGTGTATGGCTATCTTACGATCGTGATTTTAGCATATTGTCCTTACTCTTATGATTTACATACCTTACATACTTAATACATTCAAAGTAATTACTGCATTCTTCGATGCTATATCATCTCATGATATAGGGTCGGGTGATCAATCTAAGCCCCGATGTTAGCTATGCTCCCGCATCAGTCCAGTTTATCCCCAGCTTGGGTGAGTCCTCATGATCTGAATATGTCAATTTTGTTACATGCTATTTTTTTATGTATTTTCATTTTAGATATTGGTAGAGGTAGTTAGGGGTGTTGTCCCATTAGCTCATCTATGACTAGAAGCTTTTAAGACAGTTATGTGTAAACATTCAACTATTTTGGCTTGTAGCCCATTCATGCTTTATGAGATTCAAGACTTCTGCTCATGTTATTGTTTATGCTTTAATTCCTCTTAGTTATGTTCTCTTAATTGATCTATTTATATTCCATGGGTCATCTTGGAGTAATTCGTGGTTTTAGGTCCCGTGTCACGGTCTGGGGTCCATGCTCGGGTCGTAACAGATTGATACTTTGATGTTCTTGATCTTAAGTCGTATCACCTAAATTTAATGAGCTCCAAGTTTCATTTTGATTGAACCATTAGATCTACATCATAATACTAGAAACATTACAAAAAGAATCATCACATTTTGAGTTTGTATGAGGAAATTATGTCCTTGTTAGTGTATGTGGTTGTGGCTCGTACTAGTGCAACCGCAAATACGATATCACAAATGTGGTACTGATAATGCGGTAAAAGGACCACAAAAGTGGAAAAGACCACAAATTTGGCAATCACTAAGTATAAGAATGTCCCACCCCGAGGCTACATCATGGGCATGGACGGCACACTTCAAAAATGGTCCAAGAGAACTCTTGGCCTAGATTATTACTAGCTGAGAAGATAATAAAATTGCATAAGCAATAACTGTAATGAGCTCAATTTAAAGAAAAGATATAATATTATAACTGTAACTGAAAGAAATGTTAATAAGTAACATCAATAACTTTACTCTCTAACTAGTCTATGAAGCCTCTAAGTCTGAAAAGTTGGTGCTAGGACAAAGTTCCCATGGCTACCTCAAACTCTATTAGAACAAAAATATAAATCTGATTGGGCTATCTAGAAGGTAGGAGGCCTCACTAAAGTTTAGCGGAGAATATCCTAGAGATGCGTCTACTATTGATCGTGTCTACATAAATCTGAATCATAATAAGATGCAGTGCTAAATGGCGTCAGCACAATTGAATATATGGTATGTAAAATGGTTGAATGAAATAACAAATAAGAAATAAATATCAAATCTCAAGGAAACTAACTGACTGAATATTTAACTTTGGAAGATGCTTATGAACACAAGTACAAATGTGTGTAAATAATTATGCAATTAAAACTATGCATCGAATAAGCTCTAAAAATACACACACACATATATACATNTATATATCTTCTGTTGAGAGTTTCTCTTAACCAACAAACATCATGAATAACCACATGAAGTCCAACCTCTAGCCAGGTTGGAAGAGCTATCCAAAGCCTTTCTAGGGCAGAGGACAAACTAACTTGTGGATCCATACTAAGCCTTTACTAGGGGCTGTCTGAGGAGTCGCTCGAATAAAGACACAATCCTAACCTGTGATGACTACGTATTTTCTGGGGCTTATGGGTTATCTGAACCCTTCACCCATCTCTATGCTAAATAATCCTCCTAAAAACTATGCTCACATAAATATGCCTATCTGAGGTAGCTGAAAATATCTTTGACAAAGAACTTTAGCTAAAACTATAATAAATATTTTAGAACTCTATTGACCCTCTATGCTCAAAATTTGTAATCTGCTGATGAGCCTCTATGCTAAAAAAAGTTGTGTAAAACTTGTGAGCTGCTATGCTCAACACTCTACGATTCAATAATAAGACTTCATTTTTGAAAATCATACTATAAATTGAACTAACTGTCTGAAAATCCTTTTTATGAAAACTCTCTGAAAAACACTTTAGTCATGAAAATAATGCACATATCTAATAATACAAAGCTTTCAAAAACATATATTTCATCTAATTGGGGTTCATAGGATAGGAAGAGATGAACCATAATCAACAATAAAATATAAAGAGAGTAAGGATTTAATCATTAATCAATAAAGAGATAATACTACATAATGAGAAATCAACAATGAATAACTCAATTAGTAGGAAGAAGACCAAATAATAAAATGGGGCAAAACCCTAGCTTGAACTTCAATTGCATCTTACTAGAGATGTTGGGCTTGAGTAAGAATGGATTCGTCACTAGAATTAGCTTTATATACTTGGAATGATGAACTCTTGCATATTTCTTGAGAATCCGAAGGTTGAAGATGAAGAACCCTAGCTTTATTGAGAGCACAACATCTAATGCTTCTTAAATAGTTGGTGTTATGTGAGGGAATGGAAGGTTAACCTATTAAAACCATTCAATATCCCTCAAAAAGAACCAAAAATGACTTAGTTTAGGAGTTAAAAGCATAGGAAGTTACAATACTACGCCTAGAAAAACATAGAAAAAAATGGTCATCCAGTCCCTATGAGTTGTGCCATGACTCGTTGAGTCATACCATGACTCGTGATATGTACTCGTGGTTGCTGAAGTAGCTTGATCAGTTTCTTATCCTAATCAAATAACTAGATAGGATGTTTTGTCCTTTGGTACCATGATTTATGGCTCCTGCTCGTGGTCATAGGAACAACTTTTAAACACTTTCTAAACCTTTTACCATGAGCTGACAGGATGATTTATTGTTTGGTACCACGAGTCATCCTTCACTCATAGCGTCTCAAAATATGGGACCTCTGATTTCTTACCATGAGTCCTCTCACAACTTGTGTTCCCTCACCATAACTCGTGGTGTGGATTATCCTGTGGAAAAAGTTCACTTCCTTTTGGTTTTCCACTTCAAGTCTAGGATTTGATCTTCGGAACTTTACGGGTGTTAGATTATCTCCCTCTTGGGATCATTCTTCCTTGAATGAAGGCTGAACTGGTCTAATATTTAATCTAACTAAGAGTAACTAGAGTAACTAAACAAAAGTTAATTGAATTCACAAAATATACAACATACTAAGGATGAACATGAAACTAGCAGAATACTACAAGAAGAGACGATTATCTAAAGTTGATTTTGAACTAGGAGGGAAAGTTCACGCCCCGAGCCCACAACCTGGACGTAACACGGTACTTGAATCCACAAGTGACCCCAAGTCAAACCCTGGTCTATCATACACTAGCATTTTAAGTAAACATGCACAACTAAACTTTTAAATAACATATTTATCAGTTTAAGAAAAATGTAAAGACTGAAAGTAGAGAAAAAATAATATATCTGAAATACAATTCTGGTCTAAAAGCCAACTACTGAGGAGTTGCTAGGACAGGTCCCTAGATAACTCTAAATCTATACAAAACCATATACAACTGAAGTAAATAAACAAGGCCCTCGAATGATGAGGACTCAAACTCTGATCTGCTGAAATGGAATGATCCAAAACTTAAGTAACTATTTGTGCTGAATCTGAGAACCTGCAGCTGTATCATGAAGCGATATAGCATGAAAAGCATGCATCAGTACTTTGAATGTACTGAGTAAGTGGGAGAAACATACTGAATATAAAGTTTGAACTGAAGTGACACGCCATGACCAATAGGTAAACTGAACTGAACTACTAATATGATCTAAAATGACCAAGATGACCTTGTCTGATGGTCAAGGTCATGTCCTAAATCTGAAACATTGAATCTGAGATATTGTACTGAACTGAGCTTCTTATTCTGATATTGGATTGACTAGTGGGAGAGTCTATAACCGACATATAACCACGTGAGCTACATGGAGTCCGATGTATAAACCCCACTGGTAGGACCCAATATACCTTTCCAAGGTATAAAGGCATGAACTGGGTGATCACAAAAATATCTGGGGCCAACCAAGCCAAGTTATACTGTAACCTATACTGGCAACGTAGTTTTGGGAACCTGGGTGCTCTGAAACTCCAGCCCGCACGGTGCTAAATTCTACTCCCACTGGAAAACCTAAACTTAACTACTAAGCTTATAGCTAAAAACTGGGGCCCAAGACTAGTTAGGGATGAATAACTACATGTACCC
>JACEIK010000529.1:338843-350095 GCA_018107945.1 Datura stramonium | reverse complement strand
GGAACAAAGATGCCAAAGACTGAAGATGAATTTGATGCTGATGATTTCAGAATGATGGAGAAGAATGCAAAGGCTATAAAAATACTCTACTTTGGACTGGAAATTGATAAATACAATTGTATCTCTGGATGTTCCAGTGCAAAGGAGATTTGGGATTCTCTCACTCTGGCTCATGAAGGTACGAATCAGGTAAAACAATCTAGAATTAATATGCTTATAAGGAAGTATGAACTCTTTCCATGGGCGAAAATGAGTCGGTCAAGGATATGCTTACCCGATTCGCGCACATCACAAACGAGCTCAAATCTCTTGGGATGGAATTTACAACTGAAAAAAATGTTAGAAAACTTTTGAGAATCATGCCTGGCTCTTGGGAACCTAAAGTTACTGCCATCGAAGAAGCAAAACAAATGAGCACAATGCAAATGGATGAGCTCATTGGAAATTTGCAAACATATGAGCTTAAAAAGAGTGACAAAGTGTCTAAGGAGCCCAAGAAGGAACACAGTCTTAGCCTAAAAGCTGAATCAGAATCTGATGACAAAGAGATGGAAATGTTTATTCGAAGGTTCACAAAGTTCTTCAAAAAGAAAAAATCAGAGAAGAGGGAGTCACGTAATAAAAACAAGTCATCTGAGAAGGGACAGTTCCAAGGATGCTTTAAGTATGGCAAGATGGATCACATGATAAAAGACTGCCCCCTCCTGAAAGAAGAACAAAGAAGAAACTCAAAGAAACAGCAGGAATTGGCATCAAAGGCTTTCAAAAAGGCCATGAAAGCTACTTGGGGAGAAACTTCTGATGAGAAATCAGAAGGAGAAGATGGTGAAGGTAATCTGGCCCTCATGGCTAAAAGTGACACAGACTCAGACAACGACTCCTCCGAGGTAAGTCTCTTTGACCTAAAAACTCAACTTCACAATCTATCTAAAAGAAAAGTGACTACATTGCTACTTTCCTTGATGGATGAATGTCAGCAAATAAGTGTTAAAAAGGCTAAATATTAAAATTTTTCTCTAGTTTGAAATCTGAATACAAAGTTTTAAAAAGGGAGAAAATTGAATCAAAAAATGCTATCAAAATACTCAATGCTGAAATTAGCAAGTTAGAGGAGACTGTCTTTATTCAGAAAACTGAAAACAGTAAGCTGAAGGAAACAGCCTCGTCTCTAAAAGCTGAATTAAATACCATCAAGGATAAGAAAGCATCAAGTAGTGAATTAAGCAACAATGATCAAGGTTTACATGAAGCCGAAATTGTTTCCTTGAAAAGGGAACTGTGCAAAGAGAAAAAGATAAATTCTGAGCTTCAAGTAACCTTGAATCAAGCTAATAATGACCCTGCTCTGATGAAAAAATAAAAAAAATCTTCTAAAGCTTTAACCTGGATAAATGAACATTATAACAGAGCTCGAACTGGTCTTGGCTAAGCGAACAAACCTGTCAAATGGGATCGAAAAAGAAAATATGTTGGTTTGGCAGAATATAAACTTTGTAACCATTGTGGACATACCGGCCATGTTAGATATGGATGTTTAGCCAGGATAAAAGCTCTTGAGAGAAATGAAAACATTATTAGATGAATTAGAAAAGATTTGATTTCTCAAGTTTTCAAAAGAAAGGGAACCAAACTGGTTTGGGTTCCCAAATCTAACCCTTGATTGTGAGTGCAGGCTGAAGTGAGAAGGAACAAAAAAAATGGTATCTTGACAGCAGTTGTTTCAGGCACATGACAAGTAGCAAAAACTTTTTCTCTCACTAACAACCTTCAATAGAGGAACTGTGTCCTTTGATGAAGGAAAAAAAGGCACAGTTGCAGGAATAGGTAAGATCGATTTGCAAGAAAACGAAGATGAACAACATGAAATCGACCTTGTTCCATCTTCAAATAGGTAAGTACTCCAACTCTGAATGAAGGAACGCTTTTGGAAACAGACTCCTTGAACGTTCCCTCAGAACCAAGGCAGGAACTGAAAAATTCAGGGGGAACAAACTTTGAGATAGTGGTAAGTTTAGAAGAAGGAACAGGGGATGGAACATCATCTGACCCTATTCCCGAAGCATAAAATGAAAACCCACAAGAATTGATTTTGAGGCCCTGAAAGCACCAAAGTTCTCATCCCCTTGATCAAATAATAACTTATCTAAATAAGGAAATTCAAACCAGGGCCTCCATGAGAAACTTTTGTGCTCATTCAGCTTTCTTATCTTATATTGAGCCTAACAATTATCGTGAAGCCTTGCAGGACCCAGATTGGGTAATAGCTATGCAAGAGGAGCTCAACCAGTTTGAAAGAAGCAAGGTGTGGCACCTGGAACTATCACCGATGGGACGTACTGTAATTGAAACAAAGTGGATATTCCGAAATAAACTTAATGAACAGGGAACAGTCACCAGGAACAAAGCCCGTCTGGTGGTCCAGGGCTATAACCAAGAAGAAGGCATCAATTATGAAGAAACCTTTGCACCAGTCGCAAGGATGGAGGCAATAAGAATGTTAATTTTCTTTATTGCTCTTATATCTATGCAATTTTGTAAAACTGAGAATCAAATTGCTGATATTTTCACTAAAGCTCTTGGTAGAGAATAATTTGAGAGAATTAGGATGGATCTTGGGTTAATCAAGATTAACTCAATATTTTGTTCATAATCTTCCTTCCTTTGGAAAAACAAAAAGGGTTTTTCTCGACGATGGATGGATGACGACCGTCTTAAAGGATATTTTTTTGTCATTTCTTTGGCTTTATCTTCTCACATTAGGTCTTATTTTTTATATTAACCGGACACTGGTATTCTGGAAAAGACTGGAACGAACCTGATTATTATTGGGAATACAGTCAGGTATGGTCCGAAGCTGCCACTTATTGCTATTACTATTCATGATGTCATCTTACCCGTCACATCCCTGCGTCAGCAATCACATCATAGTCCATTCCTATTTTACTTTTCCCAGTTCTTTTCCTTTTCCCACTGTGACTTTTCACCTACTTTTATGTTCCCTAGACTGCCCAAACTCAACTCCCTATATCCTTCTTTCCCTCTTTCTCAACCATAGGAGAAAGACCATAGTGCATACCTTCAATATTTTGTTCTCCATCTTTACCATGGTCACTACCGAGTCTACCCCTAAACTCACCACTACTACTGAACCTACACCCAGTTCTTCTCACCCCATGGAAACTCAGCACACCAACTCACAAGATACCTCCATGGTCACAACCCTGACTTCACCATCTCCTCAAAGCCCGTCGGTTGATTCCCCTGAGTCGACTTCTTCTCCTTAAATTGATCTTGGAACCTTGATTGCCCATATACGGGGTAGATACACTACTACTCAAAATCCCACTCTATATTTCTCACCGGTCAATTCTCGTGATGGTGTACCAAAGGAAGACGATTCTAATGAACAGGTCACTGAAAAACTACTGTCATTATCAAATTCCGACAGTCTTGATGATTTGGTTCCTCTTGCCTGTTTAAAGAAAGGTACTCGAAAACGCACTCTGGTAAAAGCTTTTCCATCAACTCCGGCAATCAAGAAATATTATTCTAATAGACCAGCTTCTCGCACCAGGGCCCATCATCAAAAGCAAGGAGTTGTTGATTGCTCTTTACCCTTACCATCAAATGTTGTGTATAAGCCCATGGTTAAAGAATTTGGTGAGCGCAAGTTGCTCAAAGGTAAAATGGTGATTCCTTCTGAGAATGTGCATATGGTGACCCTTTGGTCAAAGATTCAAGCTCAGGGGTGGGGAGGACTATTTGCTGATACCAAGGCAGTGTGGGCTTGATCTGAAGTGTGAATATTACTTCTCACACTCTGAGTAATGTGTTAAAAATTCCCTGCGAAGGTTTTTATGCTTATCAAAAGAATCGCTGGCCGGATCTTCCTCCTTCTTTGAAACCCTTGGACATAGTTCGAAAATTTTCTGACAACCCTTCTGTGATGTCCTAGTCAAAAGTTTTTAAGCACTCCATGTCTGAATATCACAAATACTTGTTCTACTTTGTGATCAAGAACTTGATTTCGTGCCAAGAGCATCGTGATGCTGCTTCGTATCTTGATTTAACTCTTATGGAGATTTTGGATAGGGAGTTGCCCATAAATTTTCCTTGGTTGATGATGTCATTTTTGGTTAAAGTTGCGGATAATGTTAAGCAAAATCATGTTCTGCTGTATGGATTTCTCTTGACAAAGGTGTTTGATAAGCTCTGTGTTAAGTTCACTGCTCTCGAGTCCTACTCTATTTATGATGCTTTAGATTATTATGAGACTCGTTCTCGTCAAGGAGTTCATGTGGAAGTTCCGGATACTGCACCCCTAGCTGCTCAGAATCAGGTGTCTATTGACAATGAGAGCTTGATGATTGAGAATGCTCAGCTTCGCCAGGAGAATGCTGATTGAGGGCCCAATTGACTCGCAATGAGGAGATAGCTTCTGCCCGTCATGCTGAACTCTTAACTCTCATAAAGGCCTTGTCCCCAGTGTTTGTGTTCCCTACAGATGTTGCTACTACCTCTCTCTCTCATGCCCCTGATCCTTAGTCTGCTTTTGTGAATAACATGAATGGTTCTAGTTGTATGTTGGTTCAGTTTTTGGGGATGACTGACTATTTTTCTATTTTGGTTTGACTAATTCTAGTAATGGTTACTGTTTTTTTATTATCAAGGATTACCTGGTGTGTTGATTATTATTGCCTGTTTCTCTTATTTTTTTCATTTCTGCCCTTATGTTGGTTTGTTCCTTTTCATTGATGCCAAAAGGGGAAGGTTATGCTTGATTGTTGATTTTTGCTTAATTGTTGATTAACTGAAAAAGCGAACATGTATTCAAGCATATTTTTATTTTTCATCATTAAAAAGGAGGAATTTGTTGGAATAGATTTTAATGATATTTGATGATGATTTAAATATGCTTGAAACATTGAAATTGGAAGTTGGTTGAATAATACTTGTTATTTACCATTCAACTATTAATTGATTAAAATTGAAAGATGGTCGAATAACTTGTGTTATTTAATAATTAGCTACTAACTGGTTGTAGATTTCTAGTGCCTTGATTAATTTGCAGAAAAAGGAACAAAGAGCTAAAAGTCTACATGAATTCTATAAGAAAAGAAATTTCTTTTAATAAGGAAAGAGATAAATCATGGGCTGAAAAGGAAAGGAAATTTTTGGTAAGAGATTGTTGAAGTCAACAAGGATTCTACAAAGAAAGAAACTTTTTTTCTAAGGAAAGAATTAAAGTGTGGGTTGAAAAGGGAAAGGAATATTTGAAATTCTAGAAGGAGTCAACAAGATCTTTCAAGGAAGGAAAAGTAGTCCAAAGTTTCCTTCTTCTAGTGGAAGACAAATTGAGCATTTGTGTGCTATAAATATAGAGTCTACCACGTTCAGAAACTCATTCACTCACGAAATACTCTTAAGCAAAATCCATCATTCTTGGGTGTTCAATTGACATTCAAGCTGAAGAGAGCTGACCGGTGCTAGAGACTGTCCCCTAGTTTTGTTCCATTGCAATCTAAGTCTAGGAGTCAGTTTGTGGTGAATCTATGAACTTGTTTTAGTTTCAATTGTGTTTTCATTCTCTTGTAATTGTGTTAAAGTTCATTTTGTTAAACTAAGGGTAGTTTATACAGGTTAGGAACTTTGTAAGGGCTTAAGGGTAGGTCCATGGATTGTGGGGGGTTGCAATCCGAATTTGGCTCGGTGCCTAGTGAAGTTAAGTTGAAATTCTACTAGGGATTAGGTTGTGGTTTTTACACCCATTCGAGCCTGGGTGGTTTTTGACATAAAAATTCTCGTCTCTTGCTTTACTTTTCGCACTTTACTATTTTCTGCTTGAATTAGGATACAACTCAAAGGAACAGAGTCAAGTTTGTTCTCGTCACAAAAGATAATTCAAGAAAAGCTTTAATTTGGCAAAATAAGTGTTAGACCTAATTCACCCCCCTCTTAGGTCTAATTCTGAAGTCATTGCAATAACATCTTTCATCTTATATTTACTAGCAAGCATGTGCTTGGTAGCATTTATGTTAGCAATGTCATAACTCATTATCAACATGTCATCCACATATTGGCAAACAATGATGACTTGATTTTGAGTGTTCTTAATATAAACACATTTATCACACATTAATCTTGAAACCATTTGACAACATAATTTGGTCAAATTTTGCATGCCATAATTTTGGTGCCTTTTTTTGTCCGTACAGGGACTTTACAAGTCGGCACACTTTCTTTTCATTTTCAGGAACTACAAACCTTTTAGGTTGTTCCATATAAATTTCTTCCTCTAAATCTCCATTTATGAAGGCTATTTTCACATCCATTTGATATATTTCAAGATCGTATATGGCGGCTAACACTATTAACACCCGGATGGATGTAATTCTGGTTATCTGTGAGCATGTATCAAAGTAATCAAGACCTTCTTTTTGTCCAAACCCTTTGACTACAAGTCTTGCTTTGTATTTGTCAATAGTGCCATCATCTTTAACTTTCCTTTTGAAAATCCATTTACAAACTAATGGTTTGTTCCCTGGAGGAAGGTCAATCAATTCTCATGTATGATTATTCATTATGGATTCAATTTCACTATTGACTACCTCTTTCCAATATTGAGCTTCCAAAGAAGTAACAACTTCTTTAAAATTTTGAGGCTTATTTTCCAACAAAAATATTAGAAAATCTGGTCCAAAGGAAGTAGAAGTCCTTTGACGTTTGCTACATCTTGGATTCTCCTCATTAGGAACACTTTCCTTTGTCTCTTCTCGATATCGTTTAGATCCTTCGCTAGACGACTCACAATTCTATTTATACGGATATTTATATGCAAAGAATTCAGCATTGTCTGATTCCATTACCGTATTAACATTAATGTCAAGATTTTCTGATTTATGAACCAAAAATCGATATGCTTTACTATTTGTAACATATCCTATGAAAATATAATCGATCATTTTAGGTCCTATCTTTACCCTTTTGGGTTTAGGAACTTGTACCTTAGCCAAACACCCCCACACTTTCATGTATTCAAGTTTAAGCTTTCTTCCTTTTCATTTTTCATATGGAATGAATTGTGTTTTTCTATGTGGCACTCGATTGAGTATTCTGCTGGCCATAAGGATAGCTTCCCCCCACAAGTTTTGGGGTAAACAAAAACTTATCAATAGAGCATCCATCATCTCTTTTAATATTCTGTTTTTGCTTTCCTCCATCCCATTAGAATGTGGAGAGTAAAGGGCAGTTGTTTGATGAATAATGCCATATTTCAAAAATATTTCTTCAAAAGAGATTTATATTCACCTCCTCCATCACTCCTTATCATTTTGATCCTTTTGTTATGTTGTGTTTCAACTTCACTTTTATATTGCTTAAATGCATCAATTGCTTCATCTTTACTTTTGAGTAAGTAAATATAGCAGTACCGCGTACTGTCGTCAATAAAGGTTATGAAATACTTCTTTCCACCGCGAGATGGTATTGACTTCATGTCACAAATATCTATGTGAATTAAGTCTAAGGGACTTGAAATCCTTTCAACTGACTTATAAGGATGTTTAACATACTTAAATTCAACATAGATTTGACATTTTAATTAATTGCATTCGAACTTTGGCAATAATTCCAGATTGATTATTTTATGCGATTTTATAATACATATCCCAAACGGGAATGCCATAAATCATTTGACTCAACTAAGTAAGAAGAAATTGTAATTTTATTGCTTTCAACAATAATTACATTCAATTTAAAAAGGCTCTCAGTTAGGTAACCTTTTCCTACATACACATCATTCTTACTTATTACAATATGATTTGAAACAAGAACGCTAGCAGAAACTAAGTTCTTCCTCATTTCTGAAACATGACAGACACCATTGAGAGTCACCACCTTGTCGGATGTCATTTTCAGAAATATTTTTCCATAGCCTTCAATCTTGGCTGTTGCAAAGTTTCTCATATACATGGTCTCATTGGGTCCAGCAGGGGCATAGGAATAAAATGCTTCTCTGACAGCACAAACATGACGAGTGGCTCCAGAGTCAAGCCACCAATCCCTGGGGTTTTCCACTAGGTTGCATTCAAACACCATAGAGCACAAGTTATCAATATGCATGATTCTTTCAACCATGTTAGCTTGACTCTTTTGCTTTCCTTTCTGTGAAGCACGATATTCAGTAGCCTTGTGTCCAATCTTTCCACAGTTGTGACAGATTTCTTTGAATTTTTTCTTGCTAGGAAAATTCTTTAGTCCAGAAATCTTCTTCCTCTTTTTGGGTAGATGGAGAGGTCTCAACAATATTTTCCCCCCATAATTGTTGAGTTTCCCCTTACCTTCCTTTCAGCAGCTTTATTATCTTCTTCAATTCTCAATCGAATGATAAGATCTTCAAACTTCATCTCCTTGAGCTTGTGCTTTAAATAATTCTTAAAGTCCCTCCATGAAGGAGGCAACTTTTCAATCATGGCTGCTACTTGAAAAGTTTCATTGATGACCAAACCTTCAATGAACAACTCATTATTAGCACCATAATTAATACTTTTGATAAAAGCATTAGTATGAATTATACCTTCAGCAAGGAGATCATGAATTATCACTTGCAGCTCTTGGACTTGTGTGATAACAGGATTGTTGTCTATCATTTTGTAGTCCAGAAACTTGACTACAACAAATTTCTTTAAACCAGCATCTTCCGTTTTGTACTTCTTCTCTAGCGCATCCTAGAGTTCTTTAGAAGTATCCACATTGTTGTATATGTTATACAGATCATCCTCCAATCCGCTTAGGATATAGTTCTTGCACAAAAAATCTGAGTACTTCCAAGCCTCAATCACTAAGAACCATTCATTTTTTAGAGTTGATTTCGGTAGAACCAGATTATCCTCCTTAATGAACTTATGCAGACATAACGTGGTCGGATAGAAGAACATCTTTTGCTGCCAATGTTTGAAGTCGATGCCAAAAAACTTTTTGGAATTTTCTGTTAGAGCCGGTGCTTGCACAACACCGGTGGAGGAGATTCCATTGCTTGTAGAGGCAAGCATCGGTTCAGTTGTTCCTGTTATATCTGTTAAACAATAACAACAAAAGTTAGCAATCGATGAAGATTCTATTTCTTCAAATCAAAATTTTTTTGACAGAACTAAACTTAATAATATGTTAAGTTTCTATATCTTCAAACCGAATTATCAACAATCAGATTTACTTAGCGAAGTTTTTAAATCTTCAAATCGGCAATCACAGTGAGTAGAAAATTACAAGAATTTTAATCTCAATGGGAGTAGAAAATTCAAAGATTTTAATCTCCAATAATGGAGTAGAAAACCAGAGAGGTTTTAGTCTCTAAAACTAGAAAATAGATGAACACAGAAAAAATAAATTCTTTAAGCTTGTTGTTGTCCTATGTTCAAATATGTAAAACAAAGAATATGAATAATATCTGAGTCCACAGAATTCACTGTGTGTTTTTAAGAAATTTAATCCCCTCACTGTACTCGAGATTTTGGATTACTTTCTACTAGGATAAAACGGATATACCTGTTAATGGTGTAGCAGTACCTCAAATACCAATAACTTCATCAAACTCTAGGAGCAATAATAAATCATACAACAGACTCTATTTTGTTTCTTTGAAAATATGCAGAATGTTCAAAAAATTTCAATCCAAAAGTGAAGGAAAAAGGCCTTTATTTATAGCCAAAGATCTGAAGTGAAGAGGTGTGAAGACACCTGTTCAGATAGTGTCTGTTTGGAATGGCTACCATTGAAAAAGAAACTTTTCAACTTTCTCCTTTCTCTAATTTATTTCTCTCCATTTTTTAATTCACACCCAACACTTAACTCCAACATGATCCACATTATTTAGAGAATGATTATTTCTCATCCCTTTTTATGCACAAGATTATGGTCAAATATGTGTTTTTTTGTATGTCTAAAAAATAACGATGGTTAATTAAGGCCAATTAGGTACGGGTAATACCATATAAGCCAAATAATCATAAATGAGTTTAGGTTACTTACCATACCATCAATCAACTTTAGATTTGTTGAAATTAAAATATGATGAAGAACAAGAAAAATAAAAAATAGGCAAATAGGAAAGATTGAAAAAGACACCATACCTTACCAAGAAGAGAGCAGAACCCTAAGAATAATCATAATCAGGTGAGAAAAGGAGTCCCAACCATTCTCTATTTTTGGCTTGATTATTTTTTTTATGCGTCTTTGTTTGAAGGTTTTTTATTGGTTTTCTTTTTCTTGAGGGTGGGAGCGGTAGTGTTGGGAAAAAATAAGTGGGAAAATGAGCTTCATTTTTTTATTTACTTTAGTGACAGGATTATTACATCTTTTAGAGACCCAATTTTCCCTCTCATTAAATTTAAACTAAAATTTGATTTTAACGATCAAAAATAAAATTAGTCGTTATAAATATATTTATAACGATCGGGTTCCTATTCTTTCGTTAAGAAGTGATCGTTAAAGTCACATTTCTTGTAGTTAGATAACCTCGAATCGGTGATTTAATTATTTCAATGGGCCCAGAATATATTTTATGATTGATTTACACTATTATTTTATGTCTGGGGATTCTGGATGATTTTTGAGGGTCCATTTGGTGTTTGGTTGAGTCTTGGAATTGTTGGGTTACTGTCTTCTGGTGACAACACTTTTGTTCTTCGCGTTCACAGAGGTGTGTTACATTTACATAGTGTGAGTTTTGTTGGTACTCGTGATAGCGAAGGAGGTCTCGTATTCGTGTCACGACCCAAGTAGGGACCTCAAATCGAGACACGAGACCTAGAACCACGAATGACTCCAAGATAACCCATGGTACATTCATAGCATGATTTAAAATCATAATCAAGCAAAAATCAATATGAGCATGAATAAGTGGAAGACTAAATATCATGAAGCATAGACAAAATGATAATGTCACAATGCTGAATCAGAAGTTGAACATACTAAGTAGGCGTTTGGACATGCGATTTCATATCGTGATTTGAAATTTTGAGATGAAATACACGTTTGGACATGCGATTTTATCTCATATTTTCAAATCGTGAGATGAAATCTCAAATTCTCCAAAAAGCATGATTTGGGATTTCAAATCATGAGATGAGATTTTTCAAGTGTAAAATTTAACCCACAAGTTTATATTTTGTAAAAAAAAGTCTATCATTTTATATATACCAACTATATTTATCAACCATTTATTTAATAAATGTAAATAACCTTTGTTAACTATT
>JACEIK010000529.1:287638-307934 GCA_018107945.1 Datura stramonium | reverse complement strand
TAAAAATCTTTGAAAGTCATCATAGCTTTCTTCTTCTTCCTTTTTTCTTGTACTTTATAAGATCTTCTCTAATCTTTTTGCCCCTCTATAGTCTTAGATTGGAGATTTTTGCTTTACCTTTTACAAACCAAATTAACTCAATTTATGAGAGGTATAAAGTAATATTAAATAAAATGAAGCAAGATTATTAACAAATTTCAATACCTGTTATTAACATATTTCAATACCTTGGTGAAATAATGAAACAATAAGAATTCTCTTGTACTTTTAAATGTAAAATTTGCTAAATAGCTTTGTGACCCTTTTGAATGCTTGCTATAACTTGATCACTGGTAACATCTGTAAAATTCAATACAATATGAAAATTCAATCAAAAAATGTTTGAGTTTTTGGTCAAAAAAATTCATATTTACTCTACAAATGTTAAGAATACCAGCAAGTTATACAAATACAGCATAGCCACAACTCAAGTAGGTTGAAGTATAGAAATACAACGGAGATCTCATCTCCAAGAACTTAATTATACTAACAAAATATATTTTCTTATAGGGATAAAAAACGATACAGAAAGTACGCCACGTGAAATTTTCAATTTGTTAGAAGATTAAAAGAAGAACTTTATAGTTTCTCCATTTGAAAAAACTATAGAAAATCCAAGATTTACTCAAGTTTAAGCTAATGAATTGGTAAGTGCTATTAGACATAACTCAAGGGAACAACTTCAATGCGGAATACTAATTTTGGTTGGTCATTCAGAAACTCTTGAAAAGAGAAGCAACATAACAATTCGGTGATATGTTCATTTCAAGGGTAAAACATCTTACTGATATACGTAAATCTTTTTTCCAACACAAATGTCAGCATCAAGTTATCTTGAATCCACACATCAAGGAGCAAATCAAAATTGAACTGCTAGTAAGAATTTAATGCAAATGTGTAAGAGGAACTTGGTGACCAATGATATAAGAAAATATCAAGAGTTCACTCCAGATAATATTTTCAATAAAAATATTAGTACGTATAGTTCATGGGACTCCTTTATAAAGCAAGATTAGAACTTCTCTATTGTATGTGTGTGTTGTTCAACATCAAAGTTTAAGGACATGACATCTCACATCAAAATAACTGCAGTGATAAAGTTTACACAAAATTATTATTCTTTTCCTTATTACCAAGAAATATTATATGGAATAAGATTGATAACCAAGTCTGTTTGTCCTTTTAATGATAGACAATAAAAATAATTATTATATTTATTATGAAAGTGATTGGTAAGTAGTGACCGGTATGCAATATCTTATTAGTTTTCAGGGGAGAGACTCATGTTCTTATCCTTAAAAGAAAGTATAGATCTTCTCCTGAAACTGTTTTAAGCATTTAATTATTCTAATTCTAAGTACGTTGACAAAACTTAAAAAAAAACACTCCCTCTTATTCTTAAATACATAATTTTTGTTAGGACTATCCAAACTCCTAAAAGGCTCCAACTCATTGTGTGGTTGTAGTCTAGCAGAAATAGAAGGACGGAAGAACCTGAAACTTTTGTATGTCAAAACTTGACGTCTTATTTTCATAAAATTCCAATAGAACATGTGTTATTAAAATTCTTCAAGTGTAAGAATATAATTTTTGTATATTTCGTGAAAGATTAAATAAATCTCATAAATAGGCAGAAAATTAACTAAAAGATGCATTTTTTTTAATTATGTAATAAACCTAAATATAGCAGGAATTCGAGAATATAAATTTAAAGATACATGAAATATCAAATAAATATTTTTTAAAAAAAACTAAAAATCACAAAAAGAGAAAAGAGAAGATTTACCTTGGTGGCGAGGAGTAATTTGGGCAGAATCCCTAATCGAGAAGAATAATCCTTGTCCCTTAGCTTATCCTCTATTGAGGTAATAATTCCTAAATTAAATCAATGTGACAACCAAGTTTCATTTCATAGAATAAGATTGATAACCAAGTCAGACTGTTTTTTCTATGATAGATAATAAAATAATTATTATATTTATTATGAAAGTGGTTGGTAAGAATTTGCCAGTATGCAATATTTCATTAATTTTCAAGGGAGAGACTCATGTTCTTATCCTTATAAAAAAGTATAGAACTTATCATGAAACTGTTTTAAGCATCTAATTATTCTAATTCTAAGAACCTTGACAAAACTCAAAAGAAACACTCCTTATTCTTAAATACATAATTATTGTTAGGACTGTCCAAACTCCTAAAGGAAACCAACTCATTGTGTGGTTGCAGTCTAGTAGAAACAGAAGGGTGGAAGAACCTGAAACATTTGTATGTAAAAAATTTGCGTCTTATTTTCCTAAAATTTCAACAAAAGAGGTGTTACTAAAATCCTTCAAGTGTAAGAATGTAATTTTTGTATATTTTGTTAATGATTAAACTAATCTCATAAAATGGCAACAAATTAACCAAAAGAAACTACAAAATCGCAAAAAGAGAAAAGAGAAGATTTACCTTAGTGGCGAGGAGTAAATTTGGGTAGAATCCCTAATCGAGAAGAATAATCCTTGTCTCTTATCCTCTATTGAGGTAATAATTTCTAAAATAAATTTAATATTATAGTCAAGTTTCATTTCATGGAATAAAATTGATAACCAGGTCTGATTGTCTTTCCGATGATAGACAATAAATAATTATTATATTTATTATGAAAGAGGTTGGTAAGTATTGACCAGTATATAATATCTCATTAATTTTCAAGGGAGAGACTCATGTTCTTATCCTTATAAAAAAGTGTAGAACTTATCCTAAAACTGTTTTAAGCATCTAATTATTTAATTCTAAGTACCTTGACAAAACTCAAAAGAAACACTCTCTCTTATTCTTAAATACATAATTATTGTTAGGACTATCTAAACTCCTAAAGGACTCCAACTCATTTTGTGGTTGCATTCTACCAGAAACAGAAGGGTGGAAGAACCTAAAACTTTTGAATGTCAAATCTTCGCATCTTATTTTCCTAAAATTTGAACATAAGAGGTATTACTAAAATCCTTCAAGTGTAAGAATGTAATTTTTGTATATTTTTTAAAGATTAAATTCTCATAAATAGGCAATAAATTAACCAAAAGATGCATTATTTTAGTATGTCATAAACCCAAATCAAACAGAAATTCGAGAATATAAATTTAAAGATACATGAAACATCAACTAACATTAAAAAAATAAAAACTGTAAAAAGAGAAAAGAGAAGATTTACCTTGGTGGCGAGGAGTAAATGTGGGCAGAATCCCTTATCGAGAAAAATATTCCTTATCCTTTGTTGAGCTAGTAATTCCTAGAATAAATTCAATATTACAGCCAAGTTTCGTTTCAACTTCTTTCTACTGCACTATATATTCCTCCATTGATATAAAAGAAATTGAAAGAAGATACATGAAACATCAATTAAACATGTAAGAAAAGCTAAATATTACAAAAAGATAAAAGAGAAGATTTACCTCGGTAGCAAGAAGTAAATTTGGACAGAATCCCTAATCGAGAAAAATAATCCTTGTACCTTATCCTTTGTTGAGGTAATAATCTCTAAAATAAACTCAATGTTACAGCTAAATTTGTTTCAACTTCTTTCTACTGCACTAATATTCCTCCATTGATGTAAAAGGGATTGGAAGAAAAAAAAATTTTGATCAACAATTTCCAAGAATTTGATATATAAACTTATCTCTCACTTTTTTTAAGATGAGAGAGGGAAAGGTGCAAAGAAGATGCAAAGAGGGAGGAAAAGGAAGAGGTGGAGGAAGAGAGTGCTTTTGGAAGAAGTTATTAGAGGAAGAGACGTCAATTATCAGGATAAATAAACGTGACTGTTGAGTTTTTTTGTATTTTAATGAACAGACTGGAAAAAAAAGGAGAAAATACATAAAAAAAAAGATAAATGAGATTCCTAGACCGTGAGGTATGACATGTAGGTGGGTCTAAGTCCCTCCTTTATATAAACATATAGATATTGAACATCATGATAAGATCACTTAGAGATAAGTATAAGTTGATTATGACAATCTTAGTGTTAGAATCAATGTCAATGTATAACTCTAATAATGACTAGTTACTTCCTTGTATTAGGAGTCTAGTTACTCTCTTGTATTAGGAATGATTCTCTGGAATCTATACGAGTTATGTATGTTTATAAATACACTACTATGTATATGTATTTGATTATCAGTGAATACAAAATGCTTACATTATTCTCAGCATATGTTTTCACATGGTATCAGAGTTTTAAGCTCTTCTTCCGCTAATACAACTCTAATTACTTAAACTCTGCCTAAATACATTGACACTAACCTTGACCACACTCTCAACCTCCTCACTACACCATCTCATTATATCAAGGGCGGATTTACCTTTACCTGAGGGGTGTCACGTGACACTGCTTCGTTGAATTATTTTACTAAATATACATATATATAAATAACAAAAAATAAAAATATAAGGTACAAATACTAAAAGGACACTACTTATTTACAAGGTTGTGCATTGGCTTGATGGTTAGGAACTCCCTCTTTCATGTAGAAGGTCATGGGTTCAAGCTCACTAAGCCTCATTTTTAAAACTTTTTAACTCTTTTTCATTTACTCATCTTTTAAATTTGTGACACCGCTTGTGAAAAATTCTGTGTACGCCACTGTATTAAATTACTTCAATTCCCATGAAACTTAAGCCTTCGAATTACCTGCTATGGAGGACTCAGATGTTGCAACTCAGCTAAATGATGAGAATAGCCTTTCTCATCAAAGATATACCAAAAAGAATGGTAACTGATGAAGCCAGTCCTAGTAGTAACAAAAGCAGTGGAAAAACTAGTGATGAAAATAGTGACAATGATGATTGGGAATAGAAGGATGTAGTGTTGAGAAGCTGGACCTCTGGTACACAAAAGCAGTGGAAAAACTAGTGATGAAAATAGTGACAGTGATGATTGGGAATAGAAGGATGTAGTGTTGAGAAGCTGGACCTCTGGTACACAAAAGCAGTGGAAAAACTAGTGATGAAAATAGTGACAGTGATGATTGGGAAGAGAAGGATGTGGTGTTGAGAAGTTGGATCTCTAGTACACTATCAGAAGAGACCATATACCTTATTGTAGGCTGCAATACTGCCAAAGAGATGTTAGAAATCTTTGAGGAAACTTACCTAGGCCACCAAAGTCAGAGAATTTTAGTTGAAGCAACAACTTCAAAACATTAAAAAACTACTGATGAAATCTTGAAAGAATTCAAAAATATATGTGATGATTTAGCAATCATACACAAACCAGTAGATGAAGACAACAAGGTAATAAATATTTCTAGAGGACTAGGTTCTAAGTATAAAACTTTCAAGACTATCATGCTTGGAAAGCCACCTTATCTAACCTTGAACCAGTTGGTTAATGCCTTGAGGGATTAGATCTCACAAAAGATGATAGAGAAGACCCACAACAGGTTAACCATAACACAACTTTCACTACTCAAAGTTTAAATAACTACAGGGGTAGAGGAAACTCCTATTCAAAAAGAGGAAACATGAACTATAGCTCAAGAGACAGGGGATTTAGACCAGCTGGATAAAGCACAAATCAAATTACTCAAGGCACTATAAATCTCTCAAAAGGAAAGAAATAAATTGCTACTTGTCAAATTTGTGATAGGAACAATCACATTGCACACAAATGCTTCTACAGGTGGGCTTTCTCGTACCAACATCAAAGGACTTTGTCACGACTCGAACGTAAATCCGGATCGTAACACGGGACATGGAACCACGAGAGGTCCCAAGTCAACCCATGTAATAAGCATACATCTAACTTCATTCACTTTAAGCGGAAGAATGAGCATAAGGCATAGCGAAAACATAAACATATTAGAACATAAAATAATATAGGGAGTCACTAGACATACACGCAAGCTGAGTACTACTTACTGTTTGAAAGTCTCTACTGCATATGATGGATTGATGGGACAATACCCCCAACTAACCCGACCAAGTACTGAAGCATAAAATAACATAAATGTCTGTCAAACGACCCTCGAAACATGAGGACTCACTAATAAGATGAAAATGAACTCTGAGGTGGTCTAAAGATGAGGATGAGTCTGAGAGCTAGGTCCTGTATCATGAAACGATACATCATAGAAAGTATGCGGTCAGTACATGGAATATACCGAGTATGCAAGGTAAGTAAAACGGATATTTAAAATGTATAAAAACTCATAAATGATCATAAGAGTAGGACAACATGCTCATGACCTAAAAATCGTAATATAATATAAGGCTCAAGGTTTTCAAAACATTCAAAATACAATCGTAATCTTAATCATAAGAGAAAAGCTTTATTGAACATGACTTGACCCAATATACTTAAGCATAAACATGCATAAATCATGAGGAACAGTGGGAGATTCTCTTAACCGACATACCCCATATGAGCACACATGAAGCCCGACTTGTAACCCTAGTCGGGAGNACCTTGCCAAGGGTAGAACCATGAAAGGCATGATCACACATGAGAAGGGTCATTTGGGCCAGGGGACAGTCACAAGGGAGGTCCTAACATACCTACGATGACACATAGTTTAAGAGATCCGGGGTAGAACCTAATCCCCGAACCTACTCGGTATTAGATACTACTCCCAAAACATATATAGTGCTCATAGGATAATATGGATCATGATAATCAGAGACATGCATGTAAATACGTGAACTAGCCGAGGGTGAGGCCCGTGAGTCGGTCAAAACATAATTGGTAAATCATAGGGTTCATGCATACATGTAGATCATATATATATACACTTTGCAAATCATTAATTCATAATGTATATTTGAATCAATTCATATTTCAAATCATAAATCATAATGGGTTCGTAAATATCAATAATTTAAGAGAAGATCATAAGTCGATTCATCATAGATCTTACATAATTAGGCTTAATTTAGTAGAAATCGAAATCAATAATTTGATAATCAAAATAGTTGTAAAATCTGATCAAAATTCATAAAATATAATTTAAATCACAATTTAAAACAACCCATTGGCAAATTATTCAAATTCCACAACACTTGAATTAAAACCCTATGAGATTTTTGATAGATTTTCATAATTTAATAGAGAATGGGCATAGGTGTGAATGAAAACACCCATTCCTAACCCTACATACCTGATTATAGCTGATTGTTACACTTCCCTGATTGCCCAAGAAGAATTTGAGAAGAATTGGAAGGGTTAAGGCTTGATCTTCTCTCTAACTCTCTCTAACTTGCATGCATGGGTTTTGAATAAGTTAGAATGACTTAACCTATCTTTATACACTCTGAAAATAACTTAAAACGACGTAGTACAGGACCTTAGAGCATATAAATAACGAGAATACCCTTAGTAATTTCACAGGAATTAACTGCTCGTCAGTCCCCACGAGGGACCTAATGAGTCGTCAATTCAATCGTCAAGTACACTGTCTATCAGATCACTTGGGATCATCACGAGGGACTTCACGAGTCGTCACAGGTGACCACGACTCGTGGTCACCACTCATCATCCTCACTGATTTGATTCCAAATAAACCCTACCCTGCAGACCACAATCCTCCCCACGAGTCATGGTGTCTGACCATGATTCGTGGGGTCTATTCGTTGGGTGCACTGCCTTACACTTTTCCCCTTCTTAATTCTCTTAGCCACGGGTGACTTGACGAGTTGTGGGGCTTGACCATGACTCGTAGTCATGCCCGTGAGGACCCCCTTCCACTACTTCCTTCAACTCAACCCAGTCCTTCACCACGAGTCACCTTACGACTCGTGGTCCTCCCGCATGGGTCACAGAATGACTCGTTCTGTTACCTGCTGCAAAAATTTTCAGTTTTCTCTGTTTAAACTCTCAGGTATGATCTTCGGCTTTCAGGGCATAATAATATCTCCCCTTTGAGAACATTCGTCCTCGAATGTTGAAAATCATACAGAAATGCAATCATCACATTTAAGTACTGGTCATCTAAGTCGAAATCTGATGGAATGACTATCTCCGATTCAAACTACATAGCTGAACTGATTTCATGCTTCACATACACATCCATATACATAAAATAAACTTGGACACATGATCTGGACATGAATACTAAATAGAGTTATAGGGAAAAACTGATACCTCCAGTCGGAACTGTGCCGGTAGAGAATAAGTGTGGGTATTTAGTCATCATATCCGCTTCGGCTTCCCACGTAGCTCCTTCAACATGCTGATTTTTCCTTAATACTTTAACTGAAGCTACTTCCTTGTTCCGTAGCTTCCGAACCTGGCGATCTAATATTTCCACCGGAACCTCCTCATAGCTGAGGCTATCTTTTACACCAACGCTGTCCATCGAGACCACTAGAGCTGGATCTCCCAAACATTTCTTCAAAAGCGATACATGAAACATAGGATGCACGGAAGATAACACTGAGGGCGATCTCAACTCATACGCCACCTTGCCAACTTTGCTCACAATCCGGTAGGGGCCAACATAGCGGGGACTAAGTTTTCCTTTCTTTCTGAATCGCATTATTCCCTTCATGAGGGATACCTTCAAGAATACCCAGTCATCCACCTCGAACTCAAGTTCTATTCTCCTAACATCGGCGTAGGACTTTTGGCGACTCTGAGCGGTTTTTAACCTATTCCTTATCAACAGAACCATCGTCATAGCCTCATGAACTGAATCTGGCCCTAAAATAGCTGCCCCACCAACCTCAAACCATCCGATGGGTGATCTACATCTCCACCCATAGAGAGCCTCAAACGGTGCCATTTGGATACTAGAGTGATAGCTATTACTGTAAGAAAACTCGATTAGGGGCAAGTGATCATCCCAACCACCTCTGAAGTCAATCACGCATGCCCTCAACATGTCCTCGAGGGTCTGAATTATCCGCTCCGCTTGATCATCCATTTGCGGGTGAAATGCTGTGCTGAGTTTAACTTGAGTACCAAGCCAATTTTGAAAGGACCGCCAGAACTGAGAGGTAAATTGAGTACCTCAGTTTGAAATGATAGACAAGGGATCTCCATGCAATCGAACCAACTCCCGGTTGTATATCTTGGAATAATCATCCACTGAGTCCATGGTTTTGACTGGTAGAGAGCGAGCAGCTTTAGTCAACCTGTCTACCACCACCCATATAGAATCATACTGTTGGCGAGTACGAGGTAGGCCTGTAATGAAACCCATATTAATATCTTCCCACTTCCAAGTGGAAATGCTAATATCCTGAAGTACGCCTCCCGGTCTTTGATGCTCGACCTTTACTTGCTGACAGTTCGGGCACTTGGCTACGAATTCTACAATTTCTTTCTTCATGCCGTTCCACCAATATATTTTCCGCAAATCATGATACATCTTGGTGGCACATGGATGGATAAAATACCTAGATCCATAGGCCTCATGCAATATTTGGCTCCTCAAATCATCAACATGTGGAACACATAGGTGACCCTGGTACCGAAGCACACCATCTCCCTCTTTGGAGAAGACCTCTACTTTTCTGATTTTGAACGTCTTCCTTCAGCTTTACCAAAATCGATTCCTCATCTTGCCTCTCCCCTATAGAAATCACAAAGGACGATCCTGATTCATCCCGAACTACCTCACCGCTATTGGTTGAGTCGACCAAATGAACTCCTATAATTCCTGTCAAGAATCCTGAGGTGCCCAACTCCTGACTCTCCATCTCTTATGCCTAAGATCATGACAAATACGTAATGCGCTCTAATTCATCTGATATTCTTTGGTCACAACCCAAATGCGCATTCCAATCCTGAAACCCACTCTGGACTGGTTGGAACCATCAAGTTACCCACATAAAGTTACTTGACCCCGACTTTACCATGTTCACATCTAGCTTCCTCAAAACTTATAAATTCAACCCGAGGTTCAAATCGCTCTCGGGTCACCTTATAATCCCTGCAACTACCCAACTAAATTATAACTCACCATCCGGAACCAATCAAGTTTTCAGAATCCAATTTCGAGCTTGACAACCTAGATTGTTGACTTTTGTCAACCCTCAAACTTCAAACCCATCAAAAATCTAAAGTCTCACCCAATCTTCATTAAAACATCTCAGAATGAAGTCTTCCACTTTCGCAAGTCATGAACAACAGAGTAATGATACGGAAATGTTCATCCTAGGAAAACGGATCGACAATCACAAAATGACCATGTGGCTTACTATACTTCCAGGCTTGGTTAATAACTGGGCTTCCTGAACTAGGTCCGATATCTATGGTGGGGATATGGGGTTATCCTGAATGTATACGTCTTTACCAGCATTTCCATCATGGGGAACATCCTTAGGGTTTAAAGTAAGGGAATCATGAGCACGAATCATGTAAGAAGTCTAATCTTGGAATATACCTGATATAGCACCATCTCATTAGCCGATAGAACCAACTTTAGGGACTGAATTCATAGGGATTTGTGTGCTAAGAAACACGAGTTCACATACATAACGAGATTCATGACATGAAATGAAAGGGGTAATGTTGAGATCGCTGACAGACGGGGTTGCCTGTTATCTTAGGGTTCTAAATGTAAGCATGAGTTGAGCGTGGTGTCAAGTTTTACATGAGGGAACATCTAAAGAAGAAAGGAGGGACTAGCCCTGCATGCTATCTATAGGACTCCCTTACTAGAAAACCCAAGATATGATTGGGCCTTCACTTACCATTTCCTGACCCTTGCCCTGCTTGGCTGATGGCATTTTCTACACATGTGCCCGGCCTCTCCACACTTGTAAAAAATGTATGACCTGTCAAACATCATCCCGGGTGTGATCTACCACATTCGAAGCATACCAACTGACTAGATAGGACTGTTGGAGGGGCGGTCGGCGCACGACCTCTTTGGTCATCTCACTTGGCTGAAGCGTAATCTCTGTGTTTATGACCACGCTGACCACAATAAAAGCAAACATCTGAACCTGCCAAGCACTCTCCTCAGTTATGCCTCCCGCAACGCCCGCAAATTGGGTAAGTAATCTCCATCACCCGGGGTTTGTACTCCCGAACTTGGGCTAAAGACTTCTGACGGGATTGAGAGTGACTCCTACTACTCGACCCTTGATGAGAACTCTCAAGGTTTCTGATTATGGGCTTCTTGTTCCCCCTTCTTTTCCCCTTACGCTCCCCACCCACATTCGTGTCTCCAACCTTAGGCGGGCTCCTTCTCATGAGTCCTTGAACTCTAGTAGCTGCCGCCTCCTCAGTAGGGTTCATTAGTGTTATAGTCTGCTGGTTAGGCTGGGCGATCATGGCCCACATCAACACTCTAAGGGCGGCTCTGAGTTTCGCATCCGTAACTTGCATGGAATCCATTAGAGTTCGTGGGGCTGGCTGACTCCCGTTGTTGTCCTAAGAAGGCATGTTTCTGCACATGCGCATAACACGAGTTATAAGAATAGGAGACTTTTCATTGCACGGAATAAATCATGAAAGAAGGGAACATTTTCTAAATGTCTCGTTGCCTCTTTTTCATAAGTGTGGCGCGCTTCACACCCATGAAAAAGACTCTACTTAACGCAGATTTCATACGCCCTAGGACACTTCAAACCTTTGGCTCTGATACCAAGTTTTTTACGAATCGAATATAGACTTGGATCGTAACACGGGACAAGAAACCCCGAGAGATCCCAAGTTGACCCATGGAATAAGCATACATCTAACTTCATTCACTTTAAGCGGAACACTAAGCATAAGGAATAGAGGAAACGTAAACATATTAGAACATAACATAACATAGAGAGTCGCTAGACATACACGCAAGTTGAGTACTACATACTGTTTGAAAGCCTCTACTACATATGATGAGTTGATGGAAAAACACCCCCAACTAACCCGACCAAGTACTGAAACATAAAATAACATAAATGTCTATAAAATGGGCCTCAGAACATGCGGATTCACCAATAAGCTGAAAGTGAACTCTGAGGTAGTCTAAAGATGAGGATGAATTTGAGAGCCGGGTCTTGTATCATGAAATGATACAACATAGAAAGTATGCGATCAATACGTGAAATGTACCGAGTATGCAAGGTAAGTAAAGAGGACATTTAAAATGTATAAAAACTCATAAATGATCATAAGAGTAGGAAAACATGTTCATAACATAAAAATCTTAATATAACATAAGGCTCAAGGTTTTCAAAATATTTGTAATACAATCGCAATCATAATCATAAGAGAAAAGCTTTATTGAACATGACTTGAGTCAATATACATAATAATAAACATGCATAAATCATGAGGAACAGTGAGAGATTCTCTTAACCGACATGCCCTATATGAGCACACACGAAGCCCAACTTATAACCCTAGTAGGTAGGGTGTCCGTACCTTGCCAAGGGTAGAAATATTAAAGGTGTGATCACATAGGAGAAGGGCCATTTGAGCCAGGGGACAGTCACAAGGGAGGTCCCAACATACGTACAGTGGCGGTAGTTTAAGAGATCCGGGGCAAAACCTAGGCCTCGAACCTACTAGGTGTTCAATTCTACTCCCAAAATATATATAGTGCTCATAGTATAATATGCATGAGTTCATGGGATAGTTAAATCATGATAACCAGAGACATGCTTGTAAATACGTGAACTAGCCATGAGGGTGAGGTCCGTGAGTCGATCAAAACATAATTGGTAAATCATAGGGTTCATGCATACATGTAGATCATATATATATACTTTGCAAATCATCAATTCATAATGTATATTTGAATAAATTCATATTTCAAAATCACAAATCATAACGGGTTCGTAAATATCAACAATTTAAGAGAAGATCATAAGTCGATTCATCATAGATCTTACATAATTAGGCTTAATTTAGTAGAAATATAAATCAATAATTTGATAATCAAAATAGTTGTAAAATTTGATCAAAATTCATAAAATATAATTTAAATCACAATTTAAAACAACCCATCTGCAAATCATTAAAATTTCTCAAAACTTGAATTAAAATCCCATGAGATTTTTGATAGATTTTCATAATTTAATAGAGAACAGATATGAGTGTGAATGGAAACACCCATTCGTAATCCTACATATCTGATTATAGTTGATTATTACTCTTCCCTGATTGTTCAAGAAGAATTTGAGAAGAATTGGAAGGGTTAAGGCTAGATCTTCTCTCTAACTCTCTCTAACTTGCATGTATGGGTTTGAATAAGTTAGAATGACTAATACACTCTGAAAATAACTTAAAACGACAGAGTACAGGACCTTAGAGCATAGAAATGATGAGAATACCCTTAATAATTTTGCAAGAATTAACTGCTCGTCAGTCCCCACGAGGGACCTAACGAGTCGTTACCACCACCCACGAGACGTCACTTCAGTTGCCAGGTACACTGTCTATTAGATCACCTGGGATCGTCACGGGGGACTTCACGAGTCGTCACAGGTGACCACGACTTATGGTCACCACTCGTCACCCTCACTAACCTGATTCCAAATAAATCCTATCCTGTTGACCACGACCCTCCCCACGAGCCATGGTGTCTGACCACAATTCATGGGTCTATCGATTGGGTGCACTGTCTTACACTTTTCCCCTTCTTAATTCTCTTGGCCATGGCTGACCTGATAAGTCGTGGGCTCTGACCATGACTTGTGGTCATGTCCGTGAGGACTACCTTCCACTACTTCCTTCAACCCAACCTAGTCCTTCACCACGAGTCACCTCACGACTCGTGGTCCTCCCCCATGGGTCACAGAATGACTCATTCTGTGACCCGGTGAAAAAATTTTCAATTTCCTCCGTTTAAACTTTCGAGTTTGTTCTTCAGGCTACTAGGGTATAACATACTTGCTTGAAGCCTTATAATTAGTCTACTTAAATGGTTTTAATAGTGTAGATAACAATTTATATGAACTTAAGATCAAGTACTCACATGAAAAACTCTTCAGGTATGTTATCTAATCTAAAACCTTATGAAAGGACTGATAAAATAGTAGTAGGAAATGGAAGTGAACTTAATATCACATACATTGGTAGTGAAAGTATGTCTGGTTTAAAATTGAATAACATTTTGGTTGTCTTAGAACTTAAGAAGAAACTGTTGTCAGTACGTAATCTAACTAATGACAGTTACCGTAAATTGAGTTTGATGAATCAACTTTTGATGTAAAGGACAAGAGAGCAAGGAAGTAGCTGGTCAAGAAATCTAGAAGAGGAGGTATCTATGCTTGGAGGAAAATAATCTTCTAGCATTGATAACAACATAGACAGAAAGGAATAGTTTTAGTTCTGTTGATGCTTGGCATGACAGACTTAGGCATCCAAATTCTAAATTCTTAGAAGCTTTAGAAAAAATAAGTGTATCGATATATCTTTTTGGAATAAAAATCCTACTATTTGTGTTAGTTGCAAAATAGAAAAAGGTTGTAAATTGCATTTTGGTTTAAAAAAAAAACTAAGAAAGAACCATCATTGAAAATCCATTGTGATCTATGGGGTCCTGCACCTGCTGAGTCTTCACAACATATGAAATTCTTGCACTATTTGTAGATGATCATAGTAAATACACAACTGTATGCATTGAGAAGAAAATTAGACTTCCTTGAAGTGTTTGTTAAGTTGCAAAGCATGATTGTAAAATAGATTATTAAAAGCATTAAAGTATTTCAATGTGATAGAGGTGGTGAGTTTTCTAGCTTAAAATTCATTAACCACATGAAAAATTGTGGCGTTGTTAGACATATTCTTGTCCAAATACATCTGAGAAAAATGATATTGCAGAAAGGAAACACAGGCATGTGGTAGAGACTAGTTTAACATTGTTGTTCCATGCCAAACTACCTTACTTTTATGGACAAAAGCTTTTATTATAGTTATGTTTCTAATAAATAGGCTACCATCTTCGGTGCATAAGAAGGAAACACTCTTTCATAGACTTCATGGAACACATCCTATATGCAACAGTTTAAAGGTGTTTGGTTGCAGGTGTTTTCTCCATATAAAAGGGAGTAACAAGTTTTATCCAAAAACATATCCATGTGTCATCATTGGTTACATTAATTTTCATAAGGTATACAAATGTTACTATCCATCCACAAAAAAGATATTTATATCAAGAAATGTTTTCTTTGATGAAAACAACAATAACAATTCTCCTGTAGGTTCCACTCATCTTGCTATATTCTTTAAATTTTCTCAAAATCGAAGAATACAACTGATGCCTTGTCAAGCTAGGATGCTTACTCATATGATCTTATTCCTACTAATCTACATGATGCTTCAGAAGAAGTACTGCCAGATGAGACACCTAGCAATTCACAGATGTTATTAGATGTCCAAGATACTTCAATGAGAATAGTAGATATTATGGAACTGACAGCGTTTGAAGAATCTCAACTTCCAACATCCTCATCTTCGGCATCACATGAGGATTCCTCTAATGAGGAATAAGATGTTGGAATAAATTAGATGCAATTATATGAGGATCAACAAAAACAACCTAGAGAAGTCAACATCAAATTTGGTTTTCAACTTGAGGTTGATCTATCTCAATTCTTCACTGATCAAGTCCCATCTCTATCACAAGCTCTAGTTCAACCATCTACAACAAAATATTTCTTGGTAATTAGGTCAAAATCTAAAAGCTTATCATTGTCTCATACTTCATCATCTACTGCTACGAAAAATACTGCACCTGGTGAACCTAATTCATCAGAGAAGCACTTAGTAATTCACACTAGGTGGAAGCTATGCAGGAGGAATTGCAAGTACTGCATAAAGTTATAACCTGGATTCTGATTTCTAGAACTGCTAAGATGAATGTAATAGGGTCTAAGAGTGTCTTTAAAACCAAAATGAAGTTAGATGGATCAATTGAAATATATAAGATCATATTAGTTGCAAAAGGCTATTTACCGCCTGAGGGAATAGACTTTAAAGAAACATTTAGTCTTCTTGTAAAAGCAACTACCATAATAGTTTTTTTTTTGTTTATTGTAATTACTCATCATTGACCTATTAGGAAACTAGATGTTAAAATTTTATTTCTTCATAGAATTCTTGTAGAACAAATGTACATGAGTCACCCACCAGGCTTTGTTGATCCAAAGTATCTAAGACATATCTGTTAGTTGAAAAAGGCATTGTATGGACTCAAATAAGCCCTAGAGCCTGGTTTGAGAGGTTTAGCTTGTATCTACTTTATATTAGATTCAAAGATAGGAGACTTGAGAGAATATTATTATTATTAATATGTAGATGACATATATAATTGTAGCACGTAGCAACTTAAAGCAAATGGGTGAAGTTTTAAAGAAATTGAGCGTTGAATTTACCACGAAGGACCTCAAAAAGCTAAGCTTCTTCCTAGGTATTGAAATAACCTATTCTTCAGGTGGAATTCACTTTACTTAAAGAAATATGCTCATGACTTGCTCAAGAAAGTGGACATGGCCAATGCAAAGGCAGTTCGTACTCCCTTAGCTCAGAAACATGGTTTGTAGGAGGCTATTGGAACATTAGTTGATCCCTAAATATATAGAAGCATTATAGGAAGCTTGTAATATTTGACACTGAACAAACCAGACATAACTCATATTATGAATGTTGCAAGCTAGTTTATGCAGAATCAAAACTCTGCGCATTTTCAGGCTATAAAGAGAATACTCAAATATATAAAAGGAACTATCACTCATGGTTTTTGTATTACATGATCAGTCTCCCCTCAGGTTATATAGTTTCTCCGATGATTACCAGGCAAGACGTGCAATAACAAGAAGATCCATTACTTGCTACAACATATACCTTTGTTCAAACTGTGTGTCCTAATCCTCACGAAAACAGAACACAGTTGCAAGATCAAGTACAGAAACAGAGTATAGAGCCTTAGCTGCTGTAGTAGCTGAGCTCACATGACTGACATATATCCTACAAGATATTGACATATACATATGGTATGCTCCTACACTATTTTGTGAAATATGAGTGCATTGTACATGTCTGCGAATCCAATATTACATGGTAGAACTAAACATGTAGAATTGAATTATCATGTTGCTAGAGAAAAGGTAGATCAACGGTAGTTAACCTCTTTGTTTGTCTGGTCTAGAGATCAACCAACTGACATTCATACTAAGAATCTAGCAAAAGATCAGTTTATAGTCTTCAAAGGCAAGTTAAGGGTGATAAAGTTACCTTTTATTAGATTGAAGGAAAGTATATTAAAGACCATGATAAAGATCTGGATAAGGTCATTTAGAGATACGTATTAATTGATTATGATAATCTTACGTTAGAGTTAATGTCAATGTATAACTCTAAAACAAGTCTTTGTTTTTTTGGTAAATAATATATTATATTAATAGAACTTAATATGCGTCAGTATATGGCAGAACGACATATCCGCTGGAGATGTTTGGGAGAGGGGGATTAACATAATATAAATTAGTTACTCTATTGTATTGGGAGTGTGTCTCTAGGATCTATACGAGTTTTTTGTGTATAAATACACTGGTATGTATATGTATTTAATTATAAGTGCATACAACAGCTTAATGCTATTCTCAGCATAAGTTTTCACAATAGAGACTTCATAAATACAATTGAGTTATAATTTCACTTCTTCAATGAACACTTATGTGTCAGGTAAGAAAAACATTATTTCACTATGATGTTATGATTATGAAAGTTAAAAGTTATGTTTTCCAAAATTGGTTCACTCGGTGAATTTTAACGCATAGGATACTAATGACGGCTAGATCAAAAATCACCTCATGACATCAACATCAAATGAAGATAACATAATCATTTATTTAGAGAGAAAAAGAAGTCAGACAAAGGCCATTAATCAAACTTTATTATTACTACATTGTCACACAAACATAATCATACCAAAGATTTGGTGGTGCAGTATTTATTACACATTTATAAATAAATAGCTTCTTATTTTTATAGTCAAAAGACAAGTCTTGAGACTCTGAAGTTCCTTATGATTAATGACAAGGAGAGTAGCAATAACAAGCATAATTTGCCCAGTGATGATACTTGTTTCCCCATTGATATTTTTTACATGTACCATATTGAGCTCCAAACCAGTGCTTGCAGTGCTGGCTACATTTGTAGGAATACTGACAAGGTCCATGCCACTTATGATTTTTCTTCCAACAGTATTTTCCTTCTGCCATTTGCATTTCTGCATGAAATTGAAAATTTTTATACCAAGGATTTATATGTATTTGAAATATAGTTAACACATTGTGTAATTTGTGATGTGATAATGAATAATAATTAAATAATTAAAATATGCTCTCTCCGACAGATTAAATATTTTGATGTATTTACATACTCGATGCAAGACTTTATAGAACTAAATAATTTCCAATATTAGCTAACACACTAATAGATAAAACAGTTTAGCAGAACCTAGAACCTAAAAGTATATGCTTTACATGTTCTTGACTCACCAGTAGCAGCAACAAGGAGAAGACAGAAAACTAGGGCAAGGAAGGTTGTATATTTAGCCATGGCTAGCTAGTCTTTTCTTTTTTATTTGGATATCTTGTTGAGGAAACTGGCAACAGAGATGGTGATATTTATAGCATAAGAGACTCAATATTTGTTAACTTAATTATTTTTTTGACTAGTCCAAAGATTAAGTAATTATCAAGTACATAAGCAAAAACAGAAAAAAAAAAATGTAAGAAAGAGAAAGTGCCCTCCGTGCTATTATTATATGATGAGTAACGGACTATGATAACGCTGGTTTTTGAACTTAATAGATTGGTCGACGAGTTGCTCAATTGAAAATTCTGAAACAAGTTTGTGGTAGTTTAAAATTGAAATTAGTATAATATCGTGAACTGACGGCCCTTGCTCAATTTGGAAGGTTAAAAATGTGTGTACAGACTCTGAATGAGAAATCAAAATAAAAACTAAAATACTTATGCGATTGAATTATTTATAAGATAATTACGGATAAATTTATATGACAAATATTACTCCATATATAGTTTCTTGATAAATTGATAATCAACCTGATGTAATATGCTATAATATGTAAATATTTTTGGCTTATGGATGAAGTAACCGAAATGACAAGGGATTATAATTGCGAAATCAGAGAAGTTTGAAATCATCGATTACCTTTTGAATCAAAGTACCGATTAACCAGTATTACGACTACAGAAAAATGTCAATCTATATGACTAAATCCTAATTTATTTATTTGTTCATCGTTGAAAGTGTAATTACCTAAAATAATTTGGAATAAACATACTACAAAGACATAATCAAGAACCATTATTGAGGATCATTGATTAATATAATGCTCCTAACATATTTAGGAGTTTGAATTGATCAAGCTCAACATTAGTTGCTTCTAATTTAGAATTGGTGCGGCGACCAAGTACAAGTGGAAATGGGAACACGGAAATAGTAAAATAAAAATTGCAGAAAGAAAATTCTATCTTCCTCCAATACATTTAATTAAGCTAAAAGTATTTCTGATCTCTAACATCTGAGAAGTTGTTATATCAGAATGAAATTCGTCATTTCCGAAATGTAAAGTGATATTTCACGTGGGGAGTAAAATACATAATATACTTCTTCTTTTTTTAAGCTAAAATTTTGTTTCGCTAGATTTTTCTGGCAAGATTTTTAATGAGATAGCAAGCAATGCTTATTTTAAAATATGTATACTCTCTTTTCTTCACTAGAAATTTTACCCGTTGAATTTTTTCTAGTAAGGTTTTAATTGGGCACATCATTAATGGACATCCAAGGGAGAGTGTTGTAAATATATTATTTAAATGTGGATATCCATAACTTGTTGGTGTAATTTTCACCATTATGTATAGTAATACCCACACCTCCCGTACCTCATAATCTTCCTCACATTCTCAAAAGATTGACATATTTAATGCAACTTTACAACTATCCTAATAGTATAAAGAGGGTATGATACTCAATAGATGATATACTTGAAGGCACTTGAAAAATACATGAAAGAAATAAATAAAAAGCTATATCTTCTCTATATTTTTTATCTACTTTTTTGTCTTCATATTACTAATTTTAGCTTTAGTTTATTATAATTATGAATTTGAAATAAGAATTTTATTATAATTCGTTTGAGTTACTACATTCGAGATCTTCCATTTGTATTTATTTGATTAATCTATGTCTATGTATGTATGTATGTATGTTCAAGTCAATAGTTGAGACTTTAAATTAAGTTCCTTGTGATTAATGGTAAGGAGAGTAGCAATAACAGGCATAATTTGCTCAGTGATGAATAAGGAT
>JACEIK010000529.1:207932-233510 GCA_018107945.1 Datura stramonium | reverse complement strand
GGCAGTTAATATGGATTTCGTAGTAGGGTTACCTCGTACCAGGCGTAAATATGATTCTATCTGGGTAATTGTTGACAGGTTGACAAAATCAGCTCACTTTTTGCCATTAAGGGCTACCTTTTCAGCCGAAGATTATGCTGAACTTTATATTAGAGAAATAGTCCGATTGCATGGTGTTCCGCTATCGATCATCTCTGACAGAGGAGCGCAGTTTACAGGTAAGTTTTGGCAATCTTTTTAGAGGGGCCTAGGGACGCAGGTTAACCTGAGCATAGCCTTCCATCCTCAAACAGACGGGCAGGCATAACGTACAATCCAGACGCTCGAGGATATGTTATGGGCGTGTGTACTAGATTTTGGAGGCAGCTGGGATGAACACCTACCACTTATTGAATTTGCCTATAATAACAGTTATCATTCAGCAATTCAGATGGCGCCTTATGAAGCGTTATATGGGCGGAAGTGCAGGTCGCCAACTTGTTGGTTTGAGGTAGGAGAATTAGCATTGATTGGACCAGACATCATTCATCAGTTAGAAGAGAAAGTAAAGCTTATTATGGAACGTCTGCTGACTGCTCATAGCCTCCAGAAATCTTATGCTGATGTGCGGCGAAGAAACCTAGAATTTAATGTGGGTGACTGAGTATTCCTGAAGGTTTCACCAATGAATGGTGTGACGAGATTTGGTAAGAAAGGAAAGCTTAGCCCGAGATTTATTAAGCCTTATCAAATTCGCCGAAGGATAGGCCAAGTGGCTAATGAATTGGATTTACCTCCAGAATTAGAATCCGTTCACCTAATTTTTCACGTATCAATGCTGAGGAAGTGTATAGGAGATCCCTCCCGGATTGTTCCAGTCAAAGACATCCAAGTCATTGAGGAGTTAGCTTATGAAGAAGCTCCAGTAGTCATACTAGACCGGCAGATCCGTAGACTGAGAACTAAAGATGTTTCTTCTGTTAAAGTGTTATGGAAAAATAAAAATTGAGAGGAGATGACCTGGGAGGCAGAAAACGATATGAAAACCAAATATCCTCAGTTATTTCAGACTTAGTCAGATTGTGCAGCCATAGGTATGTTCTTATTGTTGTTTAATAAGTTGCATTATATATATGTATATGTGGGGTAGTTGACTTCAGTCTATTGTGAAATGAATGCCATGGTATTGTGTGGAGTACCTGTATTGGACTTTTCTGCATTTCAGGTTTTTTTGGATAGTCCATATTACAGGGGAGATTGCCGAAATTTTTCCAGAATATGTAATTGCAAGTTAAGATTCTTGCAGGTAAAAGTTAACATTCGAGGAGGAATGTTCTTAAGGGGGGAGGATGTTACACCCCGTAAGTTTCTAGCATTTATTCGGCCTATTCACATGTTGGTTGAGAGTTTTATAGTGCCATACGTACAAGGAAAGAACCCGAGGAAAGTCCGAACGAGTGCCAAGTTGGGATTTCGCGAGAGGAGGCCGAACCAAGCTGCCCAGAGGGGCAAAGTGGCACGGAGCTGCTCCTCCGCGTTAGCCAACGTGGAACGAAGCATAATTGACGTGTTGGCCAGCTTGCCACGTTGCCTTGTATCCTGCTTCAAGTATATATAGGTCTCACCCTTAGAATTTATGATATTTCTCAAATATATCCCGACCAGCAAAGGATAGAGACGAAGGAAAACATTTAAATTTCATCCGATTACGCCGCTAAATGCCGCCCGAATCCAAATTAACTTCGGATATCGAAGTATAAGGCTGCAGGGAGCATTTTTACGGAGTTATTTTCGTGAAATTCGCCCAGCGAATCGTCGTCCCGCCTCGCAAAAGTTGTTGAAATTGCTCCAAACTAGTGTCAATACGATCCCAGGCTTACAATAAGCATTTCTCCCTTCTAGATTGTCAAGAAATAACGAGGTTTTGACCGTGTTCCGTAAAATTGAAATATAGCTAATATTTATATATAAAGTTTTCCTTTTTGTCGAATTTAGTGTTAAACTAGTCCTATCTTTTAAGTAACACGATTTCAGTTGAGAAGGGCAGTTGAACACGAGCCGAAACTCGCCAGTTATTCGGTAAACAGCGATCGAGGTATGTTAAGGCATTTTCTTTCGGCAAGTTAGTTTCTTCAGCATAGTAATCCAGTATGAATCCCGGTAAAGTATGTCAGGAGTATGTTACCATGTTTAGTTGTCGTTGTTAGTTGAGACTTGTAATTGTATTATTTTGGGCTGGATTATACCTGTATAGCTTCTGTGTCGCCCCAGGGTTAATAGCTGTGTCGACTCGCCCGCTAGGGGCGAGGATACGTCGCTCTACGGAGCGGCATGCCGTCTACAAGGGACGCAGATGGGGATCCAGATCCTCATATTTTCTGTGGTTGGCCTTATACACACCCCCGCCGAGCACTTACGCCCGGGGTATAGATATCAGGAGTCCTCCGGATTCAGGCACAGCTATAGTCAGGGGCCGAGCGGGCCCAGTTGCAGACCCAGGGGATCGGAAGGACGCTTATAGCTGGTAGTTGACTCAGTATGACCTGGATAGGGGTATATAGATTGAGGTGTCTCACTAGGGCTAATGAGGGCCCAGGTGGGTTGTTCTGTATTGATTATACCTTCCGGCTTATGGGGGCTAGGTAAGGTTTACGTTGCTTTAGTTATTGATAGTTAGGCAGTAGGACACCTCGTTTGTCAGGTATGACCCTTACCCTCCTTATCATAGTTATGTTTAGTCCTGATTTCACTACTTCAGTCATTTTCAGTCCGTTCCTCTTACTTAAGTTATTGTCAGTTCTATTTCCTTACTTTCAGTTATTTAAAGTTATTGCATTACATTCTCAGTACCTGTGGTACTGCCGCCCTCTCTTGGGGCGCTGCATTACTTGCCTGTAGGTACACATAGGCGAGAAGCAGATCCCTTGTAGTTCCAGTCAGCCGTACAGAGCCATCAACTCCTTTCTTCCAGAGCTTGTGTGATAAAGGTTTATTTATTTTGTTTGTACAGTGTGGGTAGGCCGGGGCCCTGTCCCGACCATCTTATTACTCCTAAAGGCTTGCAGATTGAATTACTTCCCTGTGGTTAGATTATATCGGCCGTGTGGGGCCATATGTGTTCTAGACTATGTGTGTTGACCGTGTCGGGCCCTGTTTAGCTGTTGATTGATGACCTTATCGGTCATAGCTCAGTTTAGCATCTGATTTTACTTTCCAGTTATAACTAGATACCATGGTGGCCTTGTCGGCCCGCATAGGACTCCCTATGTTCGTTCGTCTCTGGCTAGCTGTTTATTTTCACAGGTGGCTATAGGCCTTGTCGGCCGGGGGTTGTATTTACAGCCGTTATATAGCCCGTTGTTTCTTGATTCTAGAGTTAGATCCAGTCTTGCACCAGAGGTGCTTAGGCTCAGTCAGCTCAGCAGCTCAGGTTCTAGTAGGGCACCAGGTGCCAGTCATGCCTCCCAAGGCGGGGCGTGTCACCCCCATAGATTCATCGATTAGAATTTCCATGAATTGAGAGAGAATTGGGCATGGGTGTGGACTATTGCACCTATTCATAGCCTTGCATACTTGAAGGGATCTGATTTCACAACTTCCTTGATTACCCAATGAGATTTGTGAAAGAAATTTGAAGAGACTAAGCTTGATCACCTCTCAAACCTCTAAGCTTGCGTGTATAAATTAGGATAGGCTTAGAATGACTTAACCCTATTAAAACACCCTATTCTGAGCTTAAAACGATGTAGTTTAGGCCTTAGGAACTTAGGAATTACGGAAAAGCCTTTAATAAATTCGCTGGAAAAACACACTGCTAGTCCTCACGAGGGACTGGACGACTCGTGCCATGGACCACGACTTGTGTTCTGCCATCCGTTACTTACACTGGTCACCTGCTTTCTGAGGGTCACCACGAGGGACAGCATGACTCATGGTGTGCCCAACGACTTGTGGTGACCAAGTCATCGTCCATACTGCCCAAATTTTCTATCATCCAAGAACCCCGTGACCACGAATCACTAGACGACTCGTGTGTTGCCCACGACTCGTGGTCACACCCGTGGTCACCTCAAATCCCAAATTTTCAACCAAGTCTAAGCCTTTCCCCACGAGTCACTTAGCGACTTGTGGTGTTCCTGAAGGGTCACTAGACGACTCGTCCCATGACCTGGTGCAGAAAATTCTGTTTTCTCCGTTTTAACTCCCGGGTCTAATCTTAAGATTTTCGAGGTATTACACTATGAATCTACCTTAACCCCTAAAAATACCCCTATTAGGACAAATACCCAAAATACCCTTTCGATAACTAAACTCTCTATGGATCATATAGCCTCTAAAGATCGTATCCTAACTAAGTACTATCTAATAAAAAACCAACATCGGTAACTAGCCCTTACACAGTTGACGTGGCATCCTCCCAATTCATATATCCTAACAGCTGTTTATTAGCTGTAAAGCAGAAAAAGGAATCCCATCCAACAAAGCTACCTCCACCGCCTGACACCACTATAGGACCCCTAGACTTCATAGGTGGCTTTCCAAATCCGGATAAGTTATTGAATACAGAAATAGAGTTAACTAGAAATATACATAGTATGATAAAGCCAGAAATAGAAACATCCGCTATTAAAAAAGCTTCTATTCCTATTAACTCTATAACTATTGAACTGCCAGATATTACAAATAATGCCAAGACTTACCTTTTCATCCCAGCAGAGAAGACTCAACCTGATATTCTCTTTTTACCCTCCAACTCCCAGAAATCAAACAACTTATCAAACTCCATTAACCATGAACTCCCTAAATCAATTCCTGGCTTTCTTATAGCATTTGCTGACCCTTCCAGTAACAATAGGGGAGAACAATTTCTACTCCACTCAAGCCCAACCCCAAAATGTAACTCCACACTCCTAGATGGAGATGGGGCTACGAGGCCATGCACTAACCTTCAGGGTCCTAGTGGAGGGTCAAGAAGTGATTATAGTGATATAGAATCCAACTTTCCTAGCCCGAGTAGTGTCAGAAGGGATGAGACTAGTGATGGAGACCTTCAACAACCAGCTATAGTTGTCGATGGTCCTTTATCCCCCACTGAACTATCCTTTTCCCCAGATTCCATTCTACCACTATACGACATGGGAGATGCCACTGTTCAACCTTTTGAACCAAGTAATGACCCCAGAAAACCTCAATTTCCCACCTTTCTTTTTCCCTCAACAGGTACCCGAGGTAGTGTTCTCCTAGTGGACCGCCCAAATGCCGACTCCGGAGATAGTTCCTGTCCACACCACAGTGATCCACACCAATATGGAGGAGAGCCCAAGCACATCCATCCCCAACAACATAGCATCATCCTCACAGGTACCAACCCAGACTCAAATCCACTCCCCAACCCACTTATTTCCAAACATAGAGGAAAACATAAGTATTCAGGAAATAGAAGATGTGTTAGAACTAATGAGAAAAATGTTAATGGAAATAATGGTCCTCGGGGAAGTCAAAATGATGATTTTCAAAGAGCGATTAAAAAAATGCCTCCTTATTTGTCCGCAGAATCTACTAAAATGATCTCTAGATATAAGAACTTCTTGCAACCCAGAAATAGGGAACTATGTTGTAATAATGAACCCAACTTTGAGGAATGGGAATCTATTAAACTCGGAAGGTCCCCTACCAATGATAAACCCACCAAACCTGAATAGATCGATGAACATCATAATATGGAATTGTAGAGGTTCCAATGGAGGAGAGTTTAGATGAAACTTCAAAGATCTATTAAACTGGCACAAGCCACCCCTAGTTGCCCCGATAGAAACCAAAATGCAAGACCACCAAGTGTTAGTAGATGAGTTTCCTTTTACTAGAATGATCCAAGTTCCTGCCCTGGGGAACTCTAGCGGTCTAGTAGTCCTCTGGGATGATACTCTACTGGAACTGGATGACATCACAACAAATGCATAGGAGATTCACGCAATGGTTAAGGTATGCACTACTAATGAATTCTGGCTATTTAGTTGTATTCATGCAAGTACATACGGAAACTTATGTAAGCTTCTCTGGCAAAATCTAAAAATAATTAAAGATAATTATGAAGGGAAATGGCTCATAGGAGGTGATTTTAACAAACTCCTGAGCAATGGAGAGAAGACAGGAGGATGGCCCATCAACAACTCCCGTACAAACGACTTCTGGAAAGTTGTGAACTACTGTGAGTTGATTGATATGGGTTTTAAAGGAAGTCGCTACACGTGGATTAATAAAAATTATAAACATAGAGCTTATATTATCTTTGAAAGGCTTGACCCTTTTTTGCAAATGATAAGTGGTTACATAGTTTTTCAAACGCACAGGTGCACCACTTAGCTCACACGCACTCGGATCATTGTCGCTACTGATATCTTTATTCCAAAATAATCATAAACCCTTTCGATTCGAATCCATGTGGACTTCTCACCCTGACCTCCAGCAAATAATCTCAAAAAGCTAGAAGGATAATACAAACATACTCAACGCAATCCCGGACTTTACAAAAAATGTTACCCAATGGAATAAAAATACCTTTGGTAATATCTTTTAAAAAAAAGGAAACTAATACGACATATTCAAGGTATACAAAACTCTCCAAACTATACAACTAGTGTTTTCCTATCTAAATTAGAAAGCGAGCTTACCCAAGAATACAACTCTATCTTAAGAATGGAGGAAGACTTCTGGAAACTAAAATCTAGAGTCAACTGGCTATCTGAAGGTGACTCTAATACTAGGTTTTTTCATACAACAACTCTTAATCGATAGAGACAAAACAAAATTATAGCACTTTAAGACAGTGCGGGAAATGGGTTGTATAACATACAGGATATTAAGAACCAAATTTATTCATATTATTCAAAGATGTTTTGCAAAGTTAAGCTCGCATCTACATGGACCTTGGAGACACAAAATACTACAATAGACAATTTGGATTTATCATCACTAGGGAGTATACCTACTGAAAAGGAGATTCGTCTAGTTGTAAACTCGTTTCAAGCTTTTAAAGCCACAGGACCAGATGGTCTACACCCTTTTTCCTTTCAAAATTACTGGAACATTGAAGGGAACTCAGTGGTAAAACTATGTGTGGATGCTTTTAAATATGAGTGTATCCCAGAAAGTATTAACCAAACTCATGTTTGTCTAATTCCCAAGACTAAGGGCGCAAATACTCTGAGGGATTACCGACCTATAAGTTTGTGCAATACTACATATAAAATTATCACCAAAATTATTACCCAATGCCTTAAGACTTTCATGGACAAACTAATTAGGAATTACCAATAAACATTCTTAAAAAATAGGTAGTCCACTGAAAATGCTATTATTATTCAAGAAATAATAATCCACTTCCAAAAAATGAAGGGGAGACATGCAAACAAGATTCTCAAAATTGATCTAGAAAAGGCTTTCGATAAAATGGAATGCTTGTTCATACAAACCATCCTACTCTACTTTAAATTTTCCCAAAATATCATCAACCTAATCATGTCTTGCATTAGTACTAGCAGCGTTGCCATCCTTGTAAATGGAGGTCGAACATAATTTTTTGAACCAACCTGAGGGATTAGGCAAGGCGACCCTCTGTCCCCATATATCTTTGTACTATGTCTGGAAATGCCATCTAGGAGAATTGTAGTCGAAGTACAACTTAGGAATTGAATGCCTATAAAAATCTCTAAAAAAGGACAAACTCTATCCCACCTTTTCTTTGCTAATGACCTTGTTCTAGTGATTAGAGCGGATGAGGAAAACTGTTTGAAGGTCAAAACAGTCCTAGACGACTTCTACGAACAATTTGGACAAACAGTGAACAATGCCAAATCCAAAATAATTTGTTCAAAAAATTGCTTACCTCAAGCAAGGAATGTACTCTCAGCAGAAATGGGCATTAAAACGGGTCATAACTTTGGAAAATATCTAGGATTTCCAATATTTCATAAACAACCTACAACGGGAGACTATCAATTCTTGATCGACAAAATGTATGCTAAATGAGCTGGATGGAAAACCAAATTCTTAAACATCGAGGGAAGAACAACACTAGTCAAAGCATGCCTGAATAATATTCCTTCCCATGTAATGCAATTCATACGTCTCCCCTACAATATAACGAAAAAAGATCGACAAAATACAAAGGAACTTTATTTGGGGAACCACTGACAGTAAAAGGAAGCTACATATGATTAAATGGGCTACTGTTAGTCGAACAAAAAATAAAGGAGGCATAGGTGCCCAACAAACTGATGGAAAAAACAAAGCTCTGCTCCAAAACTAGCCTAGAGAGCTTTCAACGAACAAAACTCCCTTTGGACCTCCACACTCATTAAAAAATACACCATAGAGGGATCCTTAACCACAAATATCAAAACAATAAACTCCCATAGTAGAACATGAAAAAGCCTAATTATGGGTTGGAATATTTATCGGGGGCTTAAAATGGATAATAGGAACGGGCTCCAGGATATCTCTATGGTACGACCAGTGGCTGCCAAATAATGTAACTATTAGAGAGTATATAAATGGCCCACTTGCAGAGGATGAGGAGCACATGAAAGTAAGCAGTATTTTAACCAAAGAGGGGGAATGGAAACAAGATACAATATCCTTTGAGTTCCCCAAATACCTTACTAATCTTATTAAAGGTACTTATGTTCCTCGAATTGAAAAACCACTAAACAAAGACAGCTGGAGTCCTAATCCAAGAGGTACTCTAACAATAAATTTCGTCTACACTTCCTTAGGGAAACTATTAAGTCGAATAAGGGAATAGATGGAGAGTTCAAATGGATCCAGAAGCTCCACTGCCCTAATAAAATAAAGTACTTCATTTGGTTGTGCAAACGTGAGATACTCCCAACATGTAACTATCTACACTCAATAGGAATAGATATAAATAACTTGTGTTATTTTTGTAACTCACCTGAAATCATAAAACACATCTTCGTTGAGTGCACACATGTTCGGAAATTATGGAATGAATTGGGCGTGATTTACTCGATAAATAGATTTATAAACCAACAAGGTGCAGACTGGCTTGAACTAATAAAAAATTTTAATATAAAAATTAAAAAGCAACTCCAATGGCAGGATGTTTTTCCCTTCTTTTGTGGAACATATGGCTATCTAGAAATGACAATTACCACAACAAAACAAGAAATAAAATCTCCATCAATAAATTTTTTAATCATGTTATAGAATATCTAGCACTTTCGAGAAAAACAAACAATTAAATTAAACCAAAAGCAATTTTTGTTAAATGAAAACCACCTCTTAACGGCTTTAAATTAAACACGGACGGCTCCGTCCACAAAAATTTTGGTAAAGGCGGTATAGTAGGAGTAATTAGAGACAAAGATGGAAACTGGGTTACGGGGTTTATGAGTAACATCTTTGAAATCACTAATATTGGAGCGGAATTACATGCCTTACTACAAGGGTTAAAGATTGCCCTTACAAGCAATCTAACACCCCCTACAGGTTAACGTGGACTGCATAGAAATTATTTACTTTCTGTAAAATGACCATCCACTTTATGCATATATTTTGTCGGATTGCAAGGAATTGCTCCGGCAGCTGAGGAATCCATAGATTCCACAAGGAGAACCAGGTGGCAGATGCGTTAGCAAAGGAGGGGTCTAGGATAATGCAAGCTAACTCTTTTGTACTGTGGAAGTTCCACTTTTGTTTGTATCGACGAAACTGGAAGCAGACAAAGCAGGAACTCTTTTTGTTAGGTTGAAAAGGCTATCTACTAACTCGGATAGTTGTAATATTTACTATGTTAACCCCCCTCCCCCGAGCATCTCTAGTGGATATGTCGTTCTGCCATGTACTGACGCATATGAAGTTCTATTAATATAATATCTTATTTACTAAAAAAAAATCATCAATTCAAGAAGATAGTTTCCAATTTCCCATAACATAACACCAATACCCGCATAAATACTCATCATATCATTTATATGGGATCCCTATTATCCATTACTCCCTTATAAAGAATCAATCGATACATTAACACTTTATAAAGAGTGAAAGAATAGTCTCAACTTGTCTTAAACGGGGTCCAAAAAGTTAGATTACGACCTTCCCCTTTTTCAATGCATCCAAAATAATCCAATCTAGTCAAATATGATATCTAAATGAATATATGAGTCCGTAGACACTTGTATTGCTATAAAAAATTGGCTCAAATATTGGGTCAAAAAGTCAACCCCGAGCCTATGTTGAATCCAGAAAATTCTTTAAAAAATGATAAATCCATAAGGTAAGAAGTTTATAAACTCAAAATCAGCTATAACGGATTGTTAGTAGACCCCCAAATTAAGAAATCTCAAAAACCCCACCTTAGGACACAACACCCAATTCATTCCACCCATTAGGACTCTAATCCAACATAAATGGGAGGGGAAAATGTAATAGGGATATTTTCAAAACTATATATTCAAATATAAAATATTACATCCACATAACTATATTTTTAATTTATATTCGCATTGTGATAGTCAAAAAAAATTTTGCAACAATATTTATATATACGGTATACAACTTTATACAAAATTATGCAATGTTATACAACATTATATATTTAACAAGATAGTTTATTAACTTTATATAAAATATACAAAAATATATAATAATGTATGTGCATTATACACACTTTTACATGATTATATAAAATTGTGTGAACTTATATAAAATTGATATATTATCAACTACTTCATATGAATAACTAGTTTATACTTTTTTATGCAATACAATTTCAAATCAACAAAATAAAAGGACCAAAAAATTAAAGAAGCAATACTTTATTCTTCATCTTTATTTCTTTTCCATAAACCACCAACAAATATATGTAAAAAATAAACAACAATAAAAATAAAATAAAATTCTACTGCTATTTTTAAATTAGTTTTTTATTACAATAAAAATGAGAGAGTACTGATATAAGAATAGAGGGGTTAGAATAGAGGAAAAAATTCAGAAGAGTAAATGAGAAAAATAAGTGTTCTTATATAGAGAAAAAGAAAAAATAAAAAACAACAACTTTGAAATGACACTACCAACGAATCACAATTATCAATATTTTAAAATCTTCAACAAATTCAAAACTCATTTGAGCTTTTAAGGATTTCAACAATTGAGTTTTAAAATTTTTAATTTAATTCACATAGAAAATAATGTTTAAATTTATAATAATAAAAAATATCAATATTTTACATAATATCTATGAATTTAAATATAAAAATTATGAAAAAGAAGAACAAGGAAAAAAAAAGAAGCTAACAGAAAAAAGAAATAAAATGAAGAAAGAAAGAAAGAAGGAAGGAAGCTAACAAAAAAATGAAGAAGAAAGAAAGAAACAAGAAATATAGAAAGAAAAGAAGCAGTAGAAAGAATCAATTAAAAAAACGAAAAACAAAAGGAAAAAAGAGAACGAAACTGCTGGAAAAAAAGGTAACAAAAAAGAAGAAGGAAAAGAAAAAAAGTAAATTAATAAGAAGTACTAGGCTAAAGTAGTAATAAAGTGAAATTTGAGCTAAAATGGATAATTATTTTACACCCTAATTATCATAGAGTGTAATTTTTTCTTATTCTTTAATCTCGAGTTGCGATATGGAGGTTGCTCAGATGCATTGTTTTATATAGTATTGTGGTTGGTGCATGTTGCACGTCTGGATAATGGGTTGCATTATATTGTGTGCATTTTATCTATACCTTATCTTATGGAGATATTGAAACTTATAACTAAATTTTTGAAAAGAATCGAGCTTATTTACTTTACTTGATGAAATATGAGATTTTATCTGGTTTATGGAGGTAGTACATTTCTTATTTATTGATTATTAACTAATGTTTAATATATATGTTTAAACAAGTGTATTCAAACCAATCCTCTACCCTGCTTCAGTTTAGGATTGGTCAATGATGTTATTGAGTACATACAGGCTTTCCATACTCATAATTTTACTTTCTACACATTTATATTTGTGTTTCTATATGAGTACTACATGAAGTTGTTACAGATAAAAGATGGAGTTAAGCCATGGATGAGGAGATCAAAGCAATAGAAAAGAACAATTAATGGGAATTAACAACCCTCCCCAAGGTCATCAAGCAATTAGAGTCAAATGGGTACACAAGAAAAAGAAGAATACTCATGGAGAGATGGAGAGGTGGAGAGATACAAGGCAAGACTTGCTGCTAAAAGCTAAAAGTAAAGATATGACATTGACTAGGGGGAAATCTATGCACCTATTGTTGCATGGAGATGATTCACTTGCTAATCTCTTTGACAACATAAATGAAGTGGAAACTCCATCAACTAGATGTCAAGTTAGCATTCTTGAAAAGATATCTTGAAGAGGAAATTGAGATACTGGACCTATACGAGGCCAGATATACTCTTTGCATTTGGAGTTGTAAGTCGCTTCATGGAAGCCCTTACCTCCACGCACTTTAAGGTTTCTATAAGAATTCTCTGTTACCTAAAAGGTAGGATAGACCTGTGACTATTTCATTCTTCTTTTAATGATTTTTAACCTTGTGAAATTTTGTGATAGTGATTATGTAAGAGATATAGATGATAGAAAAAGCATAAGTTATTTTGTGTTTTTTTTAGTGATTGTGTTATTTCTTGGAGTTTAAAAAAACAATCTCTTATTTTTCTCTCAAGTTGTGAAGCTGAATATATGGCTACAACATCATGTATATTTCATGCCATTAGACTGAGAAGATTGTTGAAGGAGCTCAATTGTCACGACCCGAACATATGCCTGAATCGAGACACGAAACAAGAAATTCCGAGAGGCTCCGAGACAACTCATGGCATGGAAATAACATCTAACTCAACCATAAGTAAGCGGAAGATCAACATAATTAACATAGCAGAAGTATACACATATATATATAAAGCTAAAACTGAATCAACAGCGACAAGCTAATTTCTACATAACGTCTGAAAAGCCTCGAACATAATTGATGAGCTGATGGGATAGCACCCCAAACTAGCTCGACAAAGTCTGAAACTGAAAGAACATAACAAACTATAGATTACTAAATGTCCTCGAAGGATGAGGACTCACCAACACCGGCTGGACAGGTTTGAGAGGGAAGCACGGGCTAATGATGCGACTGAGACTGATCCCTCCGATCTGTATCATAAAACGATACAGCATAGAGTATGCGGTCAGTACTTGAAATGTACTGAGTATGCAAGGTAAGTAAAAATGGACAGTTAAAAATACATAAGAGTTCATAAGAGTAGGACAACATGATTATAACATAAATATCATAATGTAAAATATAAGGGCTCAAGGTTTTCAGAATATTCATAAATCAGTCGTAATCATAGATGAAGAGCTTCTTTTAAACATGACTTGAGACAAAGTAACATAAACATAACCATACATAAATCATGAGGAACAATGGGAAGACTCGCCTTAAACGACACCATCATGATAGAGTCTTACATGATGTTCCACTATTTCGCCCAAGTGGTCAGGACCGTCCCCGGCTTTCCAGACAGGGGACATGCATGCGTGGTGATATCACAGGGATCCAATAATGAATATATACATATACCTAAGGTGGCACGTAGTTCTGAGACCATGGAGTTTTTTTTTAACATCAGGTCTACTCGGTGCTAGACACTGCTCCCAAAAACATGCACATGAGGACTCATATTATATCGTAGAATGATTCATGAAGTTCATGTCCAGATAAATAGTAACATGATGGATCCCACTTGAAATATATGATTACCCATGAATAAAGGCTCGTGAATCGCCCAAGAGTCATAAATTCATAAATCAAGAAATCCATGTATACTTGTAAAACATGTATATACTTGATATTCATAAATCCATGAGGAGTACTTGAGAGAAATCATATCATAAATCATAAATCATAATTTAGGTCTTAAGAAGATCAAGATCATAATGGAATCATAACTTGACTTTTCATAAACATACATATTGGGCATAATTTAATTTAAAATTTGAAACTAAAAGTTAATAATCAAAATAATTATAAAATCTTCCCAAAGATCATAAAACATACTTTGATACACTAAGAGAATTGATCCATAGATAGATTATAGAGAATTTCACTAGAATTAGAATAAACCCCATAAGATCGTGAAACTTGAATCTAGAATTGAAATTCATGGAATTGAGAAGAATTTATGATATGAGGGTGAAAAGAAATCTCATTCATAGTCTCACATACCTGGGTAAATCGATTTCACACTCACTTGAAATTCCAAAGGAAATTAAGAGAGAATTTGATGAAATTCCTCAAACTTGATCTTCAGGTAAGGCTCTGAGTTGCATGCATGGAGTGGGGATTTTTAGAATAGGTTTATCTCCCTTAAAATCCTACTAACTGAGCTTAATACGACATAGTTTAGGACCTTAGGGCTTAGAAATGATGAAAATACTCTTAATGAAAAATCTAAAAAATCTGCATTGCCAGTGACCACGACTGGTCCAACGAATCATTCTTTGATACCACGACTCGTGGTATCTGTCCGTTACTTCTTCTATCACTTTTTAACTTCTCTGATCCTAATACAACGACTCGACAGAACGGGTCGTAACTCCAAATGATGACCCTTTACTGCCTTCCGTTACCTTTCCCAACTCAAGTCTCCAACAACGATTATTTAGGATGAGTCATTACTAGTCCTAGCAACTCGTTGTTTCTGGTCGTTACCACCACTGCTCATTTTCTGAAATTCCTCCCAACGGACACTTACAATGGCTCGTGTCAGCCTTCTTTGCCTAATACCACCCTCACAACGACTCGTTACACCAAATGATGGGTCGTTCCTAGACCCGTTACTCCCAAGTCCAATTCTACAGCTTTTCACTATGGGCATAACCAACGGGTAGTTAGACCCACCAACAACCTGTACCACGAGTCGTTCTAAGAGGAAATCTCAGATTTTCTGCTATTTTTCGTTTCAAATCTCAAGTCTAGCCCTAGACACTTCCGGGGTATTACATCAATTTGCCACAAAGTGAAGCCACAACGAATTGTGATGACAACTAATCTGCGCACACACTTTCCATGAATCTGGTGTATCATGATCGAAGAACGCATATCGACACAAGATATCACTTCATCAAAGAATTAATAGTAAAGAAGGAGATAAAACTTAAGTATGTGAAATCTCATGATCAAGTTGTGAATATTCTTTCAAAACCCCTCACGTTCGAAGATTTCTAGAAATCGAGATCAAGTATTTGAAATGAAGAAGAAAAATTCAAACTAAAGAGGAGATTTGTCGGCTTAGCACTAAGAAATATGTATATATATATTTATATAAAGGAGAGGCTTTAACCCGATGACGTGGCATGCTTCATAATTAGAAAAGCTATTTATTATTTTTTTTTAATTTTATTTTTCTCAGATTTTTAGAGTTTTATTTCTATTTTTTTTCTTATAAGCTGTTTTCTTGAAAAACCAAAAGTCACTTTCATTAATTCTTATTCATTACACCATACCACTTTTTCATCTTCTACACTTACTCAACAATTATAATTTTTTTTCTCCGGTAATTTTTTTTCCTCAGAAGGTCTTTTCTCTTTCTATGAAAATACATGTATTCTGTATTTTCAATGGGAATTTTTAAATTATTAGCATCAACTTCATGTCTTTTCATCTATTACTCATGATCCAGATTTTAATATCCCCAACAAATAAATAATTAAAAAAAAATTCAATCGTATAAGTTAGTTTATAATAAAACCAGGAGATTTTTCATACATGACTAGAGTATCTTATGGAGAAAATGTCAAAGGTATGTTTGGGTCTTTGAAATTTTTTATCTATTTCTTAGATGTGTTTCAACTCTTAAATGATCAAATCTACTTTTCAATTTGTTAGGTTTTAAATTTTATGAACTAATTTATCAATCATTACAATTTATTTGTTATGCAGTTCATGGTATTATGATGGACTTCTCATTTTACTATTTTTTGTAGAATTATTTTTATTTTTTTATCATACAAATAATTTTACGGATTTGTGATAACTTGAGGATCTCAAAAATGTATTTTGAAATTGAAGGATGACTTGAAGATGAAAAAAAAGAAGAAGATAACTTTGTGTCTCTACCAAAAGCTTCTTACATGTATATAGGGCCAAAAAAATATTAAACAAATCAGAGATTTGTAATTTTGTTGTGAGATACATGTATTCTCTTTTTTCTATGGGAGTTTAAAATGATTTACCATCAATTTCATGCTCTTTTCATCTATTACTCATGATTCAAATTTTATGTTTTTATAGCCCCAACAAACAAACAAACAAAAAAACCTTTCAATGGTATGTTAGTTTATAATAGAAGTTGAGAGATTTTTCATACATGACTAGAGTGTCTTGTGAAACAAATGAGAAAGGTGTGTTCAGGTCTTTGCAAATTTTTGTCTATTTCTTAGATGACACTTTAACACTTAAAGGAGAAAATCTACTTTTCATTTTGTTAGGATAAATTTTGCGAACTAATTTGTCAATCATTATAATTAATTTATTTGTTAGGAAGTTCATGAAATTATAATGGGCTTTTCATTTTACTATTTTTTGTAGAATTACTTTCAAGTTTTGATCATATAAGTAATTTACAAATAGACGACTACTTGAGGATCTCAAAATAATTTTTGGAATTGAGGGATGACTTGAAGATGAGAAAAAAGAAGATATCTGTGTAATATTTTCATTCAACTTTATATCTCTACTAGAAGTTTCAAGTTACATGTATATAGGGCCCAAAAAACTTCAAACAAGTTAGAGATTTGTGATTTTGTTATGAGATACATGTATTCTCTATTTTCTATAGGAGTTTTTTAATAATTTACCATCAATTTTATGCCTTTTTCATATATTACTGATGATCCAAATGTTATGCTTTTATATCCCCCACAAAAAAATAAACGAAAAAGTCTTTCAATCATATATGTCAATTTATAATAGAAGTCGGGAGATTTTTCATATATGAATAGAGTGTCTTGTGTAGCAAATGAGAAAGGTGTGTTCGGATCTTTGCAAATCTTTGTCTATTTCTTTGCTGACACTTCAACTCTTAAAGGATCAAATTTACTTTTCTATTTGTTAGGTTTTAAATTTTATGTACTAATTTATCAATTATTACAATTTATTTCTTAGATAGTTCATGTTATTATAATGGACTTCTCATTAGAATTATCTTCAAGTTTTAATCATATAAGTAAATGGGTGTTTAGGTCTTTGCAGATTTTTGTATATTTCTTAGATCACACTTCAACTCTTAAAGGAGCAAATCTACTTTTTGTTTTGTAGTTTTAAATTTTGTGAACTAATTTATCAATTATTACAATTTATTTGTTAGGCAGTTCATGGAATTATGATGGGCTTCTCATTTTACTAATTTTTATAGAATTACTTTCAAGTTTTGATCATATAATTAATTTACAGATTGACGACTACTTGAGGATCTCAAAATAAATTTTGAAATTGAGGGATGACTTGAAGATGAGAAAAAAAGAAGATATCTATGTAATTTTTTTCATCCAACTTTGTGTCTCTACTAAAAGCTTCAAGTTACATGTATATAGGGCCCAAAAAACTTCAAACAAGTCAGAGACTTATAATTTTGTTATGAGATACATGTATTCTCTATTTTCTATGGGAGTTTTAAAATGATTTACCATCAATTTCATGTTTTTTTTATATATTACTACTGATCCAAATTTTATTTTTTTATATCCCCGATAAATAAATAAATAAATAAAACTTTCAATTGTATATGTCATTATGATATAAGTCGAGAGATTTTTCATATATNGTAGCAAATGAGAAAGGTGTGTTCGGATCTTTGCAAATATGTGTTTATTTCTTTGATGACACTTCAACTATTAAATATCAAATCTACTTTTTAATTTTGTAGATTTTAAATTTTGTGAATTAATTTGTCAGTCATTACAATTTATTTGTTATGCAGTTCGTGATATTATGGTGGACTTCTCATTTTACTATTTTTTTTGTAGAATTACCTTTAAGTTTTGATCATATAAGTAATTTACGGATTGACAATAATTTGAGGATCTCAAAGTGAATTTTGGGATTGAGGGAAGACTTAAAGATGAGAAAAAAAGAAGATATTTGCGTAATCTTTTCATCCAACTTTGTGTCTCTACCAGAAGATTCAAGTTACATGTATATAGGTCCAAAAAATTTTAAACAAGTAGGAGATTTGTGATTTTATTGTGAGCAATATTCGTCTTCACTCAAGTTACATGTATATATTTTAGGTGATTATGCTAAGGGAAAATGAAATACATATCAATACTTTTTCTTTTGATTATAAAAAGGGAGAACCATTTCAATCCTGAATATGATTTTCCTCTTGCTCCTATGTTTTGTGTGTGTCTTTTTTCAACACTTTGCTCTGAAGTAGAAAAATAAAATTACTGCAACATTGTTTCATGACATGCTTAAGTTGATTTAAATATTTGCTTAATCCGAATAAAATGATATATTTTTTCCCCAAGACAATGTGTTTGATTTGGTATCTTATCAACTATATATTCTTAAGAGTAAATTTGGAGATGTTACTTTTGATAGTTTTATTTAAAGAATCGAATGTAATTGTTGAACTGTTGTTGTCTTTTTGTTTTATAATAGATTATGTCTTTTGTTTTATGATGCGCGCGTGCTTGATGGACTATAATTTTCTTGGTTACTTATTTATTGGTAATATTACTCCTTATTTGAAGAAGCATGTATGTTTTTATTATTTATTTTTTGATATTTAATTTTGATGGTGGTTTTGAATGTTTGATTAGGAACATGAAAGGACAATGGAGAGAATTCGTCCCATAAAAATTAGTAAATTGATTAAAATCTGGACAAGACAATGACCTTTATGTATTCACTTTTTAGCATGATAATATATATCATTCTCTTCTTTTGTTTTTTGTATGTTATTCCTGTGGTTTTTCAATTTTTGTAGATCATCAATAATTTTAACCATGGTCATTAATTTCATTCATTATTTTTCCTCCATGTCTCTTTTATATATTCTTAGCACTTATATGCTTGAAAATATTTGATGTAATTAAATACTTAATAGTACTATTCTGTAACCAACTTAGGGGTCATCTACTCGCTATCTTACTTGGATACCATTTTTTGTAGGAAATTTAGGAGTCATATGATATACTCATTAACTATGATAATTAAGGTGATCAATAAGATTTGAACTTCTACTAATAGAAATGAAGGACTACAAGAAAGAGGAACAAGGACGACTTTTATAAAGGAGGTGTGGGCCTTTCAAGTGTTATTTTCCTTAAATTAGATATTGATGAAATATTGCTACTTATATTATTCCTAAAAGTTGATTTTCAAAGAAAAGATTAGTTTCGTTTATCAACTTGAATAGACATAATTGAATCAAGAATCAGTTTCAAAATCCAAGTTGGAAAAACTGGGATACCAATAAAGTCTATCATAACTTTTTATTTTTCTTTTTTATGTAAAATATGAAATATATTAGTTGTATCTTCCCAGTTTAACCTGATAATGTTAGGATAAATTATTGTACCTCGATAAATAATGTCTCATTACAACAACTATAGGCCCTTATTCCAAACATATATAAGTTAGTTATACGAGTAGTTATCGTGCCTATCACTTTTCATTTATGATTATAACCTATGTTGCTCAGATCCTCCATAAATGCTATCACAATCCTGTTAGATCTTCCAAAAACATATAGCTTTTGGAGGAGAATATTATCAAAATAAAAGAATATAGTTGGATTTGTTGGTTCAATAATTATATCTTACAAATCTATGAAAGTCCCGGTAAAAAGTTTATCCAGCAGTTTCTTTTGTGTAATAGTTAACGGTCATCCGGCCAAGCATGCTCTTTTTCTTTGTAATTAGTAGATAATAGATCCTTTGCAAAATATTTATGACTTTAGTACATGTGTATAATTTTTTTACTTTGTAAAGTAACTCTACTTTTTTGCCAACATAAAATTTAATAGTCAAATATAATCTCTTCATTAATTGATTAGTCTGAAGTTGTATGTATGATTTGTTATGGGATATCGAAATTATAACGTCCTGGGTTGATATTGAGCTGTTTCACATGATTGCTTTACATTAAACAACTTTTTTTTTTTAACATTTTAACTTTCAAGATATTTCATCTTATATTTATCTAACTAAGATGTTTAAATATTTACTTTAATTGGTAAATTTACATGCTTAGTAATTGTATTTGATGATGTCATTTTTCATGCATAAATAGTTAAAAGATACTCGTAGGAACATCTCATTCACCAAAATGAATCCAATCATGCATAAGTAAGGTTATGCAATCCATTCAAGTTATCTGATCTAATCATTCAGGGTTGCATATCTCTGACGTAGAAAATGAAATGTAACAGGTATTTTATTGGCATGGTACCATCTTTCATAGAAAATCCCTTTTTGCTTGAAGTGGATAGAGAATTCGGAAGCTCTAGCAACACTGTCATTTGTATTTATTTTTCATGTATTTATTTGTTTAGCTGGAATATATAGTAATATTTTTCAGATTTGGTGCATCGATGACAGTGCAAAAACAATAATATTAAAAGTAAATATTATAAATATTGCGGAGAAGATTGCTATTCATATATGATATATCGTACATACTTTTCACCCTTATGAGAGGAAAGACGATTATATTTATGCTTGTGGATTTGCAATTCAAGATTGTTGTATCTTTTTATTTATTTATTAAGATAATTTTGGACACTATTTTGATAAGGGAGCAACAATGGGAAAAGTGTCTATCTTGTGTTGATTTACTATAATTTTGGAAGCTTTATTTATTCGATATTACTTTATATAACTTTCAAATTTTACTTAAAAAGAGATTTGATTAGTTTAAACTTTAAACATGTCTTTTATAAATAAAAATTAGTTGAAGTATTTTTCATATTTATTATTTTTCTATGAATTAAGTTATATTAAATGATCACCTTAACAAGTTCACTTTTATTTTTAAATGATCACGCGAAACGCGAGCAAATTAACTAGTAAAATAAATAAAAAGAAAGCTAAGCGGCCACAGTGTAGCCATGCCCATTTACCAAACTTTTGTGAGTGGAGAATGCATATTGGATGATCGTAAATTAACTAATCAATTTGATTAGTAGAATGGGCATCCAAGACTTCCTATCTTCCTTCAACACATCAAAACAAAGACGCAATAGATAGTAAAAAGAGTGAGAAATAGAATGTGAGATGAGTTGTGTGAATAAAAGAGTGTTGTTTTCTTTAAAAGTGTAGCAATCTTATTAAAACTATCCATTTGTAAAAAGTGTTATTATATTTTTTTATTTGGGATTATATTACCTCGTTAAAAGATTTAGTGTTATTTTCACTTTTTCTTATTTTGCTATTTAACGTGGATATTAATTCCGGGTGGAATTACTACTCCCCCAAACTGTTATATTATGTAGTATAATATATAAAATAATTACTAAAATTATCGGTAGCTGTATTAAGCTATTACATTACTCTCGTACTTTGATTCTTGTTACTATGTGTTGTTTCTTGTATTTCGATTATCGTATTATTTTGTTGTAACTAGTATTCAAAATGATTTGTCATGCTTTAATTTCTATGGTATATTGTCATGACTTCTTCACTTTCATTATTTCTTTTTTCATACTGCTTTGAACTATTTTTTCTTGAATCAACCGTCATTGAAAACACCCTCTCTGCCTCCTATTCAGGGGTAGATCTTGATAAACTCTATCCTCATTATACCCCATTTTATGAAATTATAATAGGTATGTTTTTGTTGTTGTATTAAGCCATCCCTCCATAATATCCCAATCAAGCTTCCAAAAAGAACGCAAGACGAGCGATAATTTAGTTATAATTCAGGAACTCCTAGACCGACTTACTAAGAAATGAGGTAAAATTACTTGCACGCTTTTGAACATTGATCTTGAAAAAGCATGTGACATACTTGAATTGTCCTTCATTAGGGAGTCCTTATTTTTTCCATTTCCCACCTAATCTAAGTTAAGCTCATTATATTGTGCATTTTGTCATCCTATATCTCAGTCCTCATAAATGGATCACCTACTTCTAGTTTTAACTCATCCATAGGGATATGCCAAGAAGATCCCCTATCCCCGTATATTTTTATGATATGCACGAAAATTCTTTCTAGGAAGATTGATCAGGTTGTTGACTATATGAAATGGCTCCTGATTAGACTATTCCCTACTAGACCTCAACTTTCACATTTGTTATCCGCAGATGATATAATCTTAACGGTTCGTAGAAACACTACTACGTGTCACACCATCATTGACATTTTAAACCAATTCTCTTCTGTTTCAGTGCATAAAATTAATTTTGAAAAATCAAAGATTTTCTTCTCTAAGAATGATACTGCTCAAGATAGAAATTTCGTGATTTCTTCCTAAAATATGCAAGAGGGAAGTTCTTTTGGAAAATATCAAGGGTTCCCTATGTTTATGAAATGTTCTATTAAGGTTGATTTTCAATTTTTGATTCACAATTTTAAAATACGTCTTGCGGGTTGAAAAATAAGATTTCTCTCACATTTAGGACGTACTATACCTTGATTAAATGGACATTTGAATAGTCTTCCCAGCTACATTAGCCTAAGTTTGAGTATTCAAAATCTTCTTACTAACAACCATGCGCTCTTAGTTAGTACACCTTGGAAAATTTTCAATAGTCGCATACAGTTGTGACCCCACTCTATCTTACTTAATAAGTATGCAAACATTGTACCATATAGAAAGTCAACCACTTCTAAGGTATGAAAAAAATATTTTACTAGGTTGAAACTTCTGTCAGAAGGGTATATTTGGAAAACATCCACAGACTAACATCTACACTTTGGAATGATTCATTGATTCAACCTAACCTTACAATTAAAAACTCATCCATGACCCTCTTTTGAAATAGGATATGAAGAACACCAGTTTGTTGGTTAACGTCAACATCCTGCTTATGGAAAAACCTACGAGGAGGATGGGAAGCCTGGATCAGAGTCATGATCGAATATGAAGCTTGTTTGGTGGGCTTAGTTAAGAAATAAAGTTGTGCCTTTGCTATCAGCTATAACTTTTGGCATGATGATAAGCGTTTGATCCTAATAAGTGGTAACAAAGTTAAGCTCATGCGTTCGATTCCCAAGAGCAACATGTTGTGTGAGACAGGTGTTCGATTTCCAAGAGTAACATGCTGCATGAGACAGGTGTTCGATTTCCAAGTGTAACATGCTGCATGAGACAGGTGTTCGATTTCCAAGAGCAACTTGCTGCATGAGACAGGTATTGACAAGGGGATTGTTAGATAAGCGCTTGACATATAAAGAATACCAATTTGTTGGATAACGTCTATATCCTGCTTATGGCAGGCCTACGAGGGGGCTGAGTATTCTGGGTCAGAGTCATGATCATGACGCTTGTTTAGTAGGCTTAGTTAAGAAATAAAGTTGCGCCTTTGCTATTAGCTATAATTTTTGGCATGATGATAAGCGTTTGATCCTAACAAGTGGTATCGGAGTTAAGCTCATGGGTTCGATTCCCAAGAGCAACATGTTGTATGAGATAAGTGTTAGATTTTCAAGAGTAATATGCTGCATGAGACAGGTGTTGGGAGGGAGGTTATTAGGTAAGCATTCGACATATGAAGAATACCAATTTGTTGGATAACATCAACATCTTGCCTATGGCAAGGCCCACGAGGGGGATGGTAAGCCTGGGCCAAAGTCATGATCAAACATGATTCTTGTCTGGTAGCCTTAGTTAAGAAATAAAGTTGCGTTTTTGCTATCAACTATAACTTTTGGCATGATGATAAGCGTTTGATCTTAACAAGTAATATCAGAGTCAAACTCATGAGTTCGATCCGAAGAGCAACATGCTGCATGAGATAGGTGTTCGATTTTCAAGAGCAACATGCTGCATGAGACAGGTATTGGGAGGGAATGTTAGGTAAGCACTTGACATGATGATAAGCACTTGATCCTAACACATTTCTACTTATTAATCCCACAATCGTAGGGATCTATCAAGACCTTCCTTTTCCCCTCCTGACACAATCATGTGCCTGATTGGTTCAGTCTATATTCCTTAACGTGTGACCAGTTTTGACAAAATTGTTTGGGGCTTGACTTCAACTGCAAACTTTTCTGTGAAATTGTGTTATCCTAGCCTTAAGCCTTGAGTCTTCAGCTAAGCAAACACAACTCTTACAGTTGGTTGTGGAGATACAACCTCCCTCCAAGGATTACACACTTTTTTCTGGCAATCCAGCCATAGTAGGATTCCAACTACAAGCTATCTCCACTTTTTAAATGTTTCATCATCCCCAGGTTATAAGTTATGTAACAGTGATCACTATGAAATTATAAAATCATCTCTTTCTTTCATTTGACAAAGTAACCCTTATATGGACTCATATAAGTATCTCTTCTTTAACATGCCTTTTAGGTCAGTCAAACTATGATCCAAATATTTGGTTACCTAGAATACTCAATAGTAGGAGTAATAACTTCATCATTGTGAGCAATGACATTCCGTTGTATCTAATGTCTTTGCATGCTCTAGTTAATTTGAAAATATAGCAATAAGTTCATTTTTTAAGATACACCTTTTTGCAGTTACTTTTGATATAGTATATCAACATGTTAGGGAATTTTGTTATTTAGCAACAAGATGCAAAGATAAGAAGACTCTTTACCCAACCTATGTTAAATGTAAACCTCCACTCAATAACTATTATATGTTGAATACTGATGGAGAATCCAACTAAAAAGATGTCAGTGGAGGATCTCTAAATGAAGAAGTTACATGTATCAACCTCTTGGTTTTGTGAATGAGACAGATACCATTCATGTTTGTGATCAGCTTCACAAAGCAATTTATGAACTCAAACAGGCTCCGCGAGCATGCTATGAGGAACTCAAATCCTATCTTATTTCATATGGACTTTTCCACTCTCGGTCGGATCGCTGCTTATTTATATATGCTATCTGGAGTTTTTCGATCTATATCATGCTCTATGTAATCAAAAGTCGGTGGAAGATTTTATTAGGCATCTTGCTAACTGTTTCTCAATTTAAGATCTTGGTGATTTGCATTTCTTCTTGGGTCTTCAAGTTATTCTCTCACCTTAATGGAATTTTCTTAAGTCAACAGAAATATATCTATGAGATTTTAGACAGAGCCAACATGGTTAAATCTAATTCCATGCGCACGCCAATGGCAAGCAGATCTTTTCCCATACGTAGTGATGGATCTTTAATTGAGGATGGATCTTAAATAATATCATACTATAGTTGAAAGTTTAATAACTATATTAGCAATATAGTACTTCAAGTCTTCAACAACTGCTTCAACCATTTACACTCGTTTTGTTCTAGAAAGATAATTTTATGTCCTTGGGAGTTAATTTAGTAACTACTCCTTCTGTATCTTTAGCTTCTGATATAATAGATGTACTTGTGTGGTGGCCCACCTAAACTTTGCTCTCT
>JACEIK010000529.1:167920-192035 GCA_018107945.1 Datura stramonium | reverse complement strand
TGGTCATTTCATGTCATTTCAGTTCAGTTACTAGTTCTTTCATACTATTTATATCTCTCACTTACTCAGTACATTCAAAGTACTGACGCATACTTTTATGCTGTATCATTTTATGATACAACTGCAGGTTCTCAGACTCAGCACCGTTAGTCGCCGCGGTTCAGATCCTCCTCCTCAGCAGTTGAAGTGTGAGTCTTCATCATTTGAGGGTCTTATTTTTCTTCTTTCAGTTAGCTTATTATTTTTAGCTAGACTTATAGTTAGTTGTGGGCTTGTACCAACAACTCATCAGTTAGAGGGCTTTCAGACACAAAATTAATTCCACACTTTAGATGTTCTTAAAATTTATATTTTCAGTTTCATTTTCATAAATGTTTTTATGTTATTATTTCAAAGCTTCCGCTATATTTGTTTTACTCAGAATACTAGTGTATGATAGACAAGGGGTTGACCTAAGGTCACTTGTGGCTTCAAGTACCGTGTTTTGTCTAGAGTGTAGACTCTAGGCATGACAGACTTGGTATTAGAGCACTAGGTTCAGAGTATCCTCGAAAAGTCTGAAAGCCACATCGAGTAGAGTCATTTTCATGGGTGTGAAGAGCGCCACACTTATGACGAGGAGGCTACGATATGTTATTAGAAAAACTCTCTTTTGTTCATACTCTTTATCGTGTGTTAAATTGCAATTCCAAAAATGCCCTTCTAATTTGTGCTCTATTTCGTTTCAGTGAACCATGCCTCCCAGATGCGGTAATGGAAGAAGGGCCAGTAATGTCAACAGATCTGCCCCACCATCCCCGATAGATACTCAAGATGATTCAGTGTCTATCGCCGAATTCAGGGCGGACATTCAACTGCTGGCCCAAACAGTCACCAACCAGGTGAACCAGCAAGTGGTGCTGATGAACACCAACAGGTCTGCAGCAGCTGCGAGGGTATGGGATTTCACTCGGATGAACCCTCCAGATTTTCATGGAACAAAGGTGGGAGAGGACCCATAAGGGTTTGTAGACGAGATTAGAAAAATCACCTGAATTATGGGTTTCAGTCCCTCTGAAAGTGCCGACTTGGCTGCTTACCAGCTGAAAGGGGTAGCTCAAGTCTGGCATGACTAGTGGAAAGAATGGCGACTAGTGGGAGAAGGACCAGTGGAGTGGGAAGAATTTCACAAAGCTTTCTTGGACAAATTTTTGTCTCAGGAGCTGAGGGAGGCAAAGTGGCGGAGTTAATGAACTTGAGACAGGGCAACAAAATTGTGGAGGAGTATGCTCTGGAGTTTACCAGGCTGTCTAAGTATGCTCCATAGATGGTAGCTGAGCCAAGAGCTCGCATGCTGAAGTTTGTAAATGGTGTGTCAAATCTGGTCCTCAGGGAGTGCAAGACCGCGATGCTGATTAAGGACGTGGACCTTTCTAGCTTGATTGTCTATGCCCAGCAGATTGAGGCTGAAAAGCTGAAGGATATGGAGCATAAGAACAAAAGGGAAAGGACTGTCCAGTCAGATTTCAGCCATCAAAGATCTAGCGGTGGTAGCTGTCCACAGCAGCAGCAACAACAACAACAACAGAGAACCCCAACACCTAGTTCAGTCAGCGCCCCAATCTTTTGGTCCCGCCAGGATCGGAGGGGTGAATCATTTGGCACTCAATGTCAGACTCACATTACCGGGAATAGGTATCTAGCTTTCCCCAAGTGTGGTAGGAACCAGCCTTCAGGGACGAGAGGGCTGTTTTGAGTGTGGACAACTTAGACATCGACTTAAGGAGTGCCCGTCAGCAGGGCGAGGGAGATCACAATCTACCACATCATCAGCACCAGCAGGCTGACCAGTGCAGTAGGCCAACACATCAGGTACAGATGGCGGTCAGCGCCTAAGTCGTTTCTATGCTCTATCTTCTCGTTAGGATTAGGAAAGCTCACCCTGACGTAGTTACTGGTATGTTACGTCTCTTCCATCTAAATGTGTATGCCCTCTTATATACAAGATCCACTCTTTCGTTCGTGACTCCCTATATAACATTACAGTTCAACATCAGTCGAAAGGTCCTTTCAGAACCATTTTCATTCTCTACTCTAATTGGCGAGTCAGTTAGAGCCAGTCGGGTGTATAGAAATTGCCTAGTCTCAGTCCTGCATAAAGTTATTCCAGCTTATCTTGTAGAGTTAGACATGGTTGACTTTGACCTTATTCTTTGCGTGGACTGGTTACACTCCTGCTATGCCTCAGTCGATTGTAGAACTAGAGTTGTCAAGTTTTAGTTTCCCAATGAGCCAGTGTTAGAATGGACGGGCAGCAGTTCAGCGCCTAAGGGTAGGTTTATTTCCTACCTTAAGGCCCAGAAACCCATCTCCAAATGATGTATATATCATCTGGTTCGGGTCAAGGATTCCAACTTTTAAACCCCAACCATCCAGTCAGTTCCAGTAGTTAGTGAGTTTCCAAATATTTTTCCTGAAGATCTTCCCGGAGTTGCCCCTGAACGGGAAATAGACTTCAGAATAGATCTCCTCTCAGATACTCAGCCTATCTCCATACCTCCTTACAGAATGTCTCCGACTGAGCTTAGGAGTTGAAGGAGCAGCTAAGAGGCCTTCTTGACAAGGGTTTTATCAGACCCAACATCTCTCCCTGGGGTGCTCCAGTGTTATTCGTGTGTAAGAAAGACGGTACCCTCAGAATGTGCATAGATTACCGTCAGCTGAACAAGGTCACAGTTAAGAACAAGTACCCTCTACCCAGAATTGATGATCTGTTCGACCAACTTCAAGGAGCCAGTTGTTTCTCCAAGATCGATCTCAGGTCAGGGTACCATCAGCTAAGGGTTAGAGAGTGTGACATACCGAAAACAACATTCAAAATTCAGTATGGTCACTATGAATTTGTGGTAATGTCCTTTGGGCTAACAAACGCCCCAGCAACCTTCATGGACTTAATGAGCAGAGTCTTCAAGCAGTATTTAGATATGTTCATCATCGTATTTATCGACGACATTCTAATGTACTCCAGAAATGAAGAAGAGCATGCCAACCACCAAAGATTAACATTACAGACACTCAGGGACCGCTAGTTTTTTGCCAAGTTCAGCAAGTGCGAATTTTGGTTAAAGTCCGTGACTTTCTTAGGTCATGTGGTCTCGGGTGAAAGAATACAAGTAGACCCTCATAAGATAGCAACAGTGAAGGATTGACCCAAATCTACCTCTCCTACTGAAATCAGGAATTTTCTGGGCTTAGCGGGTTATTACCAACTGTTTGTGGAAGGCTTCTCCTCCATAGCATCTCCTCTAACTAAGTTAACACAGAACAAGGTGAAATTTCAGTGGTCAGACGAGTGTGAAGAGTTTCTAGGAGTTGAAGACTCAACTCACTACTGCTTCAGTTTTGACCTTACTAGAAGTAACAGATGGATTGGTTGTTTATTGTGACGCTTCTAGGGTTGGACTCGGTTGCGTTATGATGCAGCGGGGCAAAGTGATAGCTTACGCCTCCAGACTGCTCAAGGTACATGAGAAGAATTATCCAACTCATGACTTGGAGTAGACAGCAGTGGTGTTTGCGCTAAAAATATGGAGCTCAAGTAGATGTATTTACGGATCATAAGAGTCTTCAGTACGTGCTGAGTTAGAAGGATCTAAATCTGCGCCAGAGAAGGTGGTTGGAGTTGCTAAAAGACTATGAAATGAGTATACTGTATCACCTAGGCAAAGCCAACGTGGTGGCTGACGCCCTAAGAAGATGGTCGATGGGGAGTGTAGCTCACATTGAGGAAGGCAAGAAGGAGTTAGTAAAGGAAGTTCACAGACTCGCCCGGTTAGGGGTGCAACTTGTGGGTTCAATCGAAGGTGGGGTGATAGTGCAAAGTAGGTCGGATTCATCCTTGGTAGTTGAAGTTAAGTCCATACAAGATGAAGATCCAATTCTACTTAAACTTAAAGAAGCAATTCTAAGAAAGGAGGTTGAGGTTTTCTCCAAATGGGGAGATGGTGTGCTCCGTTACTAGGGAAGGTTGTGTGTACCGGATGTTGGTGAGTTGAGGCAGCAGATACTGGCTGAGGCACACAACTCGAGATACTCCATTCACCCTGGTGCTACAAAGATGTACCGTGATCTGCGAGATATTTACTGGTGGAACGGCATGAAAAGAGACATTGCTGAATTCATAGCCAAGTGCCCGAACTGCCAGCAAGTCAAGGTAGAGCATCAAAGGCCAGGAGGCATGACCCAAGATATGAGTATACTCATGTGGAAGTGGGAAGAAGTGAATATGGATTTCATTACCGGTCTACCTCGGACTCGCCGACAGCATGACTCAATCTGGGTGGTAGTAGATCGGATGACTAAGTCAGCTCATTTTCTCCCTGTTAAAACCACAAACTCAACTGAGGACTATGCCAAACTTTACATCTGAGAGTTAGTCAGAGTCCATGGGGTGCCTTTGGCTATCATTTCAGATAGGGAAACACAGTTCACCTCACACTTTTGGAAGTCCTTTAAGAAGGGACTAGGCACTCAAGTCAAACTCATCACTACTTTTCATCCGCAGACCGATGGGCAAGTTGAGCGGACCATTCAGACCCTGGAATATATACTAAGAGCGTGCACGATTGATTTTAAGGGTAATTGGGATGACCATTTGCCTCTTATCGAGTTTGCGTACAACAACAACTACCATTACAACATCCATATGGCCCCATTTGAAGCATTGTATGGTAGAAGGTGTGGATCTCCTATAGGGTGGTTTGAAGTTGGTGAAGCTACCTTGATAAGGCCAGACTGGTTCACGAGGCAATGTAGAAAGTTCAGCTTATCCGAGAAAGATTGAAAACAACTTAGAGGAGTTTGTAGTTGATGACTGGGTATAGCTGAAAATTTCGCCCATGAAAGGGGTGATGAGGTTTGACAAGGAAGGAAAGCTCAGTCCGAGATATGTGGGACCTTATAGAATTTTGAGGCGTATCGGCAATGTTGCTTATGAGCTAGACTTACCTTCAAAACTAGCATCTGTGCACCCAGTTTTCCATGTGTCACTTTTGAAGAAGTGCATCGGAGATCCAACCTCAATTGTTCCATTAGACAGTGTAGGAATAAAAAATAGTCTCTCATATGAGGAAGTACCAGTCCAGATCCTTGACCGTAAGGTGCGTAAGCTGAGGAACAAGGAAATAGCTTCAGTCAAAGTCTTATGGAGAAATCAACAGGTTGAGGGAGCTACCTGGGAGGCCAAAGCAGATATGATGGCCAAATACCCGCACTTGTTCCCTACCGTCTCTAGCACAACTTGAGATAATAACTTTGACCCTATAACTCAATTTAGTTTTCAGGACTCAGTTCAGATGTCAAAATATCTTTTATGTTTTTGAATGTATGTATTAAGGGTAAATCCAGTTCAATTATGTATTTTGAAACGAAGGTAGTCATTCTGGCAGTTTTGGAGTTAAATGAGCAGTACTTGGAAAGTTCGATTGCTATTTTTTTGCTTCCTGTGTGTTTTCCAACATTCGAGGATGATGTTTACAAGGAGGAAATATTGTAATGCCCCAGAAACTCAAAATCTAATTTCGAAACTTAAATCAGAAAATCTGGAAAAGATGAAAAAAAGCTTTAGGATGACCCACCTAACGAGTCGTTAAGTGACCTCACGACTCGTCAGGTGATCCGTGATAAGGAGGCTTAATAATTTAAAGAGGGGAGGCAGTGTACCCGTTAGGTCACTCGTGGCTAGGCCTGAGTTAGGAATACTTTTGTTGACCAGTGTACTTGACGTGTGGGGGCAACAAGTCGTGGTCCCTAGTAACGACTCGTTATTTTCCCCGTTACCAGCCTTATTGAGTTTATATCTAGTGTACCTGACGGGAATAACCACGAGTCTTGGTCAGCCACCACGACCGTTAGGTCACCCGTTAGGGGCACCTGACAGTTTTCCCAGCGAATTTCTAAGAGCTAATTTGTAACTTCTTACTCTCCCAAGTTTTAAACTATGTCGTTTTAGTAATAATTTCAGATGTTTTAATGGGAAGAAACAGTTCACTCCTCATTCCCCACTCTCAGTTCTCAGAAACATCGAAAGTTCTCCTCTTAAGAACCCTCCAAGCAAGACTAGGGCTTCTCATCTCTTGAAGAAGTTCAAGCTTCTCCTCCGGAAGGATTTTAGTCAGGTATGCGGGAATTCAACAAGGGAATTTTCCTTTCCTTGTGTCCCCAAAATCCCCCNTTTATAACTTTCAAAGATTGGATCAACGCAGAGCGGAGAAATCACCATAAATCCCTTATCAGTTTTAGCCCAGAGCTTTCGAATACGAATGAATTTCAGGTTATTTTTCGTTAATTTAACCTGGAATAATGTCCGTGTTGATTGTTTATATTATATATATATTAGTTCCTAATTAAATTTTCAATGTTCGTACAAAAGTGAATTTAAACCCTAACTCTAGAGTAATGATTTTTGCTTATTAAATTTCATCTAGGGAATGAAGAATGTTTTGGGCTGAATTTCCTAGAAATTTCTTATTATAAATATATGTTGAGTAATTATTCCATTGATGAGAACAATTTTATCTTTGTTGGATGAGATTCCTTTAAATTCTTGAAATTCGCTATATTATGAAATTTCCGTGTTGTTGGAATAAGTTGAGTTCTCTATTAGCTGCTTAATAGTTCATATTAGTCAGAACATAGAACCTCTTTAGAACTATTCAGAACTTGTCAACTCGTTAGTTTAACTCCAGTCTTTTCCCGAAGTGTCAGTGGTGCCTCCCAGTTATCAGAATTAGACTCAAAATTTAGTTTTGGTCCATTAGGTGGTCATGAAATTTTAGATATATAGCTCTGTCCAGCCCCAATACCCCAGTTGAGTTTACAGTTTGTTCTTAGATGGTTACGACGCTTCCAGGTAAGCAGCTCTGACCAGTCTAGAACCCAGTTTCAAAATCTGGTTCGATAAGACTCTCAAGGCACTTTCAATTATATGTCCCTGACTAGTCTTGGACCCCAGTTTCGAGCTATCAACTTAGCAGTTCGGTATAGGTTTTTAGTGGGAGTAGAGCTTAGCACCGAGCGGGCCGGGGTTCCAGCACACCCAGGTTCCCAGAACTACGTTGCCAACATAGGTTACAGTATTACTTGGCCTGATTGGCCTCATACTTTTGTGATCACCTAGTTCATGCCTTTATACCCTAGCAAGGTATATTGGGTCCTACTGATGGGGTGTATACATCGGACTCCACGTCTAGCTCACGTGGTTATATATCGGTTAGAGACTTTCCCACTAGTCAGTTCAGTTTAGCCTCAGTTTTTTGGCAGTTAAGCTCAATCAGATCATTAAGTGTGGTCTCTCAGACTCACTATTTCAGACTTAGGGCATGTTTATGACCATCAGCAATGGTCTTTATTGACCATTTTAGCCGTATTCTAGTTGTATCAGTTTTCAGTGTTTTCAGTTGGTCATTTCATGTCATTTCAGTTCAGTTACTAGTTCTTTCATACTATTTATATCTCTCACTTAATCAGTACATTCAAAGTACTGATGCATACTTTTATGCTGTATCGTTCTATGATGCAGCTGCAGGTTCTCATACTCAACACCGTTAGTCTCCGCAGTTCAGATCCTCCTCCTCAGTAGTTGAAGTATGAATACTCATCATTCGAGGGCCTTGTTTTACTTATTTTAGTTAGTTTATTATTTTTTAGCTAGACTTAGAGTTAGCTGTGGGCTTGTCCCAGCAACTCATCAGTTAGAGGGCTTTCAGAAACAAAATTAATTCCAAACTTCAGATGTTCTTAAACTTTATATTTTCAGTTTCATTTTCATAAATGCTTTTATGCTATTATTTCAAATCTTCCTCTATATTTGTTTTACTCAGAATACTAGTGTATGATAGACCAGGGGTTGACTTGTGGCTTCAAGTACCGTGTCCCGTCCAGGGTGTAGACTCAAGGCATGACATTTTAACTGACCCAATACCTGATTTTTCAATACCATATTATACATGTGGCAACATTTAAGTTAGCCGCGTCACTTAAAAAATACACCTATTAAACTATTCATGCCTAGAAAAATCCACCTACATTTTAACCCGATCTGTCATTATTTAATTTAACCCTTTTCCAATTAATTTCACTACTGAATGAAACACGACTAAAAACCTAATCCTCTAGCCATCTTATTCTTCGTCTTCTTCGGTCCTCTTCTGTGCATCTCTTTCACGAAGAAGGGGAGAAGGTCGTTTCACGGAGTATCAAGCGGACCATGTTTCTTTCCAGAAAACTGCTCAATAAAACATGAATTTTGCATCATAACATCTGGATGCAGATGCCTAAACGCCGTCACAGTCTCACCGCGAATGTTTCCAGAAATAATCCCGTACAGGGTATTGAGGTTCAATGAAACATGGAGTATTACATGGTCCGTGTTTGCCTATGACCCGTCCTTATTTAACCTAACCCCTCCCCGTTGGTTGACATAGATTGCTTGAAATCAATAAAGAAATCGTCGGAAGACCCTCTTAATATGTTGTATTCTTTGTCGAATTTCGATAATCAGATAGAAGGTTTCATATGCAAATTTAGAGGAGTAGACTGCAAGAATCCTGATGAGAACAGAGTTACAGGCATTAGTCTTCCAGTTATGGCATTGAGTTTTGTGACGGGTTGGGAATTAACTTTCTACTTTACTTGAGATGTATCTATGCTTCTTTGGTTTACACAGTGTTAAGAAGATGCTTCTATTGATCAAGAAGAGAACAAAGGAAATGGTGATTGATGGAAATGAATGGACTGGTCAAATAAAAATATAAGTGGGTTTTTCTGGGCATGGGGGGTACTTTTAGACTGTATGGATAGTTTAATAGGTGGGTTAAATAAGTGAAGTGACCCACTTAAATATTTCCACATGTGCAAACTAGTACTGAAAAACAGGTATTGGATCTGTTAAAAAATAATGACATGGATAGCCCCTTTGTTTAACGACAATAGCATAAATGAGCCTGACTATTAACTGATGGCATAGATGAGTCTTTTCCTAAAATTCAATGGCATATTTGAGGTTTTTTCCTAGCTTTTATGAGGTTGTCATCCCTTTGGTTAATACATGTTATTTTAGATATCACATATTGTGTTGAAGAATTACGTTATTGCCCACATTCATCACTTTAACCCCTAAAAGAATCTAANGAAGAATTACGTTATTGAGATATCAAATAAGAAGTAAATTACATAATATAAAAATACTAAGCGTTTATATAAAAAATAATACAGTTAAATTTATAAATATAATTAATTTAAGAACATGCGAATTAAATTAATTTTAAGAACGAAATAATAATGCAAAATAAACAATAAACAATTATCAAGAGCATATATAAGTGTTATAATAAAATAACTAGAATGTAGCTTGTATTAAAATGAAAGTTGACTTGATGAAAGCTGCTGAAGAGCTACAGACCGATGAGATTTTTAAGCTTAAGAGAGCGTCAATATAGTGTGCTTAATAAAAAAATTCACTAATAGATAAGACTAGGTGGTTAGTTAGAAAGAAACCTTAGGGAGCATCTTCTGTTGAATACGCCCCTCTTGTAGTCTTCTACTTGATCCCGAAGTCCGCAGTTGTGTACTAGCCAACGAGGATCTCGGCACCATCTGTGACTCGCAAGCTATCTAGCATATTCCATCTTTATATTTTTCAAGTGTGGATCTGCATCTGGTCCTATGTCTTTGGAGCTAGACAAGTCATACATATATGGCACTAGTAGTGATGGGGTTGAATCCACAACCTTTTCAAATTGAGTTATGTTTACTGATCCTATTTTGAGGGTGTTGTATAATACCACCTACTAGACTATTGTGACTAGTCATCCTCGTCATGTGTTGCCGCATCATTCTTCTACCTACTCAAGACCATTTTCACCCTATACAGTAGGTCCCCACTTTTCAGTTACTCATTGACCTATAGCGTGGAAGTGGAAGATTTTTAAATTTTTTGGGGAGAAAGCAGACGAAATATCTTAGACATGCGATATATAGGACACACACATTTTTGCATTTAATTCGCCTGACCACATGTCTTATTGTGATTGACTCAAACCATAACCCGACCTAAGATCCACGCCTTTCCACGATCTATTTAAGTTGTGCTCCTACATTTATTTGACTTTTACATTCGTCAAATTCCTTAAAGCAGCATCTCTTTTCCTGCTTATTTTGATTTTCCAAGTTTCTGCTGGAGTTTCATTAGAAAAACATCACTCGGTTCTTCATTTTCTTGCTAACAACTTTATCATATCTTCTACACCTCCTTCTTCTTATCAAGCCTTTGCCATCACCATTCACGTGAAGTCATAATCTATGCCTAAATCTACCGGCTACCAGCCGTTCGTTGGCGATGCTTTGGTAAAGCCCAAGAAGAAACACATAAGAAGCGACTTTGTGGAGCCTACCGTTGATATGGCATTGTTGAACCAGTTGTCCTATAACATAGACCTTCAAGTTTGGGGTCTTTCAACCAAACAAACTAATAGTTGAGATAAGCTTGTCGGCTATTACATTTCTGCAATCAAAGCTTCCCATATTCTCACTTTTAGGGAAAATATTTGAGGAGGGCTCATATTCGTATCGAGGCTCTCGAGAAGATTAAGAGGGTTATGTTTTAGATATTAGGCTTCTTGTACATCTAAACATACCTTTTAACACTCGGGTTCTATGATTCGGAGATTGACCCAGTTATCCTTGAATTCTATAGGGCCGACCAGCTTTTCCTAGTCCATGTTAGGCTCTCTATCTGGAGGAAAATAGGATGCCTCTAGTGCTTTTCCAATAAGGAAAGTTTGGAGTTTACTCTCGAGCATCTTGTCCTACTATATTTCCCACGGCTCTTCTAGGGTGGAGTCATGAATTTAATCCATCGAGGAGAAAGAACCCTTATTTCTAGCCAAGATGATGATTATCACTAAGGTTGTACTGCAAGGTTCGTTGTTGTGTCCACCGAGGACTTCATTCTAGATAAAATTATTTTGGAATCTTGGAAGTATGCCTGTAGATATTTTCCTATCGAAGCCATTTTCCTATCCTCTATCATTCTTTCTAAGTTCTTTATGTAGCCGCCTCCTAGAAGCCTTCCAAAGATCTAAACATAATGGTTTGGGTCCAAGCCATTCTCAATATTTCAAGGGCTGAGATACGAACCTGGAAAGAGATATCTAAATACTTGAAAGCCAAAAATCAAAGTAACATACTTTTTGTTTGTGAATTAATACGTCGTCTTTATTTTTCTAAGTTGTGCATTATGATAGGTTTTCACAAGGGGTCTTCCCCTAACCTGGATGCTGGGGAGTCGGTCAATCCAATGTTGACAGTATTGATGTCGAGTGCAAAAAGCTTCTAAATTAGGTTATTATTGCATAAAGGTTCTCAGACTCTTCGGTCCCCCAACCTTCAGTTAAAAGGGCAAAGCAGGCTGCTCCTCATTGCACCAAGGAGGAATATAGTGACCCTAACTTGGAAGACTGGGTGTTGTCTCCAGTGACTATGGTCTTTGATAGTAATGTCCGCGATCATGAAGTTCCTCTGTGGTAAGGACTTCAAATGCTCGGGAGAGTCCTATTGAGGTTGATGGACTTTTTAGGAAATCCAAGACTGTGGAGTAGGCTATTTCACGTCCATAACCCCCATTTACTCCTCCAGAGTCATGAAAGACACATGCAAAGGTAACCATCATCAATGATCTAGCCTCTACATCAGCCATGGTTCCTCCATCCCTTCCTCTTGCCCTAAGCCGGCTACAACCCCCTGGGATCATCACAGTTCTAACTTGGCCAACATTTTTCCTACACCAATTTTGCATCCTTCCTGCAAGCACAATGTTACTTTTGTAGATTTGAAGGAGACCTATCTTTTCGGCAAGCCTGTTGGTGTGGCCAATTATCCAGAAACCCTTCTCACTGACATAGACCACGGGAAGATGGACATTGTGTCCTTTGAGTTCCTTCTCAACGAGGCAATGCAGGTAAGTGCTCTATGTTAGGTCTCTTTGTCGGTTCCTTTCTTGACATTTTATTGCTTCAGTATTTTAACCCTTATCCTATTTTGCAGGCTAGTTTATGAGATTGAAGGGACTCTGGAGGATAATTTTGGAAAAGGATGAGCTGACAGCCGAGTTAGAGTCAACTGCAAGAGCGTATTCCAATTCTGAAATCCTGGAATAGACAAGTTGAGGCCTTAGAGGCTAAACTTGCTCAAATGAAGCATGATAAAAAAGGCCTATAGTTGAGAAGCTATCCAACTGCATGAGCACCTACTGGTCTTAAAGAAAGAGCAGGCCAAAAACCTGGACAACCTTAGAGAATGAGTAGAGAAGGAGTCAGTACTCGAGATAGAGGTTGCAGACTTGAAGGCAACCCTCCAAATCAAAATTGAAGAGGAAGCTTGGTTCGAGAAATAGAGATTGATAATTGAGAATAAATGTGTCATCAAGTTGCAGTGCAACAAATACAATGCCGTCTTCTACACCCAGAGCATCTAAGAACAAAGAGCCTTACCGAGAGAATACAAGGCTGAAACACGAGATCAAAATGGCCAAAGACATGATCCATTCTCAGGACGACTTGTTCATACTGGAGAACGTCTATGAGACTTCGGGAATGAGGAGGTAAACCTTAGATGAGGTCAAGGCTGTCATAAGGGATTTCTACTAGTGTATCATTGAGGCCCGAGAATTAGAGGATACTTCTTAAGATAACTTTCCCAGTTGTCTTTGGCTTGTAGTGCTAGCACTTTCGATTCTGGTCCTGGTCTTCTAAGCCTGAAAATGATGAAACAGTGAGTGAGGATAATACCTCGGTGCCTTCCACTCGTGGATCAAACTCTTATTTCTACTCTCGATTTTAGGCTATCAAGGATTCGACCTCTGATTCTCCAAATACTTCAGCCTTGAAGATGCTATTTTCTCCAGAACCAGCTCTCTGACCCCCTTCATGATTTTGCCTATTTTATAGAGGTTTTGGGACTATTTTATGCCCACATTGTAATGTTTTGTATTTTAGTGATATTGTTCCTTTATAAATGTTTCAGTCTTTGATGCGCTTGAGCTATGAACACAACTTTGGTCTTCATACTATTTTTTCTTTCTATTCTTTTTTTAAATGAAATATATGAAGTGTATGAATCTTTGTTCCTCACATTGCGATGGGATTCATTTTCCACTTAAGTAATAAAATGTTTCCTAACCCTGTCTTCATAACTTAAAAAATGAACTTGTCACGATCCGAGTTGGGATCCCAGATCGAGATACGGGACTTAGAACCACGAATTATTCCAAGTCGACCCATGGCATAATCATAGCAATTCGAGATTAACTAAAACAGATATTAACCAAATCATGAATAAAGCGGAAGGCTGAATAAAGAACATTTGAAGGTGCGAATAGTTCACATATGCTGAAAACTGAATAGAACTACATAATGTCTAAAAAGTCTCTACTATCTGACGAGCTGATGGGAAAGCACCCCAACTAGCTCTATAAGTATGAAAATTCAAAGATAAGATAACAACAAGGCTAACTGCATGTCCTCGGTAGATAAGGACTCACAAAAAAGGATAGGCTGACTGGACTGGAACGGGAGAGACTAAGGGCGAAGCAGAACCTGATCACTCGAACATGTATCATGAGATGATACAACATAGAGTATGCGGTCAGTACTTGAATTGTACCGAGTATGCAAGGTAAGTAAAAATAAAAAATTAAAATACATAAGAGTTCATAAGAGTAGGACAGTTCAAAACATGAAATAATAATCATAATGTAAACATGAGGGCTCAAGGTTTTCAAAACTATTCACAAATTAGTCATAATCGTAATCATAAGAGATGCCTTGTAAAAACTAACTTGAGACAAAATATCATAAACATCATCTTGCATAACCATAAGGAACAATGAGAGATTCTTATAACCGACATACCTCACATGAGCATAGATGGAGCCGACCTATAAAACCCTAGTGGGGAGGATGTTTGCACCTTGCCAATGGTATAACCATGAAAAAATGGTGTGATATCACTAAATAAAGGCCCATACGAGCAAGGGGGACAGTCTCAAGGGAGGTCCCATCACGGCTACATTGGCACGTAGTTTTGAGACTCGGGGTATGCTTGGACCTCGGATCTACTCGGTGTTAAATACTACTCCCAAAATATATTTAGTACTCATATAATAGTATAAAAATCATACATGAGGTTCATGAGTTTGTTTAAATCATGATAATCATAAGCATGCTTGAAATACGTAGATTAACCCATAAAATAAGGCCCGTGGGTCGGCCATAATCATAATCGTGAAAAATCATGAAGGAAATCGTACATGATAAAAATCCTCATAATTAGAATCATAATTTCATGAATGATACTTGTAGGAAATCATGCATCATTGAATATAAGTCATAAATCGTGAGAGATTAAAAATTCATAAGAGAATCAAAGGAATTCATAGAGGGAATTTAACCCTAAAATTTCATAATCATGCATGAATCATGAGATATACTAATTTCATAAAATACTTGAAAATATCATAAATCCTATCATGTAAAACATGTTTTTATATCAAATCAACTTTACCCATAAGGGAATCATGAACAAATTTCAAAACCCAATCATAGAAATCATAATTTTCGAAATTGGAGTTTTGGAGAAATTGGGTGATCATACATTTGATTGAAAAAGGACATGAGGTTGAAATAGAACCTCATTGATAGACCCACATACCTGAATTGACGAATCTCCAATTGAAATTGAAACCCCACTAGATCCTTGAAGAGCTTGAGGAAGAACCCTAAGAATTTCATGAGGGATTTGAGGGAATTAATTTCTCAATTTAGAGTGTTAGGAGAGTAATGGGTGATCTAGGGTGAGTAATACCCTTAATACTACTTAAAACGACGTATTTTAGGATAAAACTTAGGATTTACGTTAATACCCTTAATGAAAAATCTGAAAAATTAGCACTGTCAGGGACCATGACTCATACCACGAGTCATCCTTTGATACCATGACTCGTGGTATCACTCGTTATTACTATCCAAGATTTCCTCAATTTTTTATTCTTAAATGATGGATAGAAAAGATGAGTTGTTACTCGGCACAATAACTTATTACATCCCTCTTCATCACCACCGACCTCATATACTTAGCTTCTGTAACTCCCACAATGGGTCTCAACCACGAGTCATTACTGGTGACAACGAGTCGTTGGACCGTCCGTTGTCACTTGCACAAATTGCCACTGCACCTTCTCACGAGACCAATCATGGCTCATTGCTCCTTACAACGAGTCATACCATGAATTGTACCATCCCTCCTAGGTACACCAACATTAACCAACGACCACTGGCAATGACTCGTTATAGGAACCAACGGGTCGTTTTGTGACTCGTTATCCCAGGCCTTACTCCTGCTGAGACCAACCATGGCTCCACCCTACGGGTCGTCACAGCGACCAAGAGTCATGCCTTGGATGGTTGGTCCAGATCCTTACACCCAATAGCTTACCACAACTCCAACACAGGACTTGTCGTTCCTTCCCACGGCTCATACGACGAGTCGTTCTGAGGCATTTTTTAACTTTTTCTGCTGATCCAATTTCTAATTATGAGTCTAATCTTAGGAACTTTCGGGGTATTATAGAACTTTGTATATTTTGTTAAAGATCGAACCCTAGATTTGTTTTCTTGAATTAGTTAAGTCTGGGTATATAGCTTCCATCAACATTTTTGATCGAGTATTTTTTGTCACAAGCCTTTTCTTTTATTTAAAAAAATTCTTATGATGACAACCAGTTATCATGAATTCTCTCCATCATAGTTAGCTTTTGTCCAAGAGCCAAATATTTTTCATCTTAGAATATTTGGATATGTATATATATTTCAATAGTTCACTATAACACACAAAGATGACTCCTCAAAGAAGAATGGGGATATATGTTGGGTATGAATATCCTTTTATTATAAAATATTTAGAACTTATGACTGAAGATTAATTTATAACAAAATCTATTGAGTGTCATTTTGATGAATCAGTATACCTGACATTAGGAGGAGAACATAGTCAGTTGGAAAAGAAGTAGAATGTATTATTACTATCTTCTTTAGATTATCGAATAAATCAATGTGAACAAGATATCCAAAAAATAATTTATTTGTAAAATATTACAAACCAACTACTAGATGTATTTACCAACCTTCCAATACTAAATCTCATATCCAAAATGTAGATCCTCTAGTTTGAGTAGATATCCAAATAGGATAAACTATTAATGTAAATGAGCCTAGATCACGTCTCAAATATAGTACACCAATCAGATCCAAGGATAAAAATCCTTGACAAAAGAAGAAAATGATCAAAATGATCATAACATGGATGCAGTTTCTCAAGAAGAGACTCAAGACATGAAAGACGATAAGACTATAGAGGATATCAAGATATTTGAAAATAATGAGAATGAAGAGATCTCAATAAGTTATGAGTCAACGAAAAAAATAGAACTGAAATGATATTTTATATTTTTTCTTATAATGTTTCATTTGAAATAATATAACAAGATGAGAATCTTGAACCAAAATCTATTGATGAATATAGATAGAGAAATGATTGTGCAAAATGAAAGGACACAACTCAAGAGAAATTGACTTCATTTGAAAATCATGAAGTTTTTAGACCTATAGTCTGAACACTTGAAGGTGTCAAGCTAGCGTAATACAAATGGGTTATGTGAGAAATATAAAAATATGAGGTCATAAGATATAAATCACGACTTGTGGCACAAGAAATTTCGCAAAGGCCTGACACTGATTATGTGAAGATATTTTTATGTGGTAGATACAATTACCTTCAGGTATTTAATAAATTTGACTGTTCATGGAAAACTTGAAACATGTCTAATGAATATTCTCACAACCTATCTATATGACTCAATGGACCATAATATTTTTATTGAAATTCCTAAAACATTTGAAGTGTCTGAAGCATACAAAAGTTTGTAAGAAAATTGTTCAATAAGACTTTAGAAATTCTTATACAGATTGAAACAAGGAAGGTGGATTTGGTACAATCGACGTAACAACTATTTGCTAGAGAAAGGGTGCAAAAATGACCCTACTTGTCCTTGTTTTTATAAGAAGGTCTGAATTTGCATTTGTTATAATAGTTGTATATGTTAATAATTTGAATATCTTGGCACTCCTAAAGAGATTTCAAAAGTAGTTGAGTGTTTGAAGAAAGAATTTGAAATAAAAAAAGTTTCACTCCTGATCTTGATAAGAAAGGTGAAATAGATGTTCAACAAATTCACTAAGTTAATAATTTGGTAGATTTATTCACTAAAACATCAGCAACCTCAATATTTGATAAGTTGGTATACAAGATTTGAATGCATCATCTACAAGATTAAATGATGTTTTCATCAGGAAAAATAAAATACGAGTTGCACTCTTTTTTCCATAGCCTAGATTGTCCCACTGAATTTCTAAAATGTTTTTTAATGAGGTATCAAATAATAAATATTACCACATATATATGTAATCTCTTTATTTTACTAGGAATTTTTATGATATATATAAAGAGGTAGCAAAGATTTTGGTACATAAAAATGATGAAAGATAAAGAGATCTCGATAAGTTATGTCTTATTGGAATCAATATCATATCAACGTTGACGGTATTTTTGATATATGTAGCGCTCAATTATTATAAATGGTAACGAGGATCTTGAATTCAAATATTTCATAGAGTGTGAACAAATAAATTATTGGTCAAATAAAAATACGTAATTCAAGTATTGATTTCACTTGAAAAAATTTAAAATTTTGAACTTTGTAGTCCAAACATCAAGGTATAATGTCAATGGGGTAAAAATAAATTTTTATACAATAGTCAAATGAAAAATTAAATAAAATCATAATATATAAAGTATGGCATGTGTCTTATGACATAAACGTTTTTTCGCAAAAGTCCTAACAATAAAACATCCAATTCTGCTAACACAATGAACTGAAGAACAGAGGAGTTCTTATGATGCTTCTAGCGGGTGTCACACTTAACATGTTCTTTCCCGATAAGGGATACTGCGATATAATTTTTATACATTTTCTAGCAGCTAACCACAACATATGTAACCGTAATCTACTAATAGCAGCTAATCATGNCATACCTGATCCTTATATACTAGCAGCAGCTAATTACAACATATATGATTATTATCTACGTTTAAAACATAGGTCGTATCACTATACGACGAGAATAATTTGCTAAAGGAATAAGCCTTAACATACCTCGAATGCCGACTTTCACTCATCTGGCAAGTTTCAACTTGCAATCAGCAGTTCTTTCCAACTGTAACCTCTATGCTGAGAGAATAGGACAAATTTCAATACTAAATTCGGAAATTTATGATAACTTTCGATAATAATATCAACTATAATTCAACTTTTAATAACTTGGCCGAAAACCTAAAGTTTTCTTAGAGTTCAGAAGGGAGAAGTGCTTACCTAATGCCTGTGGTCGGGTAGGAATCAATTTGAAGTAATTCTGACAACTTTTACTCGGCGGAGTTTCGGTTTGTCGAGCGAATTTTTGAGAAGTAACTCTGTAGTAATGCTTTCCGTAGGCCTAAAACTTGTTACCTAAAGTTAATTTGCGTTCAGATGGCGTTTGATAGTGTAATCGATGAAAATTCAATGAAAAGTTGTGGTTTCTCTCTTCTCTGGACGAGGAACTCTTTTCAAATGAATTAAAATGAAGTGAGGGGAGTATATATATGTTTAGGGCAGTGGCGGGGGTGTGCGTCATGCTGCCCAATACGCCACTAGGCCCCACTCACCGTGCCTCCCATAGTGGCAGTGGCTTGTCGCACAGCGCTAGCCAAGACACTGCAAGCTGGCACGTCGCGCTGGTTCCCCGTGGCCTAGCCTTTCCCGACCTTGCTTTTGAGGCTCTTTCAACACATTTCAAGCTCTCCTTACTCGTCGCAAATTCATGTGTAGGCCTCCTAACTGATAACATTTTACAGGGTGTAACATCTTATTTCTTCACTAGAATTTTTTTCACAAGATTTTTTCTAGTAATATTTTAATAAGGCACATTATTAGATATCCAAGGGGGAGTGTAGTAAATATGTTATTTAAATGTGTATTTCCATAACTTCTAGGTGTGATTCTCAACATTATGTATAGTAGTATCCACACCTCCAATACCTCCTCATTGATCTCCCACACCGCCTAATCTTTTCCACATTGTCAAGGATTAATATCATGTGTATGATGCCTAATCTTTCCCACATTATCAAGAGTTAATGTCATGTTTATGAAACCCTTTAATACTCCTCTATGTAGCCCTATAAATAGAGGTATTGAGAATCATATTACGTAGACTTGTACACTTTGTAGATACTTGATATTTGGAAGAATATTTGAGAAATAGAAGAAATAAGAGAAGCTCTATCCTGCTTTGTATATTTCTTGTCTACTTAATTTTTTATTTCATATTATTTCTCCTCTAGCTTAGTTTTACAATAAAAATAATTAAGATGCGAAGGTTAAAATTGTAAGCTTTTGCCACACTAATGACATATGAGATGGGATGGTTAAAATTATGGAGTCATTTGCTCGATATTGTCTTGCTGAGCTAAGGATTCTTTTCCATGTTAGTATCAACCCTGAAAAATAATTTGAATAATAGATAGATTTACAGTTAGAGAATAGAGAATCTAGTAATTTGAAAACTGATAAGTCTCCTCTTCCAATTTTCCAAATAGACCCAACTTTTGATAATGTCTCAACTTTTTGTCTGCTATTTTTTTCATACGTGTGTCAATCGTATATAGCGAGTAATATAATAACTATTTATTGCATCTTTGCCCTTTATATACCCAAATGTTTATGCAATTGTATACTTGATAATCCTTGACATGCGCCGAATATTTATATAGCCAAATATATTAGTTCAATATTAAATAGTAAATCTATATATCTATATAAAAGAGGGTCTTCAGCTCGGTGACGACACTTTCCTAGGCCAGAATTGCTATTTATATAATTTTCAAGATTTTTTTCCCTTCATAATCAGTTATTTGTTGTACCTTTTGGAAAAAGTAAACATAATTTGAATAGTTACAACTTTTAGTCTATAAATTTTTGAATAGTTGTATTAATTTATTTTCAATAACAATTACTTTTTGATTTCTTGTGATTACATCAATTTCAAAAATAATAGTCTTGGATTTATGGTTCTTTCTTCTCCCGTTTTTGCTCTATCCTCTTCCATTTTCTCATTTTCTTTACTTTAAAAAGTTCACACACATTAATCTTATGCTCTAAACTCAAGTTTAGAATTAAACTAAAAGAAAATATGTTTCTTAATAAATATCAAATATTTTTCAAGATCTTTTTCCATGCTACAGAGAATTATTTTTTAAGAATTGAGATTTCTTTCCAATTGAAGGCTTGAAACACTTGTGAGATGAATTCTCTTTTCTTCTTCTTTTTTCACAGTGTTGAATATATATTTTTTACAGTATAGTATTAACTATTCTAAATGTGCATTCTATGTTTTTTCTTAATACTAATTTTCTTTATGTAATAATGAGTTTCTATGTTACAATTCATTAGTATAATATTTTGGTAAACTTGAATATTGTCAGATTCACCAAATTGCTATGAAATGAAAATTGTCTATAATATTCATAATTGAATTAANATCTGGTCAATTTATTTAATAGACAAACCGACAGACTACCGGACCCTGTCCGTCGGTTTGTCTAATTAAATCAGACTAGAGATCACAAAAACCCCATTTCTCACTTTATTTTCATATTTTCTTCCCCTCCAGCAAAAAAATCCTCCCAACCACCATCCCATTCCCAGATCACCAACGGTGTTCCTCCACCCAACCGTTGTCGTCGTCTCTCTCCTTCCGCTGCTGCCCCTCCTCCACCTCCATTGTCTCCCTCCCTTCCTCACTGTTTAAGCCCCAATTTTAAAGGTTAGGGTTTCATTTTGTGTCAACAAAGTTAGTCAAATAAGGAAGGAGGAAAGTGTAAAGGCAGGAGGAAAGTGTAAAGACGGGAGGAAAGTGTAGAGGCATGCAGAAGCCGTGTTGATCTTTTAGAAGTCTACGCGTCCACACGGTTTAGTTTTATTATAAATAGAACATTTTGTCTTCATTATTTTATCATCCACTATCCAAAAAGAGTAAGAACACAAAGAGAGTTATACACCAAGATAAATATTGTAGTCTTGAGTGTCCTCTTTATTGAGTTATTCCATTTACAAGAGAGAAGTGTTTATATATTATTTTCTCCTTGAAATTGAGAGTAGTGTACTCCCATATTTATATAGTCAATCCTTCTACCCTCCTTTCTACCCCGTGTTTTTCCTCTATGTATTTTCATTATTTATTATCATATCAAACTTTAGTTATGGTGCTTCCTCCTACCAACAGTGGTATCAGAGCCTCGGTTATTCTGTCTGTTTTATGTGAAGGTACTATCCGTGAATAGTAAATTTTTCATGGAATAGTAAAAATGGTGAAAATACTATTCACGTGAATAGTAAAATTCGGTGACGATACAGTTTGTCACGATTGTTCACAAAAATATTCAGAAACGATCTAGAAGGGTGTGAAGCAAATAACAATGTCGAATACAACAAAAGTTTGACGTTGAGAAATTCAATGAGATCAATTTCTCATTGTGGAAAAAATGAAAATAAGGGCGATATTGAGAAAAAAATAATTGCCTAGTTGCAATTGAAAGGCATGCCCACAGACTTTACTGATGACAACAAGTGGAACAACATAGACAGCAACGCAGTTGTTGATTACACTTGGCACTAGTTGATCAAGTGTTGTCTAGTGTGGCTGAAAAACGAACAGCGAAGGAAATATGGGATAATTTTACGTGGATTGTATGAAGCTAAGTATTTGTATTAATAAAAATCTTCTTAAAAGAAGATTGTATACTTTTCTCGAATGGCAGAGTCCATGTCGGTTACTGAACACATCAATATTTTGAATACTCTATTTTCGCAACTTACAACAATGGGTTGCAAAATAGAGGAGATTGAACGTGCGGAGCTTCTACTTCAAAGTCTGCCTGACTCGTATGATCAACTCATCATCAACCTGACGAACAATACAAACGGTCTAGTTTTCGATGAAATTGCAACCGCTATCCTAGAAGAAGAAAATTGGCGCAAAAATAAGAAAGGCAGACAAGCAAGTTCGCAGCAAGCTGAAGCTTTAACGATGGTGAGAGGAAGACCAACGGAACGTGGCCCCAGTGGGAGTCACAATCATGGTAGATCTAAATCAAGAAGCAAGAAGAATATCAAGTGTCACAACTGTAGCAAGAAAGGGCACGTCAAGAAAGATTGTTGGTTCAAGAAGAAGAGTGAACACCCTGAGTCATGAAATGCTAAAGGGAATGTTGCAAATACCTCGGATGATGGTGATATTTTATGTAGTGAAGCAATATCAAATAATGAAGGCAGAAAATATTTCACTGATGTCTGGATCATGAACACAGGAGCAACATGGCACATGAATTCCCGGAGAGAATGGTTCCATCAATATAAACCTATCTCAGGAGGATCTGTGTTCATGGGAGACGATCATGCTTTGAATGTTATTGGTATTTGGTCCATCAAAATAAAGATGTATGATAAAACGGTACGCACCATCCAGGAGGTACGACATGTGAAAGACTTGAGGAAGAATCTATTGTCTTTGGGACAATTAGATGATAATAGATGTTCATATAAGACTCATGGTGGATTCATGAAAATATTGAAAGGAGCGGTTGTAGTGATGAAAGAGGAAAAACTTGTTGCAAATCTATATGTGCTTAAGGGTGAAACACACCAAGAAGGAGAAGCATCAACTGTGTCAACAAGTTCATTTGAAGAATCGACGATGATGTGGCATCACAAACTTAGCCATATGTCAGAACGAGGTTTGAAGATTCTTGCTGAGCAAAAGCTTCTTCCAGGGCTCAAAAAGGTTTCACTAGCTTTTTGTGAGTATTGTGTTACCAGTAAGCAACATAGACTGAAGTTTAGTAGTTCCTCTGCTAAAAGAAAGGAAATATTAGATCTGGTCCACTCTGATGTCTGGCAAGCATCGGTGGAGTCCCTAGGAGGAGAAAAATATTTCGTGTCATTTATCGACAACTACTCCAGGAGATGTTGGGTTTATCCAATCAAGAGAAAGACAAATGTTTTTCCAGTTTTCAAAGAGTTCAAAGCGCGGGTGGAACTTGAATCTGAGAAAAGGATCAAGTATTTGAGGACAGATAATGGAGGAGAATACACTGGTGATGAATTTGATAACTTCTGTAAACTAGATGGTATCAAAAGGCAGTTCACAGTGGCATATACTCCACAACAAAATGGAGTAGCAGAGCGGATGAACAAAACCTTGTTGGAACGGACAAGAGCTATGTTGGCAACTGCAGGGTTGGAAAACCATTCTGGGAAGAAGCAGTCAAAACCGTCTGTTATGTGATCAATCGGTCACCATCAACTGCAATTGATCTGAAAACGCCAATGGAGATATGGACATGAAAACCAGCTGATTATTCTCACTTACATATATTCAGAAGTCCTGCTTATGTTATGTACAACGCCCAAGAAAAATCAAAGTTGGATCCGAAATCTAGGGAATGCATTTTCTTAGGGTATGCTGATGGAGTTAAGGGGTATCGCTTGTGGGATCCCACTGCCCGCAAGGTGGTAATCAACAGGGATGTTGTATTTTTTAAAAACAAGATACAAGCCAAAGAAGGTAGCACTTCAACAGAAAAATCAGAGTCTACTATAGTTGAAGTTGAAAAGATAGAAGAAGTCTCAGTTTCTTCTGAAGAAGCACCAGAGCACGAAGAACAAGAGCAAGCTGAGATTGAAACTCCACAAGTTCAACGGTCAACGCGAGAGAGAAGAGAACCAGCTTGACACTCAAATTATTCTTTGGAGGGCAATTTTGCATACTCTCTATTAACAGAAGATGGAGAGCCTTCAACTTTTCACGAGGCTATGAAAGGCCAAGAATCATCTCTATGGATGGCAGCAATGCAAGAAGAAATTGAAGCT
>JACEIK010000529.1:109639-121683 GCA_018107945.1 Datura stramonium | reverse complement strand
ATGAAATATGCAATTACATGTTGATATTATAAAATTATTTATTAATATCTCCACTGTCAATTGAATTAGTTATATTATTAATGTCAGACTTAAAAAATCATTGCTAGGATAATAGTAACTCATATGAGAACAACTAAAATTATTGATAATTTCTTCTTACTTTTATAAATCTTCTAAACTTATTAGTGCCATATTCGTGAAATGATATTATCTATAAAACAAACTTTTCATTTTATTATCTCTTATTTTTGATAATATCTTTATTGAGGATTTATTTATTTTCAATAACTCAATTAAATAAATTGAAATAGATTCTTAAATGATATAATGCAATATGATCTTCACAACTAAATATAGATCATATTATCTATCCTAAACAATATTAATACTTTTTTTTATGTGAATTTGTTTAACAATCATCATCATTATTATAATTTAAGTCAATAGATATATGCAATAGCATAAATTTAAGTTTAGCAATATAATATATAATTGAATTTGTATATGAAAAATAAACAGATCCTCATGGTAATTTTGTATTTATTTCTTTTCTCGTTCTTCACTGAATTTCAATGTGTACTGATACAATTAGGACAACTAATATAGCTTCGGAAGGAATGTCAATTCTCTCCAAAAGAAATAAAAAAATCGATGTGATGATTATCAATGTCAATTCACCTGACTTGCTTTTGTTTTGTCTTTTGGCTCAAGTTGTATCCTTAGATATAGTTCGAATCCGTGAGTATTTTATCTTATTCTTTCTTTTTTACATTTAATTATATCTAAAAGATTCATCATTAGTTTATTGCTAAATAATCCATTGCTAAACAGATTTGTTAATAATCCGTTATAAAATAGGATTAGCGATGAATTTTAATTTGTTGCTTAGAGAAACAAATTCGCCGTGGCTAAATATTATTTTTAATGATATAGTCAGTTGTTCTATAAGAATTTTACTGTGATAATAGATAAAATTTATTAAATATACATGAAATTAACCCTTACATAATGTTTACAATATAATTTGATTCTAATGACTAGCTTCTCAAAAATAACAATGTAGTTGTATGTGATGGATATGATGCATGCTTAGCAAAGAAGGCTTTTGAAAATGGAGCTTACTTTTACCTGCAAAAGCCTCTTCACCAAGAAATTATGAAGTTCTTATGGCAATTTGTAGTGATGAAAAATATACAGAATAAAAAAGCTAGAGAAGAGCTAGAGGAAAGTGGAGATCAAGAAACTCAAAGAGGCCCAGAATATCCATTTCCACCACGTAATAACATTTTTTCTAAAGAGAAGAGAGTTCATCTCTATAGCAGGTCCATCGCCCACAACTTCAAGTTGATCCCCAATACCTCAGCCCATTCGATAACTCATTCTAATCACTCATCGAAAATAATAATGTTGGTGGGCTACAACGACAGTATGGACATTTAGTTGGAATTTTGGGATAACAACGATCAAATATTAGTAGCACTTATTACAGGCCTGGGCTGGAGTTTAACAATGGGGATCATCATGCTCTGTCATGATCCGAGCATAGACCCGGATCGTAGACACGGGACAAGGGACAAGGGACCCGGAGAGACCCCATATCAATCTATGGCAGAAGCATTCAACTAACTCATTTAATAAGCATGAAGAAATCATCAATATAACTCAGGGGAAGTCTAATTCAACATAACATCAGAATAACATCCGAAGCTGCACATTCATAGGTTTGAAAGCCTCTAATCTGGACGAGTTGATGGGACAAGACCCCCAACTAACTCAACAATATGAAAATTGAAATATGACATGAAGCTAAAAGTCTAGTCCTCGAAAGATGAGGACTCACCACTCACGAGGTGCTAACTCTGATAAGAGACTACGAGCGGGGCTGAACCCGAGAACCGGATCTGGCATCATGAAACGATGCATCATAGAAAGTATGCGGTCAGTATGTGGAATGTACCGAGTATGCAAGGTAAAAAAAATCACTCTAGCAAAGTAAATCATTTAAAACATTTCATGCATATCATACGTTTTCAACATGAGAGGAAGGGAATACATGCATTCTTTCTGAAATCATAATCTCATCATAACATGACCATGTATAGCTTTATAACATCATGACTGATTCGAATGACTCAAAGCTGAAACATAACATTTATATTGAAAAGATAAAAAAATAGTCAAACCTTTCTTTTTGAACATGCATGCGTAAAGTAATCATCATGAGTATTGAATATGCAAATCTGAATGATACAGACTATGGGAGACTCGTCACTTAACCGACATACCACGATAGAACTTACGTGGTCCCGACTATCACACTCAAGTGGACAGATCCATCCAAAACCTTTCTAGGGCTAAGGACGCTACCATGATATCGATATCAAGCTGAAGGGCCAATCGGGCCGGGGATAGCTCATAAGGGAGGTCCTAATATTATAATAATATCAACCTACGTTGGCGCATAGTTCTGGGGCATAGGGTAATCGACCCTTAACCCTCTCGGTACTAGAATCTTCTCCCAAAAACATGCAATGCTCTACATCGTTTATAACGAAGCTCAACATCGTCTATTGACAAAGCTCAACATTGTCTATTGACAAAGCTCAACATCGTCCCTTGACGAAGCTCAAGATGAAATCATACATAACTCAACATCGTATGAAATGAAGCTCAACATTGTCTATTGACAAAGCTCATAATGAAACCATGCATAGACTGGACATCATATGGATATGAAGCTCAACATTGACATACATCTCAATTATGAATTCATGCATATAGGAGGCTTTATTTCCGAAACATACCACAAGCTCAATCATAGGTGGGAGAATCTACTCCAAATCATGTGGTAAGCTACATGTAGAAATATTTACTCAACATACCACAAGCTAGAATTTATAATACAAATTGGGACATTTTACTTCAAACAATGTGGTAAGCTTATGTCGGAAAATTATCACTTTAAATCAACATGTGACCATCACCCAAAGCTTTATCATACTTAGATCTAATCAATTCACTTTGAAAACAACTACATAATCATGGGTAGTTTTAGAAACGTTCTTTTCATCATCAACCTCATCATCATCACACATTTTTCGTAAATCACTTCTTTTGTGAACTCATCATCCACGGGCGTTTTAGATTCGAAATTTGAAAACAATTTTTGTAAGGAAAAACAACTTAGAAGCCGCCCAAGCTTTATAATTTATCAATATAAATACAATCTAATCATACCTATGTATAGAGATTGAAGAATCATGCAATTGGGTAAAACCCCATACTTGATCATAGATAATTTATCACATTTTGATAGGAATTGCACATGTGTATGGAAAAAGACACCCACTCATAGCCTTACATATTTGGAAATAGTGAATTCTAACACCCTCTAGTTGCCCAAGCTGAGATTCCAATGGAAACCTTGAGATTTTGCCTTGAATCTCCTCTTCAAACCTTCAAACTTGCATGCATGGGAAGAAGGACTTAGAATAGGTTTTCCCCTACTTAAAACCCACTAAAACGAGCCTTAAACGATGTAGTATAGGTCTTAGGAACTTAGAAATTATGAAAAGACCCTTATTGAATTCACAGGAAAACACTGCCAGGTGACCCTAACGGGTGACTGACGACTCGTCAGGACGGGCAACGACTCGTCGAGTCGCCCATCAAGTACACTGGATAATAGGTCTGTTGGCGCTCATTACGGATGACTTAACGACTCGTCCCCTGTGACAACAACTCGTGGTCACCTCCTGTCAAGTTACACAGCCTTAACATCAATGAAAATTCACTTTGCTTGAGCACGACCTACCTCACGAGTCGTTGGGACTGACCACGACTCGTGGGGTCCCATACGTTAGGTACACTAGACAATCCTCCCATAAAAATTCCAACTCCACCCCACGATTGACATGACGACTCGTGGTGGCTGACCACGAGTTATTCCCTCACTCGTGGGGACCTCAATCCTTCACTTCTCCCAGGCCTCCCCACGAGCCACTTAATGACTTATGGGGTCTCCTAACAAGTCGTCCCATGACTCATCCTGTGCCTGCAACATCAAATTTACAATTTCCCGTTTAAACTCTCGGGTCCGATCTTTGAGCTTCCAGGGTATAACAATATCTCCCCCTTGAGAACATTCATCCTCGAATGTTAGAAACACACAGAAAACGTAGAAACATGCAATCATCATATGCAAATACTGATTATTAAAGTCGAAAACTGATGGAATGACTACCTTCGAAAATAACTACATAGATGAACTGAATTCAGACATCACATACATTTATCATAACATGATTCAAACTTGCACACATGAACTGAACATGGAAACTGATTAGATAATTAGGGCAAAAACTGATACCTCAAACTAAAACTGAGCCGGTAGGGAACAGGTGGGGGTATTTAGCCATCATGGCTACTTCGGCTTCCCACATAGCTCCCTTAACATGCTGGTTTATCCATAATACCTTCACAGAAGCTACTTCTTTGTTCCTCAGTCTCCAAACCTGGCGATCCAAAATTGCAACTGGAATTTTCTCATAACTGAGGCTATCTCCCACACTAACGCCTTCCACCGGGACAACTAAAGATGGATCACCCAAGCACTTTTTCAAGAGCGACACATGAAATACGAGGTGAACTGAAGATAACTCTGATGGAAAGTCCAACTCATATGCTACCTTACCAACTCTTCTCATAACCCGATAAGGACCAATATAGCGGGGACTGAGTTTTTCTTTCTTTCCGAACTGCATGACTCCCTTCACGGGAGATACCTTTAGAAATACCCAATCGTCCACCTCAAACTCCAAATCCCTTCTTCTCACATCCGCATATGACTTTTGATGACTCTGAGCAGTTTTCAACATGTCCCTTATCAACTGAACCTTTACCATGGCCTCATGAGCTGAATCAAGCCCTATCATAGTGGCTTACCCAACCTCAAACCATCCAATCTACACCTCCTCCCATAAAGAGCCTTGAATGGTGCCATTTGGATGTTAGAGTGATAGCTGTTGTTATAAGAAAACTCGATCAAGGGCAAGTGGTCATCCCAACTACCTTTGAAATCCATCACACATGCCCTTAACATATCCTCGAGGGTCTGAATTGTTCGTTCCGCTTGGCCGTCTATTTACGGATGAAAGGATATACTGAGCTTAACTTGAGTCCTAAGTTCCTTTTGAAAAGAACGCCAGAATTGGGAGGTAAATTGAGTACCTCGATCTGAAATAATAGACAAGGGAACTCCATGAAGTCGAAACAACTCCTGAATATACAATTTGGCATAATCACCCGTTGAATCTGTGGTTTTGACTGGTAGAAAGTGTGCAGCCTTGGTTAACCTGTCGACCACCACCCAAATGGAATCATAGTGTTGGCGAGTATGAGGTAGTCTTGTAATGAAATCCATATTAATATCTTCCCACTTCCAAGTGGGAATGGTGATATCCTAAAGTACGCCTTCCAGCCTTTGATGCTCAACTTTCACTTGCTGACAGTTCGGGCACTTAGCTATGAATTCTGCAATATCCTTCTTCATGCCTTGCCACCAATATATTTTCCGCAAGTCATGATACATCTTGGTGGCAACCGGATGGATAGAGTACCTAGATTCATGTTCCTTATGCAATATCCGGTTCCTCAAATCATCAACATCTGGAACACATAGACGGCCCTGTTACTGCAGCAGCCCATCTCCCTCTTGGGAGAAGACCTCCACCTTTTGACTTCCAACGGCTTCCTTCAGCTTTACTAGAATTGGATCCTCATCTTGCTTAGCCTTCACATCCGTCACCAAGGACGGTTCTGATCCGTTTTGCACAATAACGTTGCTATCGGTTGAGTCGACCAATCTAATTCCCAACCTCGCAAGTCGATGGACATCCTTCACCAACTCTTTCTTTCCTTCATCCACGTGGGACACACTCTCCATAGAGAGTCTACTAAGTGCATCCGCTACCACATTAGCGTTATCCGAGTGGTAAAGAACACCCATATTATAGTCCTTAAGTAGCTCCAACCACCCTATTTTCTGAATATTGAGGTCTTTCTGCGTTTTTAAACAGGGTTAATTTTTTTACAAAAAACAAAACTAGTGCAATTTTCTTGGCTGAGTACTCGTAAGCTACTTTCTAATTAAACAAAAATCACAAACTACAAATAAAACATGTCGGATCTACTAGATAACATGTATGAGGGAAAAGAAACACGGTAAGAAAAATCCTCAGACGAAACAAAAATCCCAAAAATTACAAGTACACCCCCTCCCCTTTTTTAAAGTTAGCTTCGTCCCCGAAGCATCATCTAGAATATCATAGGGAAGAGAATATACCTAGGCTACTCAGACTTCACCTTCCATGGGTTTCCTCCCATGTAACACTTGATTTAACATCGCGTCACGACATAGGTAGGCTGGTTACTCAGACTTCACCAGTTCACCACTTGGGTTTCCTCCCAAGAAGCGCCTGATTTAACGTCGCAGCACGACACAAATCTCTTGACTACTCAGAATTCTTCAAGTGATTCATACTCATCCTCCAGTGCTGAGATCACACTAAATTCTTTGGGTTGCTTCATTTTCTTGTAGATTTTGAATGTGACCTCCTCTTGATCTAGCCTAAACTTCAACATGCCAGCTTCTATATCTACTAGAGCTCTCTCGGTTGCAAGGAATGGTCGCCCCAAAATGATGGGGACCTCATAATCAACCTCACAATCCAAAATCATGAAGTTTGTTGGGAATATAAATTTATCTACCTTGAAAAGCACATTGATTAGGATCCCTATTGGTTTCTTAACTGTTTTGTAAGCCATCAGTAGCCGCATGTTGGTTGGTGAAGGAGTTCCCAATCCTAACTTCTTGAATACAACCAAGGGCATCAAATTAATGCTAGCTCCTAGATCACAGAGTGCCCTTTCGAACTCAACATTATCAATCATGCATGGTATAGTGAAGGCACCTGGGTCCTCTTTTTTCTGTGCTAAGACCCTTGTAGCTATGGCACTACAGTGATGAACATTGTCAATAGGCTCATAGCTCACAGATCTTTTCTTTGCACCAAGTCCCTCATAAACTTTGCATATCCTGGAATCTGCTCTAAATCTTTGACTAATGGTATGTTCACAAACAGCTGCTTAAGCATTGAAAGGAATTTATGGAACTTACCATTCTCCACCTTCTTCTTCATCCTTTGGGGGAATGGTGGTGGTGGTCTTGGGATAGCTTTTTGCACTTGCATTGCCCCTTGATCCTTGGTAGGTTCCTTCTCACCTCTCGAGGCCTCTTGCAACTCACCAGTCTCTTTCTCAGCACTTGTGTCATCATCCTCCATTATGCTCTCTTTCTTTCATTCAACTTCAACTGGAAATGGGGGGTCAACTGTGCTTTTACCACTCCTAGTCATTATCGCCATACAATGTGCATCGTTCTTCAGATTTTGGATAGTGTTGCTAGGCAGTGTACCCTTTTGTCTAGGGTTCATTGACGATGACAATTTCCCAAGTTGGTGTTCAGTTTGCTTGATGGAAGTAGCATGTGATTCCACCTTTTGACCCATACTTGACAAATCTCCTCGGATTTCCTTCAGCTGATCATCGGTGGACCTCACCTTTTTCAACATCTCATCCATCATGCTTTCCAACTTTGACTGACTAGCCTCCCCTTCTTATGCATTAGGAGGCATATAAAATCCAGCCCAGTCATTGCGATAGCCATCATTGTGCCTCCAATCACCTTCGCGCTCATGACCTCGGCTCCTATCTCTGAACCCGTTTATGTTGTAGTTGTCTCTATACTGGTTGCGACCTTGATCTCCAAAACCTTGGTGCCAATTGTCTTATCCAGATGCTTGGGTGTTGGTTCGGAAACCCGCCACCTGGCTATATAAAAAGTTTGCCTCCTCCTCAGAATCAGAGTAATTAGCTCCTTGCTTCCTGCCTTGAGTACCCACTGCATTAACCTGCTTAGCTCCAGCTCGCATAATATGCTTTTTCAGCAAGTCCAATGATGTGCGCATGTAAGCCAACTCCTGGTCGCGCTCTTCTTCTTTTCTTTGTTGGTCTGCAGTCAGACCAACAACATATGTGCCTGCCATTGCATCATCCTCCCTCATATGGCAGACCCTATTTGTCTTAGTCACCCTGTCAAGAATGGTGGCAGCTTGCTCCTAGGTGTGAGTCATCAATGCTCCTCTAGCTACCGTGTCTGCTACAGCCTTGGTGCTATTGTTCAGAGACCTGTAAAAAATTTCCAACAAACTATCATCTAGAATTTTGTGGTTGGGGCACTTAGTCAACTTATTTTTGAATCTCAACAGAGTTTCATGAAGCGCCTCAGTCTTCATCTGTTAAAAATTATAGATCTCATCTTTTAGTTGTACATCCTGGAAGGTGGAAAGAATCTCTCCAAAGATGCTTGTTTAAGTTCCCTCCAGTTGGTTATGGAGTCATTGGGCAACTCTGATAACCACAAAGTAGCTTCCCCAGATAGAGAAAAAGGGAAGAGTCTGAGTCGTATTGCATCCAGGCTTACTCCGGGCAACCTGTATGTCTTGCATATGCCTACAAAGTTCATTAGGTGCAGGTTGGCGTCATCCGCTGCGTGACCACTAAATACCCCTTTCATATTTAGCAATTGAATCATGGTGCTTGTAGTGTCAAATTTGGCCCCAGCAGACAGTGGTGGTGGCACAATTGCTCCAGTTGACCCGACTTCATCAATATTTGGGTCATCATCATCGTCAATGTACTGAGGGGCGAATCTATGAGCTCTGTTGCCCCTCCCTTGTCGACCAACATTTACCACTTTTCCTCTCTCATCTTTCGCATGCTATAGAGCAGCTTGTCGAGCTAGCTCGGCTTGCCTAGCTTCTTCAGCTATGCGGGCCTCTCTTTGCTCGTGGTTTTCCATGTTATACAGTGCTCTCTCAATTTCTGGATTTAATGGAACAAGAGGATCTCCTCTACTCCAAATACTTGGCATTCACCAGAGAACAGGTCGTGGGTATCAAAAACACAAAAATAAACGTAATTAAAGAAATAACTACCAAAAAGTTAATTACAAGCTAATAATCTAGTTTCAGCTGTATTCCCTGGCAATAGCGCCACTTTTTGATAACGCTCAAACCACACCTCTTACTGAAGTGAGAAACGGACGTTGTAAATAAAGAACCCAACTAGAGGCTGGGGTCGATCCCACAGGGAATAGGGAGACTGGATTATAGCCGATAGCTGATTGTGAGGTAGTTACTTCAAAATAGGGGATTCTAAAAGAAATCAATAATAAAACAAATATCAAAATTCTGATGTTAAGTTAATATCAAAGGATAACTAGGGTTTGTGTTCCCCATGGTTCATAACTACTTCAGGTATACACTCGTGATTATCACCAATACTTACTTATAGAACTGATAACTTAGGTTCATTCAAACGACCGACCATTCCCTATTGAATGACTATACTCAATCACTCGACCAAGTCTCATGAGCAGTTTTAAACTATCCGTTATCACTAAGTTCTAGATTTAACTATCCTGCGACCATAGCTCAAGTTAATTCAATGATTATCAAAATCAAGGCTCTGTCGTAATTCTCTTTTCCTAATCTCTACCTCTTCTACCAAAGCAAGTAAAGAATTCGGGCAATCCCTAATGTTGCGCACCGTTAAGAAATGTTTAAGCATAAAGAGAATACAATATAAGTATTTGTATTGGTTTTAAGATCACTTTGTGTAACCCTAGCTTGTTAATCCATCATGGTTCCCACAACCTTAGCTATGGAGGTTTTAGCCTCTCATAGTTGCAAGGTTGTGAATTGAATTCATGATTAAGACATAAAATAATACTTACAACAATGATTGAGAAAAACACTTCCTTAGATTACTCCACAAAATTTTGAAAAACAAGTAGTAAGAACAAGAAGAATTCAAGAACAGGTTGATCACAAGTTAAGACCAACTCAATCCTCTCTTTCTCAAGGTTTCTACTCTCTAAAATTATCAAAACTGATGTCCCTATAAAAATAAAACCTAAAACATATTTATACAGACACAAGAATCCTTTTCCTAAGCCAACAAGGTGAATTTCCATATCTGTTGCTTCCAGTTCCACGACTCGACCTATGATCCGCAACATGCTCCTACGATCCATAGCTTCCTCTCGTACAATCTCGATTGGCTAAATTCTGGCTAAGTGTTGGACCTGGGTATGACTCATACCATTGACTTACGACTCGTACTGAGCTCCCGTACTTTGAATCAGCGATTTTGAAGTTTTTCTCAAGTTCATCACGACCAAAATGGTACGACTCGTACCTTCTTCTTACGAGTTGTACTTGCTTCTTGTAGCAGGAGTTAGACTCAAATGCAATTCTTCTGGATTTCACCACGACTTCCTCATCATGGATCGTACAAGCCTACTACTAATCGTAATGGGACTCATGGGTCACATTTACTCAACCTTAACTTTCAGCAACTTCTTATGGCCATCAGTACGACTCGTAAATCCTTCCTACGATCTGTACTGTGGTTTGCACTTTTTGCCTATTTTTCACTTTTTAAGCTATCTTTTGCAATTTTCAGTTCCAACACCTGTTTATCCTGTAAAAAAAGGAAAAGTACCTCATATCCACATAAATACACATAATTCCATGCTATTTTCTTAGTTTTGAGCGTCGAATGTGCTGTAAACCCACAACACATCAACTGTATGGGGACTCTAGAAATTCATGTACTGTATCGATGTGGTACTCGCTCCCACTCATATGCTCATCCGGATGCTCCCCACGGACACGAGCCACTCAACAATATCGCTCGCCTGGATACTCCCCTCAGGCACGAGCCTCTAATCTTAGGATATATTTACTATACCACTCATTTTTCATCCACTGAATATAATAGGGTGAAATATATAAACACTTTGGGGTTTACAATATACTCCCTCACTTGCACGATTACAGATCATCAATCATCACGAACCAACGTAAACATAATTCACTTCACAACTCCACAAGTTTTACAACAGTTCAAAATCACTTCATAATAACATGATTTTCACAATTTATTTAATAAGGAAATTCCATAACAAATAATGTCCAAATACAATCACATATCATCATCGCACATACATACATGTCATTATATAGGGACTAACCCTCTAACCATAACCTACCTTGATATTTGAAGGTGGAAATCCAGCTATTTCATAAGAGCCTTGCCTTTCTCAAAGCTTCGGAATGCTCAAAATCTACACAAAGTCAAAGTAATTCATTAATTACTCTTCAAATAAGGTTCTAAATAGATCAAACACTCCCTTTCAAGACACTTTAACAGTAAAACCCTCCAATTCAACCTAGTTATAGGTATCCATTCCCGTCTAACCCATATTTGTAAGAAAGGAAGCCTTGGGGAACAATTATTATTCATAAAACTTCTAATCTAATCAACCATTAACTCCCCATGATCTAGCCCTAGTTCATCAACCTAGGTTTTCTCAGCTTAGAAATCTACCATTAAAAGGTCCCCTACACGTTCTACAATCTACAATACCCATTGAAGGGAGAAGGAATCAAGAAGCTTACCTTAGAATATGAATTCACTTCTCTAGAGAATAAATCACCTTCAGACCTTATTCTTTCACCTTTTGGAAATAATGGGGTAAAAACTTCAAAAATTCCCCTTAAACCCACTTTCTAATTCCCGTTGTCTGCTGCAGCGGTTGCATTTCCATTGCGGTGAACCAGCTACAGTGGCTAGGGCACCACTGTGGCGGTTCTAGCGGTCACTTCCCAAATTCATCTCGGTGGAACTCCGACTGTTACCACGTTCTCGCTGCAGCGGTCTATTGAACTAGTAATTACCCAATTTTGACTAGTTTTATACATAAATTATTTCACAGCTTTTTCTATCCCTCCCTTATCCTATTTCTAGTGCTCTAAGTCCATTCCCTACCCATAACGGCATTCAGGTTGTTACAACTCTCTTTCTATGTTTGCATATTTTTCTATACCCATAGATGATTCTTGGTAATGGATTCATAG
>JACEIK010000529.1:71506-94832 GCA_018107945.1 Datura stramonium | reverse complement strand
GCTAGCCAGGCACCAGATGTGCCTCGGCCCACCAGTTAGTAGTCCAGGTCCATCTAGGGCACCAGGTGCCAGTCATACCCCCCAAGGCGGGGCGTGACAACTAGAGTATCGATTGGTAAGATAAACAGGTTTGGAATATCGATTATGGATGACTTGGAAGAACTTGTTCATTAAGAGGCCACATGAATTGTGATAATTGTTACTTTTGGGATTATTAAAGGTGTAACTGAGTGTTGCTCTCAATGATTTATGATTCAAATATATGGGTATGAGGACCCAAGCCTTGGGTTTATGATTTTAGAGTGGTAAATGAGTTAAGGATAAGCACAAGAGACTCACATATTTGATACCTGGATATAGTCAAGTTCCATAAAGTTCTATCAAAATTGTGTGGTTAGTATAAATTAAAAAATGTAAAGAAAGAAGACAACAAATATAGATCCTTGGTGCGGAGTTGGTGATTTTGTGGATTTCATCCTTTAAGTTCCGCAACGACAATACAAGGTGGAACATTCATGAGTGAAAGGTGGAAGGGGTCAACACAAACTTATAAAGGACAGAGTAATGATTTCATGAAGATTTAAGGTTAGTTTGGGTAACTATTGGCAATATGGGGAGCTAGACATTCCTAGTGGAAGAGGAGCGATCTTTGGCTTGGCACATCCAGTCCTTAGCCAATAGGTTGGTTATACTTGATATTTCTGAACTGAGGCGGATTCTTACTTGTTTGGATGCTAGATCTATGTTTTTAGAGAAGTTCGGGTGTCACGACCCGAGCTAGGGCCCGAATCGATACACGGGACAAGAAATCCCGAGAGGCTCCAAGTCGACCCATGGCATGGACATAACGTCTAATCTCAACATAATAAAGCGAAAGTTCAACATACATAATAATGGAAGTCTACATATAAATCAAGCTAGAATAGAATCATACATCATAAGCTGATTTCTACATAATGTCTAAAAGCCTCTAACATATCTGATGATTGGATGGGACAACATCCCCAACTAACTAGACAAGTCTGAAACTGAAAGAAGCATAACAACTACAAATACTGAATGTCCTTGAAGGATGAGGACACATCAATGCTAGCTGGACAGGTCTGAGAGGGAAGAAGGACTAAAGATGCAGCTAAGACTGATCCTTCGGACCTGTATCATGAAACGATACAACATAGAGTATGCGATCGGTACTTGGAATATACCGAGTATGCAAGGTAAGTAAAATGGACAGTTAAAATACATAAGAGTTCGTAGGAGTAGGACAACATGATCAGAACATAAATATCATAATGTAACATAAGGGCTCAAGATTTTCAAAACATTCATAAATCAGTCATAATCATAATTATAGGAGAAAAGCTTCATTAAAATTGACTTGAGCCAAAGTAACATAAACATAACCATGTATAAATCATGAGAAACAATGAGAGATTCTTATAACCGATATACCCCATATAAGCACGCATGGAACTCAACATGTAAACCTCTAGTCGAGAGGGTGTTCGTACCTTGCCAAGGGTAGAACCATGAAAAGACCGTGATATCACTCATGAAAGGCCCATTTGGGAAAAAAGGGACAGTCTCAAGGGAGGTCCCATCATGGTTACGTTGGCGCGTAGTTCTGAGACCCAGGGTATGCTTGGATCCCGGGTCGCGATGTTAAATACTACTCCCAAAACATATATAGTGCTCATATGATAATAGTGAAAACATACATTAGATTCATGAGCTAGTTAAATCATATTGATCATAACCATGCTTAAAATACATGAACTAGCCATGAAATAAGGCCCGTGAGTCGGCCATAATCATAAATCCATAAATCATGAAATTCATGCATGCTTGTAAAACATGTATATACTTGATATTTTATAAATTCATGATAAGTATTTGAGTGAAATCATATAACAAGGTATAAATCACAATTGGGCTAATTTAGATCAAGATCATAATGGAATCAAAACTTGACTTTTCATAAGAACATACATAATTGGGGCATAATTTAATTAAAATTTGAAATTATAATTTAATAATCAAAATAGTCATAAATTTTTTCCATAGATCATAAAACATGATTTAATACATGGAAAGGATTGACCCATCGATAGATCATAGAGAATTTCACAAGAATTGAAATAAACCTCATAGATCATGAAACTTGAATTCTAGAATTTGAAATCCATAAAATTTTGAGAAGTGTTTAGAGAATGAGAGTGAAAAGAACTCTCATTCATAGCCTCACATACCTGGGTAAGTTGATTTTACACTCTTCCTTGAATACCCAAAGGAAATTGAAAGAAAATTGATTGATTTTATCCTTGATAACCCCTAAGAACCTTCTACTCTTGCATGCATGGAGATGAGTGATTTAGAATGAGCTAAACCCCCTTAAAACAATCCTAAACAAGCTTAAAATGATGTAGTACAGGCCTTAGGAACTTAGAAATTACGGTAAAACCCTTAACAAAATTTGCAGGAAAATACACACTGCCAGTCCCAACGAGAGACAGACGAATCGTGGTCTGAGGGATGACTCGTCACCTTCCTGTCGTGATCAATACTGCCATTTTTATCTGAGGGTCACCATGAGGGACACCACAACTCGTGGTGATCTACCCGTTACCACCACTGCTGAAACTTCTCATCTTTTAAGCATCCCTTGGCCATGGCTAACATAATGAGTCGTGGTGCTGACCATGACTCGTGGTCACATCCGTGGTCACCCCAAAACTAAAATTTCAACCAAGAATAAACCCCCTCCCCATGAGTCACTCCAAGACTCTTGGTGCATCCCATGGGTCATGGGACGACTCATCCTGTGACCTAGTGCGGAAAATTCAATATTTTCCATTTCAACTCTCAGGTCTGGTCTTAGGATTTTTGGGGTATTACAATATCTCCCCCTTGAGAACATTCATCTTTGAATGTTGAAAATCATACTACAAAGTAGAGAAATGCAATCATCATACTCAAATACTGAACATACATGCTGAAAACTGATGGAGTGACTCAGTCTGATTTGAACTACATGACTGAACTGAATTCTTGAATCACACATACGTTCATTGACATGAAAGGAACTGGGGTACATGAGCTAACATGAAACTGAAGGAGGAAACTAATACCTCAAGCTGAAACTGAGCCGGAAGGGAAAATATGTAGGTATTTAGCCATCATATCTTCTTCGACTTCCCACGTAGCTCCCTCAACATGTTGATTCCTCTATAAAAACCTTGATTGAAGCTACTTCTTTGTTTCTTAGCTTTCGAACCTGATGATCCAGTATTTCCACTGGAACCTCCTCATCACTAAGGCTGTCCTTCACACCTACACTCTCCACCAGAAAAAACTAGAGTCGGGTCACCCAAGCACTTCTTTAACAGCGATAAATGGAAAACTGGATGAGCTGATGCTAGTTCTGAGGGTAACTCTAACTCATAGGTCACCTTTCCCATATGTTTCACAACCCGGTAAGGACCAACATAATAGGGACTGAGTTTTCCTTTCTTTCCAAATATAAGCACTCCCTTCATGGGAGAAACTTTTAGAAACACCCAATCATCGACTTCAAACTCAAGTTCTCTCCTCCTCACATCCGTATAGGACTTTTGATGACTCTGAGCCGTTTTCAACCTGTCCCTTATAAGATGGACTTTCTCCATCGCCTCATGGACTAAACTGATCCTATCATTGCATCTTCACTGGCTTCAAAATGACCAATAGGCGATCTATATCTCCGCCTATAGAGAGCCCCAAAAGGAGCCATCTAAATGTTGGAATGGTAGCTGTTGTTATACGCAAACTCAATGAGAGGCAAATGATCATCTTAACTACCGTTGAAGTCAATCACATACACTCTCAACATGTCCTCGAGAGTCTGAATAATCTGCTCCGCCTGACATCTGTTTGCGGGTGAAATGTTGTGCTAAGCTTGACCTGAGTACCAAGTCCCTTTTGAAACAATCTCCAAAACTGGGAGGTAAACTTAGTGCCTCTATCTGATATGATTGACAAGGGCTCTCCATGCAACCGAACTAACTCTCGAATGTAAAATTTGGCATAATCCTCCGATAAATTGATAGTTTTGATCGATAGGAAATGATCTGCTTTAGTCAACCTGTCCACAACCACCCAAATAGAGTCATATTGTCGACAAGTGCGAGGCAAACTTGTAATGAAGTCCATATTGATCTCCTCCCACATCCAAGTAGGAATACTGATGTCTTGAAGTACACCTCTTTGTCTCTGGTGCTCAACCTTCACTTGCTGACAATTTGGACACTTAGACACAAACTCCGCTATGTCCTTAATCATACCATTCCACCAATACACTTCCCGTAGGCCATGGTACATCTTGGTCGCACCTGCATGTATAGAGTATCTGGAACCATGAGCTTCATGCAACATCCGCTCCCTCAAGTCACCAGCATCCAGAACACACAAATGGCCCTGATATCAGAGCACACCATCTCCCCCTTGATAGAAAACCTCGACCTTCTGATTCTGAATCGCTTCCTTCAACTTCACCAAAATAGGATCCTCCTCTTATCTAGCCTTAACATCGGTCACCAAAGATGATTCTAATCAATTCTGAACGATGACACCTGATAATGCTCAAAACACACCTCTTACTTAAGTATGAAGCGAATGATGTCAATAAACAACCCAACTAGAGGTTGTGGTCGAACCCACAGAAAATATGGGAGAACTAGATTACAGTCAGTAAGTGAACTTGTGAGGTAGTTATTTCAAAAAAGGGGGATTCTGAAGAAAATCAATAATAAAAAAATAATTATAAAAAATCTGGTGTTGATTCAATATTAAATGATAATTAGAGTTTATGTTCCCCATGGGTTCATAACTGCTTTGGGTATACACTCATGATTATCACCAATACTTACTTATAGAACTGATAATTTAGGTTCATTCAAACGACCAATCAGTCCCTATTGGATGACTATACTCAATCACTCGACCAAGTCTCATGAGCGGTTTCAAACTATTCGTTACCACTAAGTTCCAGATTTAACTATCCTACGACCATAACTCAAGTTAATACTATGATTATTAAAATCAAGGCTCTGTGGTACTTCTTTTTTCCTAATCTCTACCTCTTAGTCCTAAGCAAGTAAAGAATTCATGCATGTCCTAATGTTGTGCACCGTTAAGAAACATTTAAGCATGAAGAGAATACAATATAAGTATTTGTATTGGTTTTAAAATCACTTTGTGCAACCCTAGCTTGTTAATCCACCATGGTTCCCACAACCCTAGCTATGGAAGTTTTAGCCTCTCATAGTTGTAAGGTTGTGAATTGAATTCATGATTAAGAACATCAATCAATACTTACAAGAATGAATGAGAAAACATTTCCTTTAATTACTCAACAAAATCTTCAAGAACAAATAACAAGAACAAGAATAATTCAAGAAAAGGTTGATGAAAAGTCAAATCAACTCAATTCTCTCTTTCTCTCCTAAAAATCTCTTCTCTGATCGCTCTCCTAAAAAAATAAAACCTAAAAAGTATTTATACAGACACAAGAATCCTTTTCCTAGGCTGACAGGGTGAATTTTCATATCTGGTTCCACCTTCATCACGAGTCAACCTACAACCCGTAGTAGCATCCTACGACCCATACCATCCTTTCATACCTTACATGACTTACTGGAATTTGGCTAAGTGTTGGATCCTGGTACGACTCGTACCTCCATCCTACGATCCGTAATGAGCTCCCGTGGATTGACTCTGAAACTTTGAAATTCTTCTGAAGTTTATCACGACCGCCATGGTACGACTCGTTCCTTCTTCCCATGGTTCGTACTTTCTTTCTGTAGCAGGAGTCATCCTCTTATGCAAATTTTCTAACTCTTTTCACGACTTCATCACCATGACTCATACAAGCTTGGTATGACTCGTACTGAGACTCGTACATTGCATCTCTTCAACCTTAGCCTTCTGCAACTTTTCACGGTCATCAGTACGACTCATAGGACCTTCCTATGGCTCGTACTGTGGACTGCACTTTGGCTCTATTTTGCATACTTCAGGCTTTCTTTTTGCATTTTTTAAGCTCCAATACCAATTTATCCTGCAACTAAAGTAAAAGTGCCTCATATCCACATAAACACACCTAATTCCAAGCTATTTTCTTAGTTTTGAGCGTCAAAAGTGTTGTAAATCCACAACACATCAACACCACCATCCGTCGAATCAACCAGATGAACTCCTAGTCGTGCAAGTTGATGCACATCCTTCACTAGCTCCTTCCTTTCCTCTTCTATATGGGACACACTCTCCATGGAATGCCTTCTAAGAGCATTCGCCACCACATTTCTTGCCCATATGGTAAAGGACACTCATATCATAATCCTTGAGTATCTCCAACCACCTTCTTTGACGTAGATTTAGATCCTTCTGGGTAAACAAGTATTGTAGGCTTTTATGGTTCGTAAACATATCTACATGGACCTCGTATAGATAGTGTCTCCAAATCTTTAAGCAAATACTATCACCGCCAATTCGAGGTCATAAGTCGGGTAATTCTTTTCATGGACCTTCAGCTGCCTGGACACATATGTTATAACCTTACTGTGTTGCATCAATACATAACCAAAGCCGATCCTAGAAGCATCGCAATATACCATAAACCTTATCGGTACCCCAGGTAGGGTCAACACCGGTGCTGAGATGAGTCGAGTCAACTCTTGGAAGCTCCTCTTACAAGCCTCCGGCCATTGGAACTTCACTTTCTTTTGGGTCAGTTTGGTCAACGGTGCTGCAATATATGAAAACCCCTCAACAAACCTCCAATAATAACCAGATAAACCCAACAAACTCCTAATATCTGAAGGATTCACCGGTCTAGGCCAATTTTTCACTGCTTCTATCTTTTGAGAGTCCACTTATACACCCTCACTTGACACCACATGGCCCAAAAAATCCACTGAGTTTAACCAAAACTCACATTTACTGAATTTAGCATATAACTGGCGATCCTTAAGAGTCTAGCACCACCCTCAAATGAGCAGCATGCTCCTCCTTACTCCGAGAGTAAATAAGGATGTCATCTATGAACACAATCACGAACATATTCAGGTATGGCTTGAACACCCTGTTCATCAAATCAATAAAAGTTGCAAGAGCATTCATTAGTCCAAAAGATATAACTACAAACTCGTAATGACCATACTGAGTCCTGAAGGCTGTCTTCGGGATGTCACACTCCCGAACCCTGAGCTGATGGTATCCGGACCTGAGATCTATCCTTGAAAAGCACTTAGCACCCTAAAGCTGATCAAATAAATCATCAATCTTGGGAGAGGATACCTGTTCTTGATAGTAAGGAGGAATAGATATAGCCTGCGTATCAGAAAGAAGGTTAATACCAAAATCGATCTCCCAATTGGGAGGGATTCTCTGTAAATCATCTCGAAACACCTATGGATACTCACGCACTACGGGAACTGACTGGATAATCGGGGTTCTGGATATAGAATCCTTAACCATAACTAGATGGTACACGCAACCCTTAGAAATCATCTTTCTGGCATTAAGGTAGGAAACAAAATGACCTAGAGGCACAACTGAAATACCCTTCCACTCCAGGACTGGTTCACCAGGAAATCTGAACTCTACCGCATGGGTTCTACAATTGACTGAGGCATAACATGCAAATAACCAATCCATGTTGAGGATAACATCAAAATCAGTCATGGCTAACTCTACTAAATCTGCTGAGGTGACTTTTTGAACTACTGTTGTCACGACCCGAACGTAGACCCATATCATAACACGAGACAAGGAGCGTTGAGAGACTCCAAGTCGACCTATGGCATGAACATACATCTAAATCAACATCAATAAAGCAGAATATTCAATATCATGATATAGTGGAAGCATAAACATAACATAACATAGAAAGAGGAATATACTACATACATAACAACTGAATACTACACATAGTCTGAAAACCTCTAACATATCTAATGGGTTGATGCGACAACACGTCCAACTAACCCGACAAGTCTAGAAAACTGAACATGAAAAGATAACTAATATCAAACTAGTCCTCGGAGAATGAGGACTCACCAAAGATCTAGATGCTAATCTCCGAGACGAGCTAATGACATGTTGGGTCTGAAGATCTAAGCCTGTATCATGAAACAATAAGGCATAGAGTATGCAGTCAGTACGTGGAATGTATCGAGTATGCAAGATAAGTAAAATGAACATTTAAAATACATAAAAGCTCATAGGAGATCATAAGAGTGGGACAACATGCTAATAACCTAAATATCATAATATAACATAAGGCTCAAGGTTTTCAAATCATTCGTAATCCATTCATTATCATAGTCGTAAGAGAAACTCTATAAATCACCACTTGAGCCAAGATAAAATAAACATAATAATGAATAAAACATGCGGAACAATGGGAGAACTCATCATAACCAGCACCATCATGGTAGAGCCTTACATGATGCCCCAACTATCTCGCTCAAGTGGGCAGAGCCGTCCCTGGCTTGTCAGGCAAGGGACGTGCATTATGTGATATCACGAAAGATGGGATCCATTAAAATTGTAATGTATAAATATAAACCTATGGTGGCACGTAGTTATGAAACACTGGCGTAGTCCTTTGAACTCGAGCTACTCAGTGCTAGACACTGCTCCCAAAAATATTCAGATTACGCTCATGCGTAAATCATAAACATCATTCATGAGATTCATGGCTAAATAAACATTTAAGATCGTTGATCCCCTTTTCATACATGATTAGTCATAAATCAAGGGCCCTTTAGTCGGCCAACATCATAAATCGATCAATCATGAAATCCATATCATAAATCGTAAATCATTCTTGAACATATGGGCATTGCCTAATACTTTGACATGCTTGAAAATATTCAACTAACTTGAAAAACATAATTATAAACATGGGTATCTTGAAAACATGCTTTTCATCATCAATAATTCATCATACATGAACACTCGTCATAAACCTTAACTTTCATGAACATTTCATAAATGGGCAATTTAATTTTAAAAGCTTGAAACATGATTTTAATGGAAAACAATGTAAAACTTGCCCATAATTTATAATTCAACAATAATAACTTATTTAGATCATGCCCGTGTAGAGAATTCGAAATTTCATTCATCGGGTTAAAACCCCATAAAATCAATATAGGAAATTCATGATTTAGAGAGAGTTTGGTCAAGGGTGTGAACGAATTCACCCATTCATAACCCTACATACCTGGAGAAAATTAGATTTTACCACTCCTTGAAAGACCAATGGAAAATTGAAGAAAAACTTGAAGAACTCTTACTTGATCACCTCCTAAACCCCTTTAATATGCATGCATGGATATGAATGAGCCTAGGATAGGTTTTACCCTCCTAAAACACTGCATTTCGAGCCTTAAACAATATAGTCTAGGACCCTAGGAATTAAAAATAATGAAAATACCATTAATGAATTTTTCTATAATTTCTGCACTGGCAGTGACAACGACCGTCTTAACAGGTCGTTCTTGGATACCATAGGTCGTTCTTCATGGTATCCGTCCATTGCGTCCACTGCCCAACTTTACTTTCTCAGGTTCAATCCCCACGACTCGAAAGCATGATTCGTTGCTTCAGGTGGCGATCCGTTATGTTGTCCATTGTTTCCCCCTTGATGACTTGTACCAAGGCCACAAGCCACACCACAATCCATTATAGCTCACAACAGGTCGTCCCATGACCCGTTACTTCCTCTCAGGCTAAGGACAGTCTCCCCACGACTTCAAACGACGACTCATGGTATCAAAAAATGGGTCATTACGTGACTCGTTACTTCCAGCTGACACCCAGCCAGACCTCACCATGGGCACTTCTCACGGGTCGTTGGTTGGACCAACGATCCATTATGTGACCCGTTCTGTGGAGATTTCTCATATTCTACCAACTTCCATTTTTAAATCCCATGTATAGTCTTAGGCACTTTAGGGGTATTACAATATCTCCCCCTTAGAAATATTCGTCCTCAAATGTGGGAAAACATACAAAAAACAGAGAAATGCAATCATTACACTCCAATACTGATCATTTAAGCTGAAAACTGACGGAATGACTATCTCTGATTCAAACTACCTGGCTGAACTGAATTCATGAATCATATACACATCCACATACATGAAAGAAACTGGGGCACATGAACTGGCATGAAAACTAAATAGAGCTTTGGGGCAAAAATTGATACCTCAAGCTGGAACTATGTCGGTAGAGAATAAATGTGGGTATCTAGCCATTATGTCTGCTGCGGCTTCCCATGTATCTCCTTCAACATGTTGATTCCTCCATAAAACTTTGACTGAAGCTACTTCCTTATTCCTTAGCCTTCGAAGCTTATGATCTAGTATTTCCACCGGAACCTCCTCATAACTAAGGTTGTCTTTCACACCAACACTGTCTACGAGGACAACTAGAGCTAGATCACCCAAATACTTCTTTAAGAGCGATACATGGAAAACAGGATGCATAGAAGCTAATTCTGAGGGCAACTCCAATTCATATGCCATCTTGCCAACCCGTCTCACTATCCGGTAGGGGCCAACATAATGAGGGCTGAGTTTTCCTTTCCCTCCGAACCTCATCACTCCCTTCATGGGAGACACCTTCAGAAATACCCAATCATCCACTTTGAACTCCAATTCTCTCCTTCTCACATCGGCATAGGACTTTTGGCAACGTTGAGCGGTTTTCAATCTTCCCCGTATGAGCTAAACCTTCTTCATAGCCTTATGGATCGAATCTGGTCCTATTATCGCCGCTTCATACAACTTCGAACCAGCTAATAGGCGATCTGCATCTCCGTCCATAGAGAGCCTCAAACAGAGCCATCTAAATACTGGAATGATAGCTTTTATTGTATGCAAACTCAATATGAGGCAATTGATCATCCTAACTACACTTGAAGTCAATCACACATGCTCTCAATATGTCCGCGAAAGTCTGAATTGTTTACTCCACCTGACCATCTGTTTGCAGGTGAAACGCTGTGATGAGCTTAACCTGAGTACCTAGTCCTTTTTGAAATGACCTCCAAAACTGAGAGGTAAATTGGGTACCTCTATTTGAAATGATGGACAAGGTCCATCCATGCAATTGAACTAGCTCTGGGATATATAGTTTGGCGTAATCCTCCGTTGAATTGTGGTTTTGACCGGTAGAAAATGAGCGGCCTTGGTCAACCTATCTACCACAACCCAAATGGAGTCATATTGTTGACGAGTGCTAGGAAACCCCGTGATGAAGTCCATATTGATTTCTTCCCACTTCCAAGTAGGAATACTGATATCCTGAAGCACACCTCCCGATCTCTGGTGCTTGACCTTCATTTTCTAACAGTTTGGGCACTTAGCTACAAATTTTGCGATGTCCTTCTTCATGCCATTCCACTAATAGATTTCTTGTAAGTCACGGTACATCTTGGTGGAACCTAGATGGATATAATACCTAGATCCATGTGCCTCGTGCAACATCTGGTTCCTTAGATCATCAATATCTGGTACACAAACGACCCTGGTACCGAAGCACACCATCTCCCCCTTTTGGAGAAGACCTCTATCTTCTGATTTTGAATGGCTTCCTTTAACTTTACCAAAATCGGGTCCTCATATTGTCTAGCTTTTACATCAGTCACCAAGATGATTCTAATCCATTCTAAAGAATAACACCGCCGTCGGTCGAGTCAACCAACCGAACTCCCAACCTTGCGAGTCGATGCAAATCCCTCACCAGCTCCTTCTTCCCCTCATCCACATGGGACACACTCTCCATCGAGAGTCTACTAAGTGCATCTGCGACTATATTGGCCTTACCCGGATGGTAAAGAACACTCATATCATAGTCCTTGAGTAGTTCTAACCACCTCCTTTGCTGAAGATTGAGATCCTTTTGAGTGAACACATATTGTAGACTCTTATAGTCGATAAACACATCCACATGGTCCCCGTACAAAATATGTCGCCATATCTTCAAGGTGAATACCACAACAGCCAATTCAAGATCATGGGTCAGGTAATTCTTCTCATGAACTTTAGTTGTCTGGAGGCATATGCTATAACTTTCCCGTGCTGCATTAATACACACCCAAGTACAATCCTTGAAGCATCAAAATACACCACAAATCCATCAGTACCCTCAAGTAGAGTTAACATCGGTACTGAAGTAAGTCAAGTTTTCAACTCCTTAAAGCTCCTCTCACAAGCCTCCGACCATTGGAATTTCACCTTCTTTTGGGTCAATTTGGTCAAGGGTGCTGCAATAGAAACCTTCAACAAATCTCCGATAGTAGCCCTCTAAGCCCAAAAAACTCTGGATATCTGAAGGATTCACCGGTCTATGCCAATTCTTCACCGCTTCTATTTTCTGAGAGTCTACCTTTATTCCCTCACTTGATACCACATGGCCCAAAAACACCACTGAGTTCAACTAAAACTCACACTTGCTGAATTTAGCATATAATTGGCAATTCTTGAGAGTCTGTAGCATAACCGTCAAATGAGTGGCATGCTCTTCCTCGCTCCAAGAGTATATCAAGATGTCATCAATAAACACAATCACGAACCTATATAGGTACGACTTGAACACCCTGTTCATCAAGTCCATAAAAGCTGCAAGAGAATTCATTAATATAAAAGACATAACTACAAACTCATAATGACCATACCGCATCCTGAAGACTGTCTTCGAGATATCGCTCTCCCAAACTCTAAGCTAATGGTACCGGGATCTGAGATCTATCTTCCAAAAGCACTTGGCACCCTGAAGCTAATCAAATAAATCATCAATCTTGGGGCTTGATAGTAACCTTATTCAATTTCCAATAATCAATACACATACGAAGAGAACCATCTTTCTTTCGGACAAAGAGAACTGGTGCACCCCATAGGGACTTGTTTGGTCTAATGAAACCCTTATCTAACAGATCCTTCAACTGCTCCTTACAATCTTTTAGCTTGGCTGGAGCCATTATGTAGGGAGGAATAGATATAGGCTATGTGTCGGGAAAAAGGTCAATACCAAAATCAATTTCCCTCTCGGGAGGAACACCCGGTAAATCATCAGGGAATAATTCTGGGTACTCACGCACTACCAGAACTCACTGGATAATCGGGGTCTCGGACTCAACATCCTTAACCCTAACTGAATGTACACACAACCCTTGGAAATCATCTTTGTGGCCTTAATATAGGAAATAAAATGACCTACAGGCACGACCGAACTACACTTCCACTCCAAGATTGACTCACCTGGAAAGCGAAACTCCATTGCACGGGTTCTACAATTAACAGAAGCACAACACGCATACAACCAATCCATGCCGATAATAATATCAAAGTCAGTCATGGCTAACTCTACAAGGTCTATGGAGGTGACTCCATGTAACACTATGATCGAGCAACTCCTATACACCCGCCTAGCTACAATTGAATCACCAACGGGAGTAGAGACTGAGAATGGTTTTGATAAAATTTTGAGACTGACTCCAAAGCTACTAGCAATATAAGGCGTCACAAAAGACAAGGTAGCCCCTATATTTAACAAATCATAAGCATTAAGGTGAAAGACTTGTAACATACCCGTAATCACATTCGGTGAAGTTTCCTGCTCCTGACGTGAGGCGAGGGCATAGAATCTATTTTAGCATTGTCCGCCACCCCCACTAGTGGATGCCCCCTACGGAGCTGAATGTTCTGGAGCTACTTTTGACCTGGTAGTTTGTGCACGGCCTCTATCCTCATTCTGTCTAGCAAATGGACATGCTCAACGCATGTGGCCAGATCTACCGCATCCATAACATATATCTGAACCGAGCAAGCACTCCCCAGTAAGACTCTTGCCACACTTTTCGTAGGCTGGAAAGGTGTGCTCTACCTGCATGCCCCTTTGATCCCTCGAACCTGAGGCCCTACTCCTCTGGTCACCCTTGGGTCTGAATGGAACACTAGCTGATGATGGTGCTGGAGCTAGTGACCTCTACTGAATCTGAGGATGGTGACCACTATCGGATCTCTACTGAGTAAATCCATAGCTATCTGTCTAGGCATTTTTAGCCTCTCTCTACCTCATATGGCAGCCTCCATCTGCTGGGCATACAAGACTATCCGAGGAAAATCCATATCCTGGTGGAGCATAGCGGTCCTTCAATCTTTGTCCAAGTAGCTCACCACCCCATGAACAAACCTGCTCACTCGCGCCCTCTGATCAATGACTAACTCTAGGGCATACTTTGATAAGCGAGTGAACTCAAGGGCATACTCCTATACCTTCATCCTCCTGCTTAAGATTCATGAACTCGGCTACCTTCAACTCCCTCATCTCATGAGAGAAGAATCAATATAGGAACGCAACATGGAACTCCTCCCAATTGACGGGACCTGCTCCGGCGGCCCTACTATCTTTCCATTGTCAAAAACAGATGTATGCGACCCCTTTCAACTGGTATGAGGCCAACTCCCCACACTCAACTCCATTCACCCCCATGACTTGGTTGATCTTCATAACCTCATCAACAAATTCATGTGGGTCCTTATCTACTTTTGACCCAAGGAACTCTAGCGAGTTCATTCTCAAGAAATCCTTGACTCAAGCCGCCGCTGCATTACCATTTTGCTAGACATACGCAACTGCCTGCTGATTAACCTAAGCAGTCAAGGCCTGAGCGGGCATCTGAATAGCTGCACTAAATTCAGCATGGGCAACCGGCTCTAATGCATAGTGCTCCTAGACTGGTGGGGCTTGCTAGTTCCCATTTCCATAAAACATGCGAAACAATGGGAGGACTCATCATAAACGACACCATCATGGTAGATCCTTAAATGATGCCCCAACTATCTTGCTTAAGTGAGCAGATTTGTCCCTGGATTGTCAGGCAAGGGACGTGCATTATGTGATATCACGAAAGAGGGGATCCATTAATATTGTAATGTATCAATATAAACCTATGGTGGCACGTAGTTATGAAACACTGGCGTAGTCCTTTGAACTCGAGCTACTCAGTGCTAGACACTGCTCCCAAAAACATTCAGATTACGCTCATGCGTAAATCATAAACATCATTCATGAGATTCATGGCTAAATAAACATTTAAGATCGTTGATCCCCTTTTCATACATGATTAGTCATAAATCAAGGGCCCTTTAGTCGGCCAACATCATAAATCGATCAATCATGAAATCCATATCATAAATCGTAAATCATTCTTGAACATATGGGCATTGCCTAATACTTTGACATGCTTGAAAATATTCAACTAACTTGAAAAACATAATTATAAACATGGGTATCTTGAAAAACATAACTTGAAAAACATAATTATAAACATGGGTATCTGAAGGGCAATCCCTGAGTCTGTGTCCAAGTTTGCCACACTCGAAACAGGCTTCTGAGCCAACTAAACACCTCCCTGGGTGATTCTTGCCACACTTTAGATAAGCTGGAAAAGTGCAATCTCCTGTCGTGCTTCCCTGGCCCCTCGAGCCTGATGCTCTACCTCTCTAATCACGTCTGAGTTTGGACGGTACACTGGCTGATGATGGTGTCGGGGCTGACGACTTTTGCTGGAAATGATGGTTGTGACCGCCATCGGATCTCTTTTGAGTGAACCCAACACTATCTGTCCTGGCCTTCTTGGTCTCTCTCTCTCAGATGCACTGCCTCCATCTACTGGGCGTGCAAAACTATCCAAGGAAAATCAATATCCTGATGAAGCACGACGATCCTACAATCCTTGTCCAAGTAGTCCGCCACTCCATGAACAAACTTGCTCACCCGAGCTCTCTGACCAGCCACTAGCTCTGGTGCATACTTGGACGGCCGAGTGAACTCCAAAACATACTCCTGGACTGTCATGTTACCCTGCTTTAGGTTCACAAACTCTACGAATTTAATCTCCCTTATCTCACGAGGGAAGAATCGATCCAGAAATGCGACATGGAACTCCTCCCAACCAATAGGGCCTGCTCCAACTGCCTTGCTATCTTTCCACTGCTTAAACTAGATGTGCGCGACCCTTTTTAATTGATATGAGGCTAAATTGGCTCACTCCTCTTCGGTCACCCCCATGATCTGGGTGATCTTCAAAATCTCATCAATAAACTCATGTGGATCCCTGTCCATATTTGATCCAAGGAACTCAGGAGGGTTCATCCTTAGAAATCCCTATCTCTTGACGCCACCGTATTCCCATTCTGAGGAACATGCGCTACCGCCTGCTGATTAACCTGGGTGGTCAATGCTTGGGATAACATCTATATGGCTGCCCTGAACTCAGTGTGGGCAATCGGCTCAGGTACATGCTCCTCATGGATTGTCGGGCCTACTGGTGCCCATCTCTATTGTCGTTCTTATGGCCATTACTGTTCCCGTTTCTTCTTCCGTTAGCTCGGTGAGGACGCATAATTCTGTAAATGCCTATAGCACGAGTTATAAGGATAGAGATACATTTCATCACACGACATAGATCATGAAAGAAGGGAACATTTCCTAAACATTTCGTAGCCCCTTCGTCACAAGTGTGGCGCGCTTCACACCCATGAAAAAGACTCTACTTAATGCGAGTTTCATACACCCTAACTCGACAAGTCTAAAACAAAAAGAAACATAACAACTACAGATACTGAATGTCCTCAAAGGATGAGGGCTCACCAATGCTAGCTGGACAGGTCTGAGAGGGAAGCAAGACTAAAGATGCGGCTATGACCAATCCCTCAGACTTGTATCATGAAACGATACAGCATAGAGTATGCGGTCAGTACTTGAAATGTACCGAGTATGCAAGGTAAGTAAAATGGACAGTTAAAATACATAAGAGTTTGTAGGAGTAGGACAACATGATCATAACATAAATATCATAATGTAACATAAGGGCTCAAGATTTTCAAAACATTCATAAATCAGTCATAATCATAATAATAGGAGAAAAGCTTCATTAAACTTGACTTGGGCCAAATTAAACATAAACATAACCATGCATAAATCATGAGGAACAATGGGTGATTCTTATAACCGACAACCCCATATGAGCATATGTGGAGCTCGACTTGTAAACCTCTAGTCGAGAGGGTGTTCATACCTTTCCAAGGATAGAACCAGGAAAAGAGGCGTGATATCACTCACGAAAGGCCCATTCGGGCAAAAAGGGACAGTCTCAATGGAGGTCCAATCATGGTTACGTTGCCTCATAGTTTTGAGACTCGGGGTATTCTTGGCTTTCGGGTCTACTCAGCGTTAAATACTACTCTCTAAACATATATAGTACTCATATGATAATAGTGAAAACATACATGAGATTCATGGGCTAGTTAAATCATAATAATCATATTCATGCTTGAAATATGTGAACTATCCATGAAATAAGGTATGTGAGTCGGCCATAATCATAAATCCATAAATCATGAAATTCATGCATACTTGTAAAATATGTATATACTTGATATTTCATAAATCCATGATAAGTAATTGAGAGAAATCATATCACAAGGCATAAATCATAATTGGGCTAATTTAGATCAAGATCATAATGAAATCATAACTTGACTTTTTATAAGAACATATATAATTGGACATAATTTAATTAAACTTTGAAACTATAATTTAATAATCAAAATAGTTATAATTTTATTCCATAGATCATAAAATGGGAATTAATACATCAAAGGTATTGATCCATCGATAGATCATAGAGAATTTCACAAGAATTAGAATAAACCTCCTAGATAATGAAACTTGAATCCTAGAATTTGAAATCCGTGAAATTTTGAGAAGAGTTTAGGGAATGAGAGTGAAAGGAACTCTAATTCATAGCCTCACATACCTGGGTAAGTTGATTTTACACTCTTCCTTGAATACCCAAAGGAAATTGAAGGAAAATTGATGGATTTTAGCCTTGATCACCCCTAAGAACCTTCTAGTCTTGCATGAATGGAGAGGAGTGATTTAGAATGAGCTAAACCCCCTTAAAACAATCCTAACTAATCTTTAAATGACGTAGTATAGACCTTAGGAACTTAGAGATTACATAAAATCCCTTAATAAATTTTCAGGAAAATACACACTGCCAGTCCCAACGAGGGACTGGACGATGGTTTGAGGGACGACTCGTCGCCTGCCTGTCATGATCAAAACTGCCATTTTCATATGAGGGTCACCACGAGACACACCACGACTCGTGGTGTACCGAACGACTCATAGTGACCAACCCATTACCACCACTGCATGAACTTCTCATCTTTCAAGCATCCCTTGGCCACGACTGACATAATGAGTCGTGGTGCTGACCACGACTAGTGATCACATCCGTGGTCACCCCAAAACTAAAAATTTCAACCAAGATTGAACCCCCTCCCCACGAGTCACTCCACGACTCATGGTGCACCCCAGGGGTCATGGGACAACTCGTCCTGTGACCTGGTTCAAAAAATTCAGCTTTCTCCATTTCAACTTTCAGGTATGATCTTAGGATTTTTAGGGTATTACATTGGGCATAGTGTTTGAGGATGTGAAGTTGAGGATGGTTCAAGATAAGGTGTTGAATAGAGAGGCTAGGAAGGCGACCTTAGATCTAGAGGGTGTTTTGAGGATTGAAGGTCGTATCTCTGTAACTAGAGTTGGAGATTTGGTTAGGGTGATTATGGAGGCCCATTATTCTAGATATTCTATCAATTTGGGGGCAGCTAAGATGTACCATAACTAGAGGCAGCATTACTGGTGGTGTGGGTGAAGGAAGATTTCTCAAATTTCATCTCTAGCTACTTGAACTATCAGCAGGTGAAGTGCGAGCACCAAAGGCCGGGTGGATTAACTCAGAGACTACCTATTCTTTAGGGGAAGTGGGAACAGACATCTATGGACTTCATGGTAGACTTTCCACGTGCATTTTTTGAGATTTAGTGGTGTATGTTCATCATTAATAGATTGACCAAGTCCGCTCACTTTCTGCTCGTTCATACTTCATATAGTTCAGAGAGTTTGGCTCAGATCTACATTCGATAGATTGTTCGTTTGCATGGGGTGCCTATTTCTATCATCTCGGACCATGGTACTCAGTTTACATTGTGTTATGGAGGTTTATTCAGAGAGAGTTAGGTACCTAAGTTGAACGTACCACAACATTTTATCCGTATACTGATGGTCAGTCTGAGCATACTATTTAGGTCCTAGAGGATATTCTTCGGGCATGTGTTATTGATTTTGGAGGTCAGTGGGACTAGTTCTTGGCTTTGGCAGAGTTCTTGTATAATAATAACTACCATTCGAGTATTCAAATGGCACCATTTGAGGCATTGTATGGTAGGAGATGTAGGTCTCTAGTGGGTTAGTTTGATGCTTTTGAGGTTAGACCTTAGGGCACTGACTTGTTGCGTGATTTTATAGAAAAAGTTCGGGTGCTTCAAGAGAGACTCCGTACAGCTCAGAGTATGTAGAAGAGCTATGCTGATCGGAGGGTTTGAGACTTGGAGTTTATGGGTAGAGATAGGGTGTTCCTTTGTGTGTCACCTATGAAAGGCATGATGAGGAAGGTCAAGCTTAGCCCTAGGTTCATTGGTCCATTTGAGATTTTGCAGCATATTGGGGAGATAGCTTATGAGTTAGCTTTGCCTCCAGCTCTTTCAGGTGTTCATCCTATTTTCCATATGTCTATGTTAAGGTTGTACATTCTAGATGAGTCTCATGTGCTTCAATGGAATTTGGTTCAGCTTGATGAGTCCTTGTCTTTTTAGGAGGAGCCTGTGGCTATCCTAAACAGGAAGGTTAGAAAGTTGAGGTTGAAGGAGATTCTATTAGTTAAGGTTTAGTGGAAGTATCGTCCAGTCAAGAAGGCTACTTGGGAGACCAAGCTCGACATGCGGATTAGATATCCTCACCTTTTCAAGTCTCTAGGTACTTCCCGTTCTTTATCTTTTGAGGATGAAAGTTCTTTTAGTAGTGTATGTTGTAATGATCCTCCTGGTCATTTCCTTACTTTGGTGCGTTTTTATCGTTTTGACCCTCCCTGGCTTCTGCATTGCTTTTGTGACTTTCGAGGATGGGTAGCATGGTTCCTAAAGTGTTCGAGCAAGTTTTGGAAAGATTTCCTAATTTTGGAGTTTCTAGAGTCGAAATGGTTGACTTCGGAAAAAATTTTAGTAATCGATCTGAGATGAAAATTCCATCAGCTTCATTAGCTCCAGAACGAGTATTTTAGGCTAGTGGGACCTTTAGTTCCGGTCCCAAGGCTTTCGAACTTATTTTGGGCGTTTGGGCAATTATTTTTATGTGGTTTAAGTGTTGATTTTGGTGTTCATCTTGTCAATACCACCTCCGATGGTCATTTCTTCAAGTCCATTGAGTGCAGAATGTTGTTTCCACTTGGAAAACATATAAAGTTTGCATTCACAGCTCTCCGAATGAATTTTGAGGGTCAATTTGAAGTTTGAGTTGTGGCTGGTGCCAGGCAGTCCGCTGTAGCGGTCATAGACCTCTGTAGCAAATCCGTCATGGCGATCTGGATTCCACCGCAATGAAAAACCGATAGCTTTATAGGTAGATCACTTCCCTTTCAGCTCATTTCATCCAAAACTCGACTCACCATTGTTGAGAGCTTGATAAATGACTATTTCCACTATTTCTTAGTGGATTCTTGGGCAAATAGGTAAATTATCTTTTCCTCTTCATTCCTTAGCTAATTATAGCTTCATTTTTGTGCTTAACCCGCGTTTTTGAGCTCCAAATCCTAGAATTTCTCCTTTTATGTTCTTGATATTTCTGGGAAGATTTGTGCCCCGAAAGGAGCTTGATTTTTTCCCAAATTTCGAGTATGAGTTTCTAAACCTTCGAGGAATACAATACTGTAATTTATTTCAGATTTTATTAGAGGGCCCCAAGGGTCGATTTTCGACCCAATTTTCAGCCCAAATTAAAATATATTAATATGGGTATCATTAGCCTCATTTTGATGAGTATATCATATTTTGATAGNTTCAACTGGTCCCTTATCAGTTGAACCTTCTCCATTCATTAGCCTCATTTTGATGAGTATATCATATTTTGATAGCGTGGCAGCGATCTAAGGTATTGCGGAAAGGGAAATCTTTCGAGTGACGATTCGTGGCTTGACATTCGTCTGTGAGGTAGGTTACAGTTTTCTTTTTTTCATATTTGGCTAAGTTTGGCAGTATATTCTATAAGTTTCATGATATTAGGGTGATTTTCTAGTTAGAATTAGGTTGTAATGATTTTTCAAGTTATTAGCTAAATTTCAAGGATTTTAGAATAGTATTCCCTTATAAGCTTTAGTTTAGGTTGTTAGTTGCTATATTGCGAATATGTTTGGGATCCTTAGGCTATTTTAAGTGCAGTTTTCATAGTAGAGTTAAATAAGAGGTGTTTTCTTTGGAATTTTTGGGTCATTATCGATTTGTTGGACTTGTTATTGCTTTACTTTCCCCGTTTATTCCTCTAATATGAGATTGTGGGCCTAAAGTCATGGCTTTGGAGTGGCTGGACTCCAGGTTAGTATGATTGTGCTAAGGAGGGTGATTTACCCTATTTGATATGGAATCATNATACACTTGAGTGAGCACACATACATCCATATATACATGCATATGGATTGGAATATGATTGAAGTAAAAATAATGATTTTTAGCTTTCAAACTAAAAATATCTCATCTTTTACTAATTGAAGTTCCAGGGGAGTGTAGTACTAATTTACTGATTTTCGATTTTATAAAAAATTTGTACCACTTGTAAATTCGGTCCGAGGTGAGATGCCGTATCAGTTACACTTTACTTTTTCTGTTACATCCGAGGTGATATGCCAAGCGGCCTGAGGTCTTTGTCGGGTTTCATTATTATTACATCCGAGGTGAGATGCTGAGCAGCCCAAGGACTTTGCCGAGTTTCATTGTTATTACGTCTGAGGTAAGATGTCGGGTGGCCCAAGGTCCTTGTCGGGTTTCATTGTTACTACATCCGAGGTTAAATGTCAAACGACTTGAGGTCATTGCTAGGTTTCACCACTTTCTGCATTGACCACATATAGCATTGCATCATCCCATACTGCACTACATCACTTTTGTATACTTAATTGTATATATTTTTATTTGTGTATTACTGTTATTTTCACGTTATTCTTCTATTGCGATTTCCAGGTTAGTTTTGATAGATAGTTCATTTCATGTCTTTTATATTATATATTCTCTTCTGAGCTTTGTCGACCTATGATGCCTACTGAGTACCCCGTGTTTTGGTACTCATAGTACACTTCTGCATATTTTTTTGATACATCTCCCAGTATGAGTCACCCTCATTGATCATTTTCTCGTTCGTGGGTTCTTTTGCTGATTCGGATCGTGGTACACTTTTGGCGTCCGAAGATTTACTACTTTCTATCTTGTATCTCCTGTCTATATTTTTTATCTTTCAGACAGTTGTATTTTTTTTCTATAGCCTTATTCTCGTATTTTTAGAGGCTCTTGTACCGATGACACTAGGTCCGGGATTGGTATCATGTGTATATAGTCTTTTCTTGTTTCCTTAGAGCCCATGTTGTATATTTTGTACCTGTTATGTATATATCTATACTTGGCGGCCCTCTGTTTGTTTCCGCTTCTTTGTTATTAAGTTGATCTTTACTTTTAGTATTCAATTTGGGATTTTAGCATACCTACTAGAGGGGTTGTAGTAGGTGCCATCATGGACCAATTATGGGTCGTGACATTGTTGGAATATACTGAACCCAATATTATGTATAATTTAGAATGATAACGTAATTACAACTTTATCAAATATTAGCATAAGTGCAAGATCCACTTCTCACATAAAAATTCCTCTTTCTTATTATTTTTTAACTTTGACAGGACGATTATCTCTCAAATACTTATCATGAGCACTAGATATATTATGTACGCAGAAACACATACCTATATAGAGAAAGCGCGATTAAAAATATTGCATTCACTTTTACTTTACTTTAAATAAATAAGAAAATAAAATAATTAATAATCAAATAAAAAGTTTGTGAAAATATCCTTCATCGAGGTCGAATTCTGCTTCTTAGTTCCTACGTTGCAATTAATTTTCATTTATTACTGTAATAAGGTATGCTTGAAAAATCACTTGATAATTGAAATTGGTGTGATTATTAAGATAGTAATTACTCAATCTAGTAGTTACACAGTATAATAATTATGATGGCATGTTTCTTTGTGATAATGTAATTACAAGATTATTGTTTGGTTGCACAAATATAATTACACAGTTAAATTAAAATTTTCATTATTAAAAG
>JACEIK010000529.1:13702-36908 GCA_018107945.1 Datura stramonium | reverse complement strand
ATATTATAAAAAATATATATTCAATGTTGTGAAAAAAAAAAGATAAAGAAAATTCATCTCACAAGTTCTTCAAGCCTTCAAGTGGAAAGAAGTCTCAGTTCTCAAAAAATAATTCCGTGTAGCATGGAAAAAGATCTTGAAAAATATCTGTTATTTATTAAAAAATGTATTTCTTTTGGTTTAATTCTGAACTTGTGTTTAGAGGGTAAGATTTAATTTAAGAGTTGGTGAGAGAGATAATATGAAGAAAAAGAGTGATCTAACATTAGGGATGTAAAGTTTTTTTATCTCATCTTTTTTACTGACATGAAATATCAATCTATCCTTAGATAGAAAAAATTATTGGCATAACGTGAAGGAATCAAAGAGTGTTGTCATCATTTAACATAAAAATATGTAAAGGTATGAGAGGAGAAAAGAACCAAAATATTTAATATTTGTGAACTTTTTAAAGTAAAGAAAATGAGAAGATGGAAGACGATAGAGCAAAAACGGGAGAAGAAAGAACCATAAATTCAAGACTATTTTTTTAAGAATTGATGTAATCACAAGAACTCAAAAAATAACTATTGTTGAAAATAAATTGATACAACTATCGAAAAATATATAGACTAAAAGATGTAAATGTTCGAATTATGTTTACTTTTTTCAAAAGGTGCAACAAATAACTGATTTGAGAAGGGAAAAAACAAAAAAAATAAAAAATTAGATGAATAACAATTCTGGCCTAGGAGAGTGCCACGTCGCCGGGCTGAAGCCTTTAACTGGAAAGGAGCCTCAATCTCAAAAAATAATTCCTGTAGCACGAAAAAAAATCTTAAATTTTTTTATAACTTGATGAATCTAACAATATCCAAATTCACCAAATATTATACTTATGGATTGTAAAACAGAAACCCATTACTACATAAAGAAAATTAGTATTAAGAAATAACATAGAATGCACAATTAGAATAGTTAATATCATACAGTAAAAAAATATATTCAATGCTGCGAAAAAAGAAGAAGAAAAAGAGAATTCATCTCACAGGTGCTTCAAGCCTTCAACGGGAAAGGAGCCTCAATTCTCAAAAAATAATTCCTATATCACAAAAAAATCTTTAAAATATTTGATATTTATATAAAAAAATATACACTTTCTTTTAGTTTAATTTTGAACTTGAGTTTAGAGGGTAAGATCTAGTTTAAGAGTTGGTGTAGCATTTTCTTTTTTCATCTTTTTTATTGGCATGAGATATTAATTTAATTATGAATATTACAAATAATTTTTATTTTATAGCAATTTGATGAATCTGACAATATCCAAGTTTACCAAAATATTATACTAATGATTGTAACATAAAAACTCATTACTACATAAAGAAAATTAGTATTAAGAAAAAACATAGAATGCACATTTAGAATAGTTAATACTATACTGTAAAAAATATATATTCAACGTTGTGAAAAAAGAAGAAGAAAAGAGAATTCATCTCACAAGTGTTTCAAGTCTTCAACTGGAAAGAAGTCTCAGTTCTTAAAAAATAATTCTCTGTAGCATGGAAAAAGATCATGAAAAATATTTGATAATTATTAAAAAATATATTTTCTTTTAGTTTAATTCTAAACTTGAGTTTAGAGGGTACGATTAATGTTTGTGAACTTTTTAAAGTAAAGAAAATGAGAAAATGGAAGAGGATATAGCAAAAAACGGGAGAAGAAAGAACCATGAATCCAATACTATTATTTTTGGAATTGATGTAATCAAAAGAAGTCAAAAAGTAAATATTGTTGAAAATAAATTGATACAACTATTAAAAAAATTTAATGACTAAAAGTAACTATTCAAATTATGTTTACTTTTTTCAAAAGGTGCAACAAATAACTGATTATGAAGGGAAAAGAATTTAGAAAATTAGATAAATAGCAATTCTGCCCTCGGAAAGTGCCACGTCACTGGAATGAAGGCCCTTTTTTATATAGATATATAGATTTTAAATAAAAATATAGTGGCAACAAAAACTCTTAAAGTGAAAAAAGTCAACAATACAATCAAAATTACAACAAATAAATTCAAATATTTTCCATAGGGCTACGCGGAAGCAACATTATGAAAACGTAATTTTAGTTATCAATTTTCTAAAATATTAAAACATATTAGAACTAATATGTAATATCTCAAATGAATGGGCCATGCGGGCACCTACATTGGCTCTACTCGATAGGAGAACCCTTGGGGAACATTACATAAACACCCAAGTATTTTTATTAACTTACAAAATTCAATAATAGTATGATATAAATCTCAATTCCTCAAAACCATTACTCTCAAGATCTAGTCTAGACAGGTACTAGAGCTCTAAAAGAATACATAATAAAATAAAATGACACAACTTCTTCTGGGAAGAAGAATACTGAAGCTAATATTAAATACTCCACACCAATCAAGGAACTTCAAACTTGCCACAACCTACACCAAAAGGTGTAGAAAGGTAGTATTAGTACACCACACATACTGGTAAGCTTTATCGGCCGACTAAGATTTGTTCAAATAACAGTATACAATTAATAAACAATTGACAGTAATACCTTTAACAAATACTTCACCACAGAACAACCCATTAAGTTTTATTAACTACATTATCGACCCCTATGACTCGTCAAGGTTCCTGCAATTACCCTATATTTCTAGTCGGCAATCAATCCTGAAATCTACCTCAGCACTATTCTCGTTGCGGCAAGTACCCAGTCTGCTACAGCGTTCCCACGGTTGCAGCAACTTGGCCGCTGCGGCGATACCAACGACAATTTGCAGTCCCCTTTCCCTTGGTCAAGTTCTATTTCATTCCACCCAGTAATCTTTAGTATTAATAATCTTTGTTCTACTTTACTGTTGTCGACTAAATATAGATTTATACCAATAATGGAGCTACTACCATGTATCTACTCATTTCACTATTCGAGAGCCCTCGGTTAACCCACTTCTCATTTTATTATAGATCCTTATTTCCTATTACGGAAGTAATTATATTTCCCTTTATTTTAATCCCTACCATTCAGATCATTTTCCTCAACTTATTTATCAAGCATTACTCACAACAACACTTGCTATATTATCCTTTTCCCCTCCTCCATACTCCGAACTACTAACATTGAATCACAAACACATAATTAATTCAAAATAGTCACACAACATAATATGGAATTCAGTTTGTACCCATTAAGGTGGCGAAATACATACCTGTCCTCACGATAAAATCAAATCATGCAATACTATACCTGTACCATGTCACCGCATATTTACAACACCGTATCTTTCATACTATACCCGATTTCATATAGGTATATCCCATATCACGTTGTAAACCTATACCTCGCTGTCATTGCAACCATATCCACATCATACCTTATCAATAACATCGGTGATATGTGAGGCAACGCCTCTGTCACATCACTGTACATACATGTCAGAAGGTCTAATGCTTTCCCTTCCAGTCATGACCTACAGGGAACTCTAGTAATCCATGTACTGTACACCTAGCCATATGAAAGCTTCATCATACCTGTCTGTGTACCCATATTCGTACACCCAGCCGCATAGTCCTTTAGACATACCTATCTGTTTACTCCCTCATACCGCTTGCCCAGATGCTCATCTTGGACATGAGCTACTCATGTCTCCAATCCTCATTCAAGGTCTAGATCGTATCATTTTGCGTATCCAACTTCTTTTCCTTTGGCCCTAGGCCTCACATTCACCATTATATCAAAGATTTACCATTCCATATCGCACATTATCTCAAGCACATGTTCAATTTTTACCAACTCGCCTCTAAATCTCGGCACACACATCATAGTACAATAGAAAATAATTCAGACATGACAAGAAGCATGTAAACATATTCACAAGTATAATCGAATGCATAGTTCCGGACCCACTTTCATACCAAAATAATAAAAATCTCAATTATATCAATACATCACAAGGAAATTCAACTTGGCCCGCTCACTAGTTTGGGCTCCACTGTAGCGACATTACTGCAGCCACAACGGTCCCGCTGCAGCAGTACAATAACTGTTGCAGCGATACTGCTGGCGATACTATGACAAGTTTTCCTCCCAGTTTCTTTCCTATTTTGTGACACATCAGGTCTAATTAGGTAGTTAATTTTAACAAGAAAATCTTCATAAAAAACAATGTACACAGCTCCAAGCAACACATTAATGCCCACATAACATACAAGTCATTAGGTAAAGTCCATTCATCTAATTCACGGGTTTTAACTCACGTTCTGTAAAAATCATGCTCCACCTTAAAGCTCTCAGTTACTGTTTTTAGTACATGTAATTTATATGACTAATCGTTCATGATTTCAATCTCGGAAGAATGACTATATAATTCTACATATGTAATTACGCATATTTAACAACAACAACAGAGGATTCTTCAGCATACTCTCAATTTGCTTTCATGTTCATCCTCACACATAGTGTAATGTTCTTGCAATCTCCACCTATGGGTCCTCATGTTATGGGGGTATCACTACCCTTTTTTACTTCCTTCTCTGAATTTCAACAGATTAATTACTCAATAATAAATTATTCTAATTTCAATTCTATCAATCACAATGCCTATCAACTATGCGCACGTATATGTTTAGCTAATCAAAGTCTAACACAAAAGGGAATAAACCATAGCCTACCTGGGGTCCAAGTTATCTTCTAGGAATTCTAGTTGCATGTTTGCATCGGTTCTTGAGTTCTTGCTGGAGTCCCTAGCTATGGAGGGTGAATCTTTACCTCCTTGCTCTTCTCCTTGTTACAAAGAGTCCATTTTATGTTTTTGGGCGTTCTTATTAAGTCTTTTCTAGAGGCTAGATTTTGAAATTCTAATTGAAATGGACTTGGGAAATTTTGGTCCGTGTCGTTGCTACAGCGAGACCATTTATCGACGCAGCGGTTCTGCTGTGGCGGGGATAGTCTTGCTACGGTGGACATCCGTCTAGGTCCACCTAAATTGTGACTCATCCTATTCGAACTTGTTCATCTTGAATTTAGTTTTATTTTTCAGGGAATTCATTTAAAGTTTCAAAATTTTTAAATTCGCCCCCTCCTGGATGGTCGAGGTGCTAACAACGACTGGGCGGGTCATTACATCTGATACCAATTAAAAATCTATTGGTCCCTGAATGGTGCTATGATATCAAGGTGGGGGTTTTTATTCACCCCAGGTTGATATTTGACAACAATCATTATTTCCTTTCACTTCTAGCTAACATCGGGACTTGTTGATTTCTGTGTTCCGAACTCTGGACCAATTATTTTCGAAACCCCTTTATTACACCTTGCTCTTAATTTTCCCACGTAGGTTTGATAATTGTAGTAGAGTTATAATTATTCGTCTGGGGTTTAACCAAGACCCAAGCATCAAATTACATCATTACCCTTCCTTCAGTGTTACGGATTTCCATCTCTACTCCGATGTACTAGGTATTACCAATTTTTCAGACGGCTCGAACTGGTCGTTTTTGAAATGGCGGGGTTTAGTGGTGGAATTTCACTGTCCACTACAGCAAGTGGGTTTCTATCTACAGAAGTTCTACCGCAACAGAAATTGATTCGCTGCAGTGGAAGAAAAATCAGTTTAAGGGCCAGAACGATGATTTCTGGCACATTTCTCACTTAGCACTCAAAATTTTCTCCAAACACTCTCAACACTCCAGTGAGTTTTGCTGAATTTTCCAGGTCATCTCTCCCCTCATGGCCCATTTACTTCTTTGTTGTTGAATGCTTGCACTTTCATGCGATTTGCTTCAGTTTTGGATAGTTATAGGGTTGGCAAAGGTAGGTTTTCTTTTTGATTTTCGTATTCTGGATTATTGAAGCATGCTTCTTGCATTTACGTTCTCAAATGTTATTCATCGTTCTCTGCGTATTCCTGGTTGTTTTCATGTTTTTGTGGATAAAAAATGAGAAGGGTTAGGTAGGATGGTGGTTTGAATTCTTTAAGTCTTTTGGGCTTGAATCTGTGCCCTATCGGGGTGGGGTAATTATTATTAAGGCTTGGGTAACTCTTCCCCTTGCCCAATCCATAGCTTGTTTGAAGAAATACAGAGGTTGAAATTTCAACCTCCATTGATGCGGTTCGAAGGTATGGAGAAGGTGATGTCCGCTACAGTGGAACCCTATTTGCTGCAGCGGTACTGTGACAGCGGACCCTCCGCCATGGAGAACTCGTTGCGGCGAACACATGTCTGCTGCAGCAGTCTGCCTAGGCATTATTAGCCTTCTTTCAAATTTTGATTTTTATATTCTCTCGTACCTGTTCTCCTAGTCAATGCAGTTTTATCCTTATGGTTCATTCCAACAAAAGTCATACACTGAGGAGTACATCTAATTTGTAAACGACCAGTATCAGTTCAGACACAATGAGTAGGTTTCTAAGTATCTACTTCATAAGAGGGGCTTCATCATACAAAAGTGGAGGAGAAGGCTCCCGAGTTTTATGCCCTTCTCCAGGAGATAGGCTGGGGCCCGTTAGTGGAGGACTCAAGTCGGGTCAATGAGTCTTGGGCTCGGGAGTTCCATGCCAACCTCCCCACTGTGGTATGGAATCGTAGGGAACCGGTGGACTATGTCAGGGGCAGGCAAATTCTTCTCACCCCGGCTGCTATTAACAAGGCATTGGGTCTTCCCTATCCCCTAGAGAAAGAATTAAAAGCTCGGGATATGGACAGAAATGGATAGTGCTTGGTAGATACCTTGGTGGTGGAGGAATAGAGAGCTACAACCAATTGGGGTATTACCCCTACAGGAATCCAAAGCACCCATTTTACCGTGGAGGTTAGGAGTTGGCTCAATCTGGTGTTTGGGAGCATTCATCCATCCTCAAATGTTATGGACGTGACCTATCCCTATGCTCTGGTGGTGGCATATGTCTTGAGCGGGGTGAGAATGAATGTGGGAGCTCAGACTTTGGAGGAGTAGAGGTACTTCTCAGCTAAGCCCATCACTGGTCTGCCTTTCCCTTCTCTTATTACCAGGTTGTGCAAATGCGCTAGGGTGTACCAGGAGTCTAGAGACTTGATCGTGGGTTGTGATAGGCCTTTTGACCCTTTGAGGGTTAAGGGGGATATGGTATGGGGCATGAAGAAGAGGAAATCTACCTTAGCTGAGGGTGACGATGGGGACAGTACTTCCAGATCTGCGGGATCGTTCATGTGAATCAAGGCCGAGATGGCTTCCATGCGAAAACTCCTCGGAGGGTTGCCCAATCCTCCTTCCCCCAACAGGCCATCTACTATCTAACCCTCCACTAGTTGACCCTCTGGTGTAGCAGTTGTTGACCCAGGAGAGATGCAGGGGGCAATTGTCGCTCTAGACCGAACCTATGTTGAGCTCCGGAAGGACATGGAGCGGGAGAGGAGGAGACGACACTCTCGGGATAAGATGTTTGTTCGCATGTGGAAAGCGATCAAGAAGATACTGAAGACCCTAGCTCCCAAGGAAAGTCCACCCCAGGATACCCATCAAGATCTCCCCAAGTTCTCCTTCCTTAGCGGGTTCGAGGAGGGAGCAGGCGAGGATGCGGGCAGCAACATTGATGAGGCTTCTAGCTAGATGGTGTTCATCCCCCTCCCCTACTTTTTTTGCTTTCATTACTGTTTGGGTAGCCCCCGTTTGGGGCTTGTAAGAAAATTCTAGTTTCTTTCTTTCTTTGATGTTGGTACTAGTTCCTATGAATGCCCATTCGGTATTCGCTGACATTGGCTGTGTTGGCCTCTTTATATTCTATTACTATAATTTTACTAATACTCGCATTGTTTGCCAATTTTTTTTCTTAATATACCTTTTGTTGTTTCTCTAAGAAGCATGGAATCTGCAATTACTGGGATTCTGCCTGATAGCCATTTCACTGCCACGGTTCTTTTTCCCTTACTGCAGACCTGCCACAGTGATCCCTTAATCGTTGTAGCGAGTCCGTTGCGGTGAGGCATCTCTTTCTGCAGCAAAACTTGCCTAACAGAACACTTATATTATCTACTAGTTTACCTCACCTCACCAATAACTTTGCGAAAATCACATACCCATTATGCTTGTCGAGAAACCAATTGGAATCTTCTAGATACCAATCGAACTCAACCCAAGAAATTGACACACTTGGACAGCACGATAGGAAAGAAGTAAAGTGAAAACTTCCTAGATGTCTTATAGCTTCCTGAAGATTAGATGTGGACGTCTACACACCAATTCGCATGAGTCTACTCGACATAGCTATTGTACTTGTAAGACCGGTAACCAGATGCTCTGATATCAATTTTTCATGACCCAAATGGATGGGCTGTGCGGGCACCTACATCAACTCTACTCTATAGGATAACCCTTGGGGAACATTACATAAACACCCAAGTAATTTTATTAACTTACAAAATTCAACAATAGTATGATACAAATCTTAATTCCTCAAAACCATTACTCTCCCAAGATCTAGTCTAGATAGGTACAAGAGCTCTAAAAGAATACATAATAAGATAAAATGACACAGCTTCTTCCGGAAAGAAGAACACGAAAGCTGATGTTGAATACTCCACACCAATCAAGGAACTTCAAACCTGTCACAACCTACACCAAAAGGTGTAGCAAGGTAGTATCAGTACACCACACGTACTGGTAAGCATCATCGATGATTAATATTAGTTCACATAACAACATATAATTAATAAGAAATTGACAGTAATACCCTTAACAAATACTTTATTGCACAACAACCCATTAAGTTTTATTAACTACATTATCGACCCCTATGACTCGTCAAGGTTCCTGTAATTACCCTATATTTCTAGTCAGCAATCAATTCTGAAATCTGCCTCAACACTATTCTCGCTGCGATGAGTACCCAATCTACTACAGCGGTCCTGTGGCTGTGGCGACTTGGTTGCAGTGGTGATATCCACGATAAACTGCAGTCCCATTTCCCTTGGTCCAGTTCTGTTTCATTCCACCTAGTAACCTTTAGTATTTTTAATCTTTGTTCTACTTTACTGTTATCAAACAAATACTGATTTCTACCAATTATGGAGCTACTACCATGCCTCTACTCATTTCACCATTTGAGATCCCTCGGTCAACCCACTTCTCATTTTATTATAGACCCTCATTTTCAATTATGAAAGTAATTATATTTCCCTTAAGTTTAACCCCTACAATTCAGGTCATTTTACTCAACTTATTTATCAAGAGTTACTCAAAAAAACACTCGCTATATTACCTTTTCCCCTCCTCATACTCCGAACTACTAACATTGAATCACAAACACAATTAATTCTAAACAGTCAAAAAACATAATATGAAATTCAGTCTGTACCAACTTAGGTCATGAAATACATACCTTTCCTCACGACAAAATCAAATCATGCAATACCATACCTGTACCATGTCATCGCATATTTACCAAACCGTATCTTTCATACTATTCCTGATTTCATATCGATATATCCCATATCATGCTGTAAACTTGTACCTCGCTATCATTGCAGCCATATGTACATCATACCTTATACACTTAATCTTTGATCTCAATCATACCATCGATGATATGTCAGACACACGCTACCATCACATCACTGTACACACATTCTAGAGGGTTTTATGTTTGCCCTTGCTGTCATGACCTGCAGAGAACTCTAGAAATCTATGTACTATAAACCCACCGTATGAAACCTTTATCATACCTTTCTGTGTACCCATATTCATACACTCAGCCGCATGGTCTTTTAGCCATACCTATTTGTGTAATCTCTCAAATCGCTTGCCCGGATTCTCACCTCAGGTACGAGCCACTCATGTCTCCAATACTCATTCAAGGTCTAGATCGTATCATTCTATGTATCCAACTTCTTTCCCTTTGGCCCTAGGCCTCAGATTCACCATCATATCAAAGATTTACCATTCAATATCGCATATTATCTCATGCACACATTCGATCGTTGACGCACATCATAATACCATAGACAACAATTCACACATGAAAAGAAGCATGTAAACATATTCACAAGTATAACTGAATGCATAATTCCAGACCCAATTTCATACAAAAATAATAAAATGATATGTTTCCCCTGATCCAAATTTTTTAGCCTTAAATGGACCATTTTTCTTTGATTAATCAATTAATCGTACCCATTTTTATAATGAACCTATTTTGGCACTGGACCCTCCTTGGACATTGTGAAACTCAACATAGGAAAAATACCTAAGTTGAGGGTGGCTAGAGTAGGGGTTCATAAATAGTGGGAAAGTAAAAAAGGGGGAGAAAGGAAAAAAGGTAAAAATGAGGAGTGGTGTGACAAAAGTAAAAGAAAAAGAAAAGAAAGATCGAAAAAGAAAATTTAAAAAGTGAATGATGCATGAAAATCTTGAAGAAACATAGTACACTCATACAAGTACATAAAATGGGTGAAAATGGAGGAAAAGGTGAAAGAAGCAAAAAGGATGAAAAAAAGTAACAAAAAGATGGAGTCACATGTATGTAGTGCCAAGGGAGGATTTAGTCACTTAAAAAGATCTCATATCTACCATATCCATCCCAAAAGCCTACATTACAAGCTAAAGCAGGTCCTATAATGATCCTAGCCTAGCCATTTGACAAACCAAAGTAGAGAAAATAAGGGCAAGCCTATGGTATCAAATATGCAGTATTTGGAACTGCTTTGTGAGAGTGAGAGGCTTACTTGTTCAGTCCCTTGTCTCATATTTTACTGTATCTGTGAGTGGGGACTTCATCTGCTATGAGGGTGCATAGTTTGTGTTTGATTCTACCAGTGGTCAGTGTCAAAAAGTATTGGTGATGACTTGACTATCTATTAAGAGTTATTTGACGTATCTTAATCTCTGTTTATCATGTTTTGTGGTTTCTTGAAATGCATGTGCTGATTTCGTTCACGGAGAAAAGAGTCAAAAGCTTTTTGAGTGTATTGTGCAAAATTTTCTTTGATGATTGGATGTAGTATTCAAGGTTAATTTTCTAGTTAAGCGTTGTGTTTAATTTTTGTTTTCTTTGCCTAAGGACATGCAAAAGTCTTAAGTTGAGGGTGTTGATGTTCTTTGAGTTTACAATACTTTCGACGCTTAAAACTAAGAAAATAGCATAGATTTAGGTATGTTTATATGGATATGAGACACTTTTACTTTGATTTCGGAGAAAATAAGTGTTGGAACAAAGATATGCAATACAATCCTTAAAATGCAGAAAATCAGCCAAAGTACAAGTCTCAGTACGAGCCGTATTGAGAATCGTGAGGAAAGTCATAAGGCTAAAGTCAGAAGAAGAAAACATACGACTCTCAGTACAAGTCGTACAATATGGTACAAGCCTTAACTGGAGTCGTGGAAAACTTCAGAAAAACTTGTACAAGGATTTCTCTTGGTACGGGAGGAACCCATGGATCATAGCACTGATGTATGACCCGTACCCATGAGCCGTGTAAGCTTCAGTGATGATTCAATACTTGGTAGAATTTAAGACACAACAAAGTAGTACGAGTCATAGGATGAAGGTACCAGCTGTACCACATCACTCATTGAAAACTTCAGAAGATGTCAGAATTCTCAATGCGAAACCAGGGATGCATTGTACGACTCGTAGGATATTGGTATGAGTCATACTAGCCGGCCAACACTTAGCCAAAATTTGTAGCAACCAAGGACTTATGAGAAGCAGGTACGACCTGTACAATCCTGCTATGGGTCGCAGGTCTAATCGTGACACGGTCGACACCATATATGAAAGATTCCCTGTTAGCTTAGGAAAAGGTTTCTAATGCCTATATAAATAACTTTTATGTTTTATTTTAGTTTGAGAAGGAAAGAATTGATAGAGTAGACGTGTGAAGAATAAATTTTGTGAATTTTACCAAGTTTTGAGGACCAATTCTTGGGATCAAATTCTTAATTTCATACATTGTTCTGGAGATTGTTCTTTGATATTCTAATTTGATTTTCTTCCAATTGTTGCTGTAAGTATTTAATTATGTGTTTGTCTATGAATGCAAATTGTAATCTTACAACCATGAGAGGCTAAATCCTCCACAACTAGGAGTTGTGGGAACCATGGTGGATTAACAAAATAGGGTTACAAAAAAGTGATTCCAAACCAATGCTAAAAGCTTGTATTATATTCTCTTCATCTTTAAACAGTTCTTAACGGTGTACAACGTTAGGACTTGCCCAAATTCTTTACTTTCTTGAACCTAGAGAAGTAAAGATTAGGAAAAGAGAATTACAACAAAGCCTTGGTCTTTACGATCATTGTATTAACTTGAGTTGTGGTCGCAGGATAGTTAAATTTTCAACATATTGATAACAGATAGTTTGAAATCACTGATGAGACCTAACCCGGTCATTGAATAAAGTCGTCCAATAGGGACGAGCCAGTCGTTTGGATGAACCATAATTATCAGTTCTACAAGTAAGCATTGGGATTGATCACGTGTGTATACCCGAAGTAGTTATAAACTCATGGGGAATACTTACCCTAGTTGTTTGTGAATCTTGATAACAAACACAATCATAATCTTGTTTTATTATTGATTTTCTTTGAAACCCTTCAATTGAAGATAACTCACCAAAAAGTTCAAGACGACATTAGTCTAGATCTTTCATATTCCCTGTCGGATCGATCCCAACCTCTTAGTTGGGTTCTTTATTGAAAATGACTGCTTCATACTTTTTCATAAAGTGTTAGTTTGAGCATTATCAAAAAGTGGCACCGTTGTTGGGGAATACGGCTAAGACTAGATAAATTTCTTGTATTTAACTTTTGGTTGTTGTTTCCTTAATTATGTTTTATTGTTGTTTATTGACATGCAAAGGTTGTTTCTTGATAAATTCCAAGCACTCATAGTAGTGGAAACTCCCTGATTTCTTTGGATCCCGAACTTAAAAGAACATTGGTAAAAATGGAAAACCAAGAGCAAAGAGAAGCCCGCATCGCTGAAGAATATGGAGGATGAACAAGATGAGGTTGTCAATGTCGGTCTCCATGTAAAGGGAAACAGAGGTCATAGATTTTCCCCTCAATTCTTCGATGAGGAAGACCCTAACATTGATGAAGTAGGGTCTACCGGAGCTATTGTACCACCACATTGCCTGTTAGGGAAAAGTTCGACATCACTAGCACTGTGATTCAACTTTTAAACATGAAAGGGTGTTCAACAGTCACGCAGCTGATGATGCCAACCTGCACTTGATGAACTTTGTGGGAATACGCAAAGCATACAGGTTGCCCGGAGTCAGCTAAGATGCCATAAGGCTAAGGCTTTTACCCTTTTCTCTGTCTGGGGAAGCCACTTTATGGTTATCGGATTTTCCCAACGACTCCATAACCAACTGGAGGAAGATCAAGAAAGCTTTCTTAGAGTGATTCTTTCCACCCTCTAGGATGTTGCAACTCAAGGATGAAATTTATAATTTTCGATAGCTGAAGACTTAGGCACTTCATGAGACCTGGTTGAGGTTCAAGAAGAAGTTGACAAAGTGCCCGGACCATAAAATTACTGATGACAGTTTGTTGGAATTTTTTTTAGGTCTTTGAACAACAGTACGAAAGTTGTAGCAGACACAGTAGCGGGAGGAGCACTAATAAGTCAAACCTGGGAGTAAGGCGCTACCATTCTTGATAGGGTGAAAAAAACAAATAGGGCATGGCATACTCGAGAGGCGAAAGCAATGGCTAGTACATATGATGTTGGTTTGACTGTAGATCAACGGAAGAAAGAAGAGCAACGCGACCAGAAATTGGCTCATATGTGCATATCATTAGGCTTGCTCACGAAGCACATCATGGGAGCTAGAGCCAGAAAGATAAATGCAGTGGGGATACAGGGACAGGAGCAAGAGTAGGACCACTCAGATTCTAAGGAGGAGGCAAACTTCTTGGACAACAAGGTGGGGGGTTTCTGAGCCAACGCCCAAAACTCTGGTCAAGACACTTGGTGCCAAGGTTCTGGAAATCAAGGTCAGAACCAATATAAAGACAACTATAACCAAAATGGGGTATAGATATAAAAGTTGAGGTCGTGAGCTCGAAGGAGAGTGGAGAAGGAATAACGGTTACCGCAATGACCTAGATGGATCGTACAAGCCTCCTAATGCACGTGAGGCTAGATAGTCGAAGCTAGAAAGCATGATGGATGAGATGCTAAAGAAGGTGAGGTCCACAGATGATCAGTTGAAAGACATCCGTAGTGATATATCAAGCATGGGTCAAAAAGTGGAGTCACATTCTACGACCATCAAGCAGATCGAACAACATCTAGGGAAACTATCAGCATCTATGAACCCTAGGCAAAAGGGTACACTACCTAGCAACACAATCCAGAATCTAAAGAATGATGGTCACTACATGGATGTGATAACTAAGAGTAGAAAGACCATGGTTGACCCTCCTCTATCGGTTGTAGTTGAAAGGAAGAAATAAAGCATGATCGATGATAAAGAGGAAAGTGTTGAGAATGAGCATAATGAGTATGTTGAATTGACTAAGGCTCCAGTTGTTGAAAAGGGGTCTGAAGCAGAACAAGGTAAGGAGTAAGGTGCTATGCAAATCTACAAAGATATTCCACGACTGCCACCACTGTTCCCCCAAAGAATGAAAAAGAAAGCAGAAAATGGTAAGTTTCAGAAATTCTTTTCAGTGCTAAAACAATTATCTGCAAACATACCATTGGTCGAGACATTGGAACTGATGTCGGGATATGCCAAGTTCATGAAGGACCTTGTGACAAAGAAAAGGTCCATGAGCTATGAGCCTATGGATAATATGCACCATTGTAGTGTCATAGCCTCACGGGTCCTATCCCAAAAGAAGAAAGATCCAGGTGCCTTTACTATTTCATATACAATTGGCGATGTGGAGTTCGCAAGGGCACTTTGTGATTTTGGAGCAAACATCAATTTGATGCCATTAGCTGTGTTTAAGAAGCTGGGCTTGGGAGCCCCCACACTGACTACCATGCGGCTATTGATGGCCGATAAAACCATGAAGAAACCGGTGGGGTTCCTATTTGATGTGTTTGTGAAAGTGGATAGGTTCATATTCCTAGTAGACTTCATGATCCTTTATTGCGAGGTAGATTTTGAGGTCCCCATTATTTTAGACGACCATTCCTTGCCACGGGGAGAGCCTTAGTAGATGTGGAGGTTGGCCTGCTGAAGTTCAAACTCAATAAAGAAGAGGTCACCTTCTATGTCTGCCGGTCAATGAAGCAACCAAAGGAGTATAGAGTTGTCTTAGAGATAGAGGATGGATTCGAGTCCCTTGAAAAAGTCTGAGTAGTCAAGAGACTTGTGTCGTGTCACGACATTAAATCAGTCACTTCTTGGGAGGCAAGCCATGTGGTGGTTTGGTGAATTTTGAGTAATCTAACCACCTACGTCGTGCCACAACTTTAAATCAAGAACTTCTTAGGAGGCAACCCAAGTTAATAAACTAATGTGTGTTCAAGTGTGCAGGGAAAACAAAAACAGGTGGCATAAAAACTACAGAATAGGCAAGTACGACGGTTCTCAATACGAATTGTAAGAGGATTGTATGAGTCGTGGTGAGAAGCAAAGAGTTATTTCAGTGCATGAGTTTAGGGTATGGTTGGTCCTATGACTCTTAATTTCATTGTACGAGTCATAGTATTCACTGTGTTATGAACTATGCGAAGCATGGACTTCAACTAAAGAAAGGCCTACGAGTCATTGTACAAGTCGTAAGATGTGCTCGTAGTTCCACAGGTAAGTTTCTTAATCTCTCTATTACAGGTACAAGGGACGAGTCTTAGGACCTTCCTACGACTCGTGGTACGAGTCATGATAGGTCAAAAATTTTAAATATACCCTACTCGGCCCAGATTTTTAAAAATCAACCCTATAACTTACAAAAGCTCAAACAAATCGTACCCTTCTCCCACGCTTTCAAAATCTAAACTCACAACTCCCTCATACCCATAACTCATCATTAAGAATCAATTGAAAGAGTTCTTTCTCAAGATTACATCGAAAACCTCAAGTAACCATAGTCTTGATTGACAGTTGAAGTACCGACATTCAAGTAAGTGTATGTCTTCGAAATTGATAGATATAACTTGTGTGCTTGATGTAAACTTGCTAAACCCCCTAAGAGTCCTCTCAATGCTTGAAAAAAAATTAAAAAAGGACAATGACCAGGAATGTAAACAAGCTGTGTGCGAATGGGTAGGAGCTTGAACTTGTGAAAATTGTGCATTCAACTGTTAAAAATTGAAGTTACGGGTCGTGATTAAAAAAAGGGAGGAATGAGTAGCTATAAAATATGTTAAATGCATGTTTGGACTTGGGGAATTCTGAGTAGCCAACACTAAAACTGAAACCCCCTACAAATTGAACCAAAATTAAGGCAGGGAAAGGCTTTACAAGCTTTCCTATGACTCATAATTTCATACTACAACTCATAGGATGGCTCGTTGGGACTGTCCCAAGAAAATTTTGAATTAATTATGAGGTACGAATCCTAGTATGGCTCGTGGTTTACTGCTATGAGTCATACCTGAAAGTCGTACCAATAATCTGAAAAGGGTCAAGTCCACAAGTGACAGTACAATCCTTCCTACGACTCATGGAGTCGACTTACGGGTCGTACCATGAGTCGTGAAAAAATACAGAACAATGGTTTGAAAGGGGCATCCTCATACGACTCGTGGTACAGACCGTACCTTCATGGTATGAGTCGTACCTCAGAGGCATGACATTGACATGAGATATTACGGGTCTCAATATGAATCGTACCTCCAAGGTACAACCCGTATTGCTGACCCGTGATAAATTACAGAGGAAAAAAAATTTCTTGCTTTCTTTTTCTCCGATATGGAATTCTAACACTTTCTCCCTATAGGTACAGTGACTATCAAGCGTAAAGAATCAAAAGTAATGGCACAGAGGACATTACTGACGGGACCCAAACCACTAGGGCGAAGGCCAAAGCCCAGGCTGTGGTAGCCACTACAACATCTACCAGTGCTCCCCAGTCTGAGGAGGGAGCGGAGGAAATAGCTCCAGAGTCGGGAAGCAGATCTAATGAAGAAGAAGGGTCCGAGGAGGCCCAATCCGGAGATGCAAGTAGTGGTGCCCGATCAGAGGAGGAGGCACCAGATGTCGAGCAGGAGCAGACTCCTCCTAGGGAGAAGTGCACTATCCGGTGGAGAGTACCAGGAGCCCAGGAGATATATGAACAGGGCATTACTCTCACCGCCAAAAACAAACAGAGGCAGAGCATTCAAAAAGTGTTACGAATCCTCACAAATTCATTGAACGAGGTGGAGGAGATGAAGCAGAGATTTAGCTTCTACGGATTTGAGTAGATGTCTAGGGCCTCGGACCGATACACTTCAGAAATCGCCTGGGAGTTCTATGCCAACTATTTAGCAACCATGGAGCAGAAGGCGAAAGAGGGGCAGAAGTTGAAAGATCAGCCCAAACTAGAGAGCGTCCTGGTCAGAGGCAGAGAGGTTGATATATCCGAGCACACTATTGTTTGGGTATTATATAGGCCCCAGTTCATACCACCACATGTTACACTAGAATATGAATATCGGTTAGAAGCCCTAAAACAGATCAAGCAGTTGGGATGTGATGAGAGGTGGAGGCAGATGCAGTAGTTGTTCGAAGTGATCACTGAGGATGAAGAAGAGGAAGAGTGGGTCACTAGTGACAAGAAGGATATAAAGAATTCTCTCAACTTCATAGCCAAAGCTTGTTGGACATTAGTATGCCACCGGTTGGCACCAACAGTAAATAATAACACCCTCATCACAGAATGGGCAGCGTTAGTGGCTTGCATCATGTACAGATACTCCATTAATATCCCAAGAGTTATCGCAGAGGAGATTCGAGATTGGTCGATGGGGTTGAGCAATACCATCCCATTTATGAGTCTCGTTTTCAGATTATGCACATAGGCGGACATTATGGTGCATCTTGGTGAGGAGAACCTAATTGGAGGAAAGCGGACAGCAGACATCGGACTAATCCGGGATGAGATAAACTTGGTGAGCAGGGCACGACTTTCCACTACAGTCCTGATACCACGAGCAGTTGGGGGCGCACAAGTCAATGCCCCTACCTCATAGGAGTAGGGCGAGACACCGGCTACAGATGCCTAACATTCAGAGACGGCTCCTAGCACCTCTGTCGCACCACCCATGAGCCTCTTAACCCAGAATCTAGCTGAATATATGCTAGTCCACAGGAATTCCTCCAGAAGCTAGCCAAGAGACTGACCATAGATGAGAAGAAGGTTTAGTCAATGATGGAGAATGTCAAGCCTTGGGTAAAGGCTGAGATCGAAACAGCTGCACAGGACCTATATGCCAGATTAGATGGTTTCAAGAGTATATTCAATATGCACATGGCTGAGCAGACTAATACGAGCATCCTCCATGAGGAGTTGGGGGCTCTTTTGAGCCAAGTGGCCGAGTTTTCATCTCGACAGCCGACAGTTATAGCAGCCCCCACTCTTCCAACCTTGATGCTGATATAGACAAGGAGCTTGATCTGGAGGCATACTGGGAGACCGTAGGAGTTGATGTAGTGAAAGGGAAAAAGAGAGTCTCAGAGGATGTTAGAGACGACCCTCAAAGAAGAAGAGAAGAAGAGAGAAAAGAGAGAGCAAGCGACCACGAGTAGAGAGCCTGCAGACTCATGATACACACTTGTCAGAGATGCAGGAATGAGCTAGAGGAGCAGTAGCTCCACCATGGCCCAGGTAGAGCTTGCTAGTGGAAGGGACCTTTCAGATGAGCCACATTCAGCCTCGACTATTCCAAAAGTCGTAGAGACGGATGTTGCTACTACGGGGTAGCCACTTCCCCTATTGACCCACCATTGAATACGCCGGCTACATCCAGCGCCACGGTTGCAGTGGAGGAACCTCCTCCACAGAATTACAGGAGCGCTTAGTGCACCGCAGGTGTGTTCCCTTCCCTCTGGTTTTATATTTTATGCTTCAAGGATGAAGCACATTTTTTTAAAAGGGGAGGGGGTGCACTTATATTTTTGGGTTTTTGATTCGTCTGAGAGTTTTTCTTGTTGTGTTTCTTTTCCATCGGGCATGTTATCTAGTAGAACCGGCATGTTTAGGATTTTATTTTTGTGATTTTTTAATTATAAAGTAGCTTAGGAGTACTCAACCAATAAATTGCACTAGTTTTGATATTTTGAAAAATTGGCCTTGTTTAAAAATTCTTTTTTTGGTGATTAGCTGTGTACTTGTGATTGCATGTATGATTTTTGTGAATCTTTTTATGTCATTTAGTATATTTATATGTGTAGTTTTTGTTAAGACATCAATAAACCAAACAGGTAGAGTGAATGTACCATGAGTGAGTGAGGTCTAATACTTAGTTCAATACTTCGTAGATGATCTAGAACTTGCTCGGTTAGTCTTTGCATAGGTTTTAAGATGGTTGGTTAGGAAAGAATCATAGACTGTTCTTGTTTAGCCCATTTTTAGCTTAAATAACCCTACCAAAATGATATGATTCCCTTGATCCAAATTTTTAAACCTTAAATAGATCATTTTTCTTTGATTAACCAATTAACCATATCCATTTTTTATAATAAACATATTTTTTCCCTAGTCCCTCCTTGGACATTGTGAACCTCAACATAGGCAAAATGCCTAAGTTGAGGGTGGCTAAAGTAGGGGTGCATAAATAGTAGGAAGGTTAAAAAGGAAAAAAAGAAAAAAAGGTGAAAAATGAGGAGTGGTGTGACAAAAGTAAAAGAAAAAAAAAGAAAGATTGAAAAAGAAAATTTAAAAAGAGAATGATGCATAAAAACCTTGAAGAAACATACCATGCTCATACAAATACATAAAAAGGGTGAAAAGGGAGGAAAAAGTGAAAGAAGAAAAATGGATGAAAAAAAAGTGAAAAAAAAATTGAGCCACATGTATGTAGTGCCAATGAATGGTTCAGTCACTTAAAGAGATCCCATATCTACCATACCTAGCATGAAAGCCTACATTACAAGCCAAAGTATGTCTTATAGTGATCCTAGCCTGATCATATGACAAATCAAAGTAGAGAAAATAAGGACAAGCCTATGGTATCCAACATGTAGTATTTGAAACTTCTTTATGAGAGTGAGAGTCTTACTTGTTCAGTCCCATGTTTCATATTTTACTATATCTATGAGTGGGAGACTTCATCTGTTGTGAGGGTGCATGGTTTGTGTTTGATTCTACCAGTGGTCTATGTGAAAAAGCATTGGTGATGACTTGATTATCTGTTAATAGCTATCTAACGTATCTTAATCCCTATTTATCATGTTTTATGATTTCTTGAAGTGCATGTGCTGATTTGGTTTAGGAGAAAAGGGTCAAAAGCTTTTTGAGTGTATAGTGCAAAATTTTATTTGATGTTTGGCTATAGTATCCTAGGTTTATTTTCTAGTTAAGCATCATGTTTAGTTTTTGTTTTCTTGGCCTGAGGACATATAAAAGTCTTAAGTTGAGGTTGTTGATGCGCTGTGAGTTTACAACACTTTATACGCTTAAAACTGAGAAAATAGCATGGACTTAGGTATGTTTATATGGNGCTTAAAACTGAGAAAATAGCATGGACTTAGGTATGTTTATATGGATATAAGGCACTTTTACTTTGATTTCAAGGAAAATATGTGTTGGAAAAAAGATATGCAAAAGAATCCTTAAAATACAATACAAGTCTCAGTACAAGCCGTACCTTGATTGTGCGGGATGTACTGAGAACTGTAAGGAAAGTCAGAAGGCTGAAGTGATAAGAAGGCAACATACGACTCTTAGTACCAGCCGTACCAAGATGGTACGAGCTGTAACTGGAGTTGTGGAAAACTTTAGGGAAACTTGCACAACGCTTTCTCTTGGTACGGGAGGAACCCATGAATTGTAGCACTGATGTATGATCCGTACCATGAGTCGTGATAAGCTTCAGTGCTGATTCAATACTTGGCAGAATTTCATACACAACGAAGTAGTACAAGTCGTAGGATGAAGGTATGAGCCGTACCACATTACTCGTGAAAAACTTCAGAAGATGTCAGAATTCTCAAAGTCAAGCCACGGATGAATTGTATGACTCATAGGATAGTGGTACGAGTCGTACTAGCCAGCCAACACTTCACGTGTGTTTGCGCCTAGTGGCATAAGCAGGAAATTTGTTGAATAGTGTCATCTTTATAGAAAGAGATAAAAAAAGAAATTGTGGCAGTTAAAACTCACACCCTCAACTAAAAATTTAAAATATCTAATCAATTGAGCTACACTACCATTTTTGTCTAGAAATGTCACTTTATTCAATATATTCTCTATATTTGTTTTTGTCTTTTAATTATTCATATTTAGTAAAAGTTTTCAATGAAGTAGTGTCACGTGACACCCCTCGGGCCTTAGTAAATCCGCCCTTGTTTGCACCGGTAAAGGATTTCTGAAGTGTAAAACGAATAAGATATTTAAAATTGGGGGTAGATCATTTGATTTTGAGTTTGACACGTGTATTTTCGTCAAAATTAATAGTAAATTTTTGTCAAGGTATAATCAGATGGTATATTAGACGAAAAGTATAATAAAAAATATAACGAGCGATATAATTAAATTATTTTTGATAGTAGAGAGGTAAATTTAACTCCTTTTGAATAAGAACTTATGTCATTCTGTTTTAGACTAATTAAAAAATCATGTCGTATAAATGAGGACGAGAGAGTATAAACATGGCATACAAGTAACGGAAAGAACGATAGTGACAGTGAAAAAAAAACTGAGAGTGGCAACGACAAGTGTGCCGGTGAACGTAACAGAGTATACTCTGTGATATTTTTGAGATGTTTGTGGCGCCGCCATAATGCTTCACGAGCCATTACGATTTTTGCAGAGCAAGAATGAGGAAGGAAGAGTGAGTGATGTTGAAAGTATAGAGTCAGTGGAGAGGAGGAGGAAGCACAAATAAAGAATTAAAAACTTAAGAAAAAGAATTGAATTTGCTCCTGAATTTGGGAGATATATATATTTGCCCCTGTTTTAAAAAATAATTTTTAATTTCAGGGACACGTAGCACTACCTGATGCTATGCTTCTGCAGTTAGAAAATAGTGACAAATTTAGCCATTTCAATAGGGACGATAGCTTATTTGACCCCAATTATTAATAAAAGACAAATATATTTCATTTTGTATCGTTGATAGGATAAATTAGACCATTTCTCTTTATTATATCTACTTGCTATGAGCTTTAAAAAGCTAAAACGTAAAATAAAGTTGAACAAGTTCATCCATACCATTACATGAAAGGAAAGGAACCCAACCTAGCCAAGGAACAAACTGCCGGCAAAATTTGCCAAGTAATGAAATACATGCACGCCGGCAATTCATCCTTGGCTGCATTGCTCTCTCCTCCTTTTCATGCAATGGCTTCAGAATGCTCTAACTCTGTGAATATGCTCTCAATTTTATATCAAGTATCATCTCTATATCCATGTATTTATACTATAAAAAATGGAGATGGAACTCTTTGACTTTAAAGTGGATTATCTTTCTTCTTTCTATCACGATGATTAGAGAGGCATATCCCTCTGCCACCATGTTATCCAAGTGCATGGCGCTACTGGAGATACTTATGGATGCCCATAACTAATGTTTTTTCCGTTGACTTTTTAGTTAGACGACATTAAAAAGATCCACTCGCCTACTGGTAATAGATTGTAATTGTCCGAAAATCTTGAGGGAAATACTTTATCACAAATCACATAGTTTGAGATGTGTCTTTTGACACTGTTCATGAGGATATTTTTTCTTCTGTGATACAATAAATTCTTTCAATATAAAATTAGGAATACGAAAACTAACAAAAATTAAATAATATAAGATCCAATAAAAAAAATAAGAAGAAGACTCTATCAACAATTATATCTGAAAGTAAAAAAAATAAAATATGTACATATCATCTCTTCCTTACGACATGCAAAGATGATCACAAAATGAAGCCATTTAAGATTTAATTGACCAAAAAATTTGTGACCTTTATCTCATAAATGAATAATTCAAAGACAATAAAAAAGTAAATGTCGATGAATAACAAAGAATAATTAATTAGTGGCCCATGAATAGAAATGATTATGATGCATTAATGGTATGTTATCATTGCTAATAATATCAAAATAATATTTAAAATATAA
>JACEIK010000529.1:0-12425 GCA_018107945.1 Datura stramonium | reverse complement strand
ATATATATATATTAATAATTTCACTAGAATCAAATTCACTCAAATATTAAAATCATGTACCACCTAAGATAATGCCAATATTTTTCATATGTGAGTTTAATAAGAAAGAACTTTTTCATTCTAAGAACTTGAGTAGTTCTAGAATCACCAACATAAAAAAATCATTCTTCAGCTTCTTCAACTTGGATGTAGAAGAAACAATAATTTTGTTAGCACAAAATATAATTAGAAGTGTCTGAAAGCCGCATTAAGTAGTCTTTCTCATGGTGTGAAGCGCGCCACACTTATGTGGAAGAGGCTACAAGACATTTTAGAAAACTTTCCTTCTTTCATAATTCTATGGCATGCGATAAAGTCCGACTCTTTTACCTTTCTAACTCATGCTATAAAAATTTGTAGAAAATGCCTCCCTATAGAGTCTATGGAAGGAGAAATGGCTACGACAATGGAAATGGGCATTAGCCAGCCCCACCAGCTCCAGCAGAGCCTTTAAATGAGCAGGTTACTCATGCTGAGTTTAGGGTTGCTTTACAGATATTGGCCCAAGCTACAATGGCATAGGTCAACCGGCAGGAAATTAAACCCGTGAACCCAAATAGGGGTGCTACAGCGGCAAAGGTTCGAGACTTCACGAGAATAAATCCACCCGATTTCTATGCTTCCCAGGTGGACAAGGATCCACAAGAGTTTATTGAGGAGATTGATGTGTTGTGGGTTTACAACACTTTCAATGATTATAACTTAGAAAAGATGCTTGGTCTTAGGTATGTTTAGACAGATATGAGGTGCTTTTACCTTATTTTCAGGAAAATCAGGTTTTGGAGTTGAATTTTGGAAAAGAAGCGGAAAAAAATGTAGAAAATGGGCCAAGTGCAGTCCTCAGTATGAGCCATATCTTGGTGGTATGAGCCGTATATGGCATTCGCCAGTCCCTGTGGGTTCGACAATCCGGTTCTTAAAAAGAGCCACTATATNGTATGAGCCATATCTTGGTGGTATGAGCCGTATATGGCATTCGTGATAAATACAGAGGAGATGCACAAGTTTTGGGGACAAGTACAACTCTTAGTACGAGCCGTACTAAGGTGTCATGGAAAAGTTCAGAAGCAATGCACTTGCCTGAGTTCCTGGTACGATTGGAAGACGCGGGTCGTGATGACAACATACAACTCGTACCAAGGAGCCATGGTGAATTCCAAAGAGTATGTCAAGTTGGAAAATCCCAAGTTACGAGTAAAGACCACAAGTCAGAACATCAAGGTACGAACTATACCATTGAATCATGAAAACTTCAGATAATGCCAGACTTTTACAAGATCAGACCACGATAGGTAATGTAGGACTCATAGAATCATTGTACGAGTCGTACCAACTCCCAAGATTTAACTAATTTTAAGACTGTAGTGCATGTTACGGATGGAAGCCACGACATAGGTCATGTCGCCAGCAGTTTCCTATTAATTTAGGAAAGGTTTAAAATTATTTATATAAATATGTTTTAGGTTATTTTTCTTTAGGGAGACTGATTCATTACTTTGTACTCATGATTTTTGGGTTTTCTAGCATTATTTGGAGACCAAATACATGAATTAATTTGAGTTTTTCTTTATTTTACTTTAATTGATCATACTTTGAGTGTGCAATAATCAACCGGATTTTCTTCAATCATCATTGTAAGTTCTTAATTATTTTTTCTTCCATGAAATCTAGTTCTTTTCTTGCAATCATAAATAGTTAAAACCTCAATAACTAGGATTGTGGGAACCATGGTGAATTAACTAATTAGGGTTAACATAAGGTGATTATAAACCAATATGCATGCTTGTATTGTTCATCTTTTCATCATAAATGTTTCTTAACGGTGCGCAACGTCAGGGCTTGCTCGTATTCCCTACTTTCTTGAACCTAGAGAGGTAGAGATTGGGAAAAGACAAGAACAATAAAGCCTTGAACTTTAAGTTTCATTGAATAACTTGAGCTGCAGTCGCAGGATAGTTAATTTGGAATAATTGATAACAGTTAAAGCATAATCACTCAAGAGACCTAATCCGGTGATTGAGTATAGTCATTTACTAGGGACGGATCAGTCGTTTGAATGAACCTATTTTATTAGTTATATAGGCTAAGTATTGGGATAGATCACTAGTATAATAATCGGAAGTTGTTAAGTATCCATGAGGAACACTTTCCTAGTTAATTACATAAACTTGATCACAACAATAATGTACCACTTTCTTACTTGATTATTTCTTTAAACCCCCCATTAGGCAAAAACTGAACTAAAAGCATAAATACTAGAATTATTCTACATCTTGACCATATTTCCTGTGGGATGAACCCCAACCTAGTTGATTTCTTTATTGACAACGTTCGCATCATACTTTTACAGGGATGTGACTTGAATGCTATAAAAAATGGTGTTGTTGCTGGGGAATACGGCTTAAGATTAGATTAATTGCTTGTGTTCAACTTTTAGTCTTTATTTTCTCATTTACGTTTTCTTTTGTTTTTGACTCCCACAAGTTACCACTTGGTGAATGCCAAGTACTCGTGGAGAAGAGAACCTCTGTTTCCACTTGGTCATGAGCTAGAAGAACTTTGAGAAATGTGGACCACAATGAAACCCCTGAGTAGATGCAAGCCAGATTAGCTAATTAAGCCCACCAGGCAGAGTTAGCTCGACAAGCCCCTCTTCAAAATACAAAGGATGCTCATGAAGAGGTAGTTAATGCTAGCCATCACGGGAGGGGTAACAGAGGCTATAGACCACACCAATTCCATAGATATGCTCCTCAGTATGATGATGATGAAGATCCGGATATTGATGAATCTGGATCGAAAAGAACACTTGTACCTCCACTTTTGCCTGCTGGGGAAAAGTTTGACATCACTAGAATCATGATCCAAGTTCTCAACATGAATGGGTGTTTAGTGGTAATGCAGCTGATGATTCAAATTTGCACCTGATGAACTTTGTAGGGATTTGCAAGGCATACAGGTTGCCAGGCATGAGCCAAGATGCAATCAGGTTGAGGCTCTTTCTATTCTCCCTATTTGGGGAGGTCAATCTATGGTTGTCAGAGTTACCAAGCGAGTCCATCATCTACTGGAGGGAGCTTACAATGGCCTTTTTTGGGAAAGATTCTTCCCGCCGTCCAGGATGCTGTAGCTCAAAGAAGAGATTTGCAATTTCTAACAACTTAAGACAGGAACTTCATGAGACATGGCTGAGATTCAAGAAGAAGTTGACTAAATGCTTGAATCAAGAAATTCCCGAGAGTTTGTTGGAGATTTCTTACAGGTCTTTGAACAACAACACTAAGGTTATGGCAAATACAGTGGCCGGAGGAGCGTTAATGAGTCATTCGTGGAAGGAAGCAGTAGCCACACTAGACTAAGTGACTAAAACTAACAAATGGCACACAAAAGAGGCTGAAGCAGCTTCAGGTACATATGCCATAGGGATTACTGAAGAGCAATGCAGAAAAGAAGAGGAGCGTGATCAGGAGTTGGCTCATATGAGAACATCTTTAGACCTATTCATGAAGCATATTATGGATTCTGGAGCTCAAAAGGGAAATGCAGTGGGAGCTCAAGGTTAGAAAATGGGGTTTGAGCATTCTGGTTTCGAGAAGGAGACAAACTTCTTGGATAACTAGGTGGCGAGTTTTCAGGCCAATGCATAAGAGTTTGGTCAGGACACTTGGCGCCAAGGTTTCGAGAATCAAGGTCGGAACCAATACATAGACAAGTACAACAGTAATGGTTACAGGGATAGGAGTCATGAGCGAGAAGGTGAATGGGGAAAGAATGATGGCTATCGCAATGACCGCATAGGCTTATATGTTCCACAAAGGGCTCGAGAGGGTGATACTGGACCTTCAAAGTCGGAGAGCATGATGGCTGAGCTGTCGAAGAAGTCAAGTCGACAGATGATCAGCTAAAGGACATTCAAGGAGACATATCTGGCATGAGCCAGAAAGTTGAATCGCATGCCACAATGATCAAGCTGATTGAGCAGTAATTGGGGCTGATGTGTGCCTCTATGAACCAGCGGCAGAAGGGTACACTTCCTAAAAATATGATCCAGAATCATAAAAATGACAGTCACTACATGGCTGTGATAACTAGGAATGGGAAGACCACAATTGATCCTCCCTTTCCAATTGTAGTTGAGATGGAAAGATAAAGGGAGATTGATGTGGATAATGATGATGAGATTACTGAATGGGTTCTTGCAGGTGAGACTTATTTAACTAAGGCTCCAGGTGATGCAAATGAGTCTAGACTTAACAAAGGGAAGAAAAAAGAGGCCACATAGATTTTCAAGCCTATCTCTCGACCACCTCCTCCATTCCCTCAGAGGATGAAAAAGAAGGTGGATGATGGGAAGTTCCTGATGTTCTTGTGAATGATGAAGCAATTGTCTGTGAACATCCCTTGGTCGAGGCATTGGAACAAATGCCTGGGAATGCTAAGTTCATGAAGGACCTGGTCACTAAGAAGAGATTCAAGAGCTATGAGCTGGTTAGTAATTTGCATCATTCCACTGTCACATGAGTCCTTGCTAAAAAGAAGGAAGACCCGGGTGCCTTCACTATCCTTTGTACAATTGGAGACTTTGAGTTTGCACGGGTACTGTGATACTTGGGTGCTAGCATCAACTTGATGCCTTTAGCTGTGTTCAAATAGTTGGGCTTGAGAGGCCCCACACCAACTATGATGCAACTATTGATGGCAGACCACGTAATAAAGAAGCCAGTGGGGACTGTACATGATGTGCTAGTGAAGGTGGATAGGAGACCGTACATGATGTGCTAGTGAAGGTGGATAGGTTTATCTTCCCAGATGGCTTCGTGATCTTGGATTGCGAGGTAGATTTTGAGGTCTCCATCATCTTGGGCCGACCATTCCTTACCACTTAGAGAGCCTTAGTGGATGTTGAAGCGGGCCAACTGAAGTTTAGGCTAAACAAAGAAGAGGTCACCTTTAACATCTGTAAGTCAATGATGTGCTGTGAGTTTACGACACTTTCAAAGCTTAAAATTGAGAAAATAACATGGACTTGGGTATATTTATATTGATATAAGGTATTTTTACTTTGATTTAATAGAAAATAAGTGTTGGAGCAAAGATGTGCAAAAGAAGCCTTAAAATGCAGAAAATCAACCAAAGTACCAGTCTTAGTACGAGTCGTACCTTGATTGTACAAGCCGTACTGAGAACCTGATGGAAGTCAGAAGGCTGAGTTGGGAAGAAGGCAACCTACGACTCTCAGTACAAGCCGTATCACGATGGTACGAGCCATAGCTGGAGTCGTGAAAATATTCAGAAGAAATTACACAAAGTTAGACTACAGGTATAGATGGACTCGTGAACCGTGGCACCAATGTACGAATCCTAATAGGAGCCATGGTGAACTTTAGAAGATTTTCAATACATGGAAGAATTTTAGACATATAGATAGTATGATTCGTGGCAAGAAGGTACGAGTCGTACCACAACACTCGTGAAGAATTCTAGAAGATATTAGAGTTCTTAGAGAAAAACCAAGGATGCAATGTATGAATCGCAGGATGAATGTACAAGTCATACCAGCATGTCAACACAGCCAAATTTTCAGCAGCCAAGAACTTACGGGAAGCAGGTACGACCCTAATCCTGCTAGGGGTCGTAGGACCAATCATGGCACAATTGGCACCAGATATGGAAAACTCCCTGTTAGATTAGGAAAAGGTTTCTAATGTCTGTATAAATATCCTTTATGTTTTTATTTAGTTAGGGAAGGACATAATTGAGTTAGTATATGTGTGAATAGTTACTTTTGTGAATTTTTATCAAGTTTTGAGGAGCAATTCTTAGGATCAAATTCTTGATTTCCTACATGTTCTTGAGATTGTTGTTTGATATTCAAAGCAGGTTTTCATCCAATTATTGTTGTAAGTATTTAATTATGCATTTTCCTATGAAAGAAAATTATAATATTACATCCATGAGAGACTAAAACCTCACAACTAGGGGTTGTGGGAACCATGGTGGATTAACGAATTAGAGTTGTCCAAAAGTGATTCAAAAATCAAAGTGAAAATCTTGTATAGTATTCTCTTCATGTTTAAATGTTTCTTACTAGTGTACAACGTTAGAACTTGCATGAATTCTTTTCTTGCTTGAACCTAGAGAAGTAGAGTTTCGGAAAACAGAATTATAACAAAGCCTTGATCTTTACAATCATTGTATTAACATGAGCTGTGGTCGCAGGATAGTTAAATTTGGAACATATTGATAATGGTCAGTTTGAAAGAGCTCATGATACCTGACCCAGTGATTGAGTATAGCCATCAATTAGGGGTGAACCAATCATTTGGATGAACCCTAGTAATCAGTTCTATAAGTAAGCATTGGGATTGATCACGTGTGTATACCCAAAACAGTTATGAACCCATGGGGAAAACTTACCCAAGTTGTTTTCAAATCTTAATTTAAATCATAATTATAATCTTTGCTTTGATGTTTTTTTCTTGAAACCCCCAAATTGGAGATAACTCACCAATAAGTTCACTTATCGGCATTAGTCTAGATCTTCCATATTTCCGTGGGTTCGACCCCAACCTCTTAGTTGGGTTCTTTATTTACAACAACTGCTTCATACTTTGTCAGGAAATGTGAGTTTGAGCATTATCAAAAAGTGGCAGCATTGCCAGGGAATAGGCTAAGATTATATTAATTGCTTGTAGTTAACTTTTGGTTGTTAATTCCTTAGTTACATTTTCTTTGGTTTTTGGATATCCATAGGTTGTGCTTGGTGAATGCCAAGTACTCGTCGGAGTGGAAACCCCCTAATTCCATTGGATCTCGAACTTAAACAAACACTGTGTAGGATGGAAAACCAGGAGCAAAGAGATGCCCGCATAGCTGAAGAAGCTAGGTAAGCCGAGCTAGCTTGGAAAGATGCATTTCAAGATGCAGAGGATGCTCGAGATGAGGTCGTGAATGTTGGTCGACATGGGAGGTGCAACAGAGGTCAAAGATATGCCTCTCAGTTCTTCGATGAAGATGACTTGGACATCGTGAAGTTGGGTCAATCGAAGCAATTGTACTACCAGCACTGCCCGTTGGGGCCAAATTTGACATCACGAGCACCATGATTCCGTTGTTGAACATGAAAGGGGTGTTTAGTGGTCATGCAACTGAAAATTCAACTTGAACTTGATGAATTTCATGGGAATATGCAAGGCGTACAGGTTGCCCGGAGTCAGCCAAGATGCCATCAGACTCAGACTTTTCCCCTTTCTCTGTTTGGGAAAGCCACTTTATGGTTATCAGAGTTGCCCAACGACTCCATAACCAACTGGAGGGAGCTTAACCAAGCTTTCTTAAATGGATTCTTTCCACTCTCCAGAATGCTGCAGCTCAAGGACAAAATTTATAACTTTTGACAACTTAAAACTGAGGCACTTCATGAAACCTGGTTGAGGTTCAAGAAGAAGTTGACAAAATGCCCGAACCAAAGGATTCTAGATGACAGTTTGTTGGAAATCTTTTATATGTACTTAAACAATAGTACTAAAGCTGTAGCAGACATAGTGGAGGGAGGAGCACTGATGAGTCACACCTGGGAGCAAGCCATTTCCATTCTTGACAGGGTGACAAAAACAAAGAGGGCATGGCACACTCGAGAGGCAGAAGCAACAGTTGGTACATATGTTGTTGGTTTGACTGCAGACCAACGTAGGAAAGAAGAAGAGCGTGACCAGGAGTTGGCTTATATGCGCACATCGTTGGATTTACTTACTAAGCACATCATGGGAGTTGGAGCCAGAAAGGTGAATGCAGTTAGGACACAAGGACAGGAGCCAAGGCCAGACAAGTCAGATTTCGAGGAGGAAAACTTCTTGGACAACCATGTGGCGGGTTTCCGAACCAACGTCCAAGGGTTTGGAAAAGAAACTTGGTATCAAGGTTCTGGAAATCAAGGTCGAAACCAATATAGAGACAACTATAACCGGAATGGGTACATAGATAGAAGCCGAGGTCATGAGCGCAAAGGATATTGGAGAAGGAATGATGGCTATCGCAACGACCGAGCTGGATTGTACGTGTCTCCTTATGCACTTGAAGGGGAGGTTGGACAATCAAAGTTAGAGAGAATGATGGTTGAGATGCTGAAAAAGGTAATATCTATAAATGATTAGTTAAAAGACATCTATAGTGATATATCAAGCATGGGTCAGAGAGTGGAGTCACATGCGACGACTATAAAACAAATTGAATAGCAGCTTGGGCAACTGTCAGCATCTATGAACCTTGGGCAAAATGTCTTGCTACCTAGCAACACAGTCCAAAATCCAAATAATGATGGTCATTGTATGGATATGATGACTAGGAGGGGAAAGAGTACTGTTGACCCTCCGTCTACCGGTTGTAGATGAAAGGAAGTAAGAGAGAGTGATTGAAAATGAGGATGATGTCACTGAGAAGGAACATAATGAGGATGCTGAGTTGCCTGAGGCCCCAATTGGTGAAAAAGGGCTTGAAGTTGAGCAAGGAGCAATGCAAAATTATAAGGCTATTCCGCGACCACTGCCACCATTCCCCTAAAGAATAAAGATGAAGGTGGAGAATGGTTAGTTTAAAAAATTCTTGTCAATGCTCAAACAGTTATCTATAAGCATACCATTAGTCGAGGCATTAGAACGTCGGGATATGCTAAGTTTATGAAGGACCTTGTAATGAAGAAGAGGTCCGTGAGCTATGAGCCCATTGATAATGTATACCATTGTACTGCTATAGCTTCATGGGTCCTGGCCTAGAAAAATGAAGATCTAGGTGCTTTTACTATTCCATGCACAATTGTCGATGTTGAGTTCGCAAGGGCACTCTGTGATCTAGGAGCAAGCATCAATCTGATGCCACTGGCCATGCTTAAGCAGTTGGGCTTGGGAGCTCCCCACACCGACTACCATGCGGTTGCTGATGGTCGACAGAACTGTGAAGAAGCCTGTGGGGATCCTGTTCGATGTGTTTGTCAAAGTTGACAGATTTATATTCCCAGTAGACGTCGTGATCCTTGATTGCGAGGTTGATTATAAGGTCCCCATCATTTTGGGGTGACTATTCCTTGTAACTGGAACAACCTTAGTAGATGTGGAGGCTGGCCAGTTGAAATTCAAACTAAATAAAGAAGAGGTAACCTTCAAAATCTGCCGGTCAATAAAGCAACTAAAATAATATAGAGTGGTATCAACAATAGAAGATGAACATGAGTTCCTTGACGAAGTCTGAGTAGTCAAGAGACTTTCTTCGTGCCGCGACGTTAAATCAGACACTTCTTAGGAGGCAATCAAAGTGGTGGCTTGGTGAATCTGAGTAACCGAGCCAACTGTGTTGTTTCGCAACATTAAATCAAATACTTCTCGGGAGGCAACCCAAGTGACTTAAATAATGTGTATTTCGTGTGCAGGGGAAACAAAAACAGGTGGCAGAAAAAATTGCTGAAGAGGTAGGTGCTACAGTTCTCGGTACGACTCATGAGAGGGTTGTACGAGTGGTAGCACGATTTGTGGTGAGAATCAGAGATGTACTTCAGTGCATGAGTTAAGGGTACGATCAGTTCTATGACTCGTAACTTCATTGTATAGATCGTACTACTCGCCGTGCCTATAAACTATGTAAGGCATGGACCAAAATGAATAGCAAAGACCTACGAGTCGTGGGATGTGCTCGTAAGTCCACAAGTAAGTTCCTAAATTTCTCTAAGTATAGGTCCAGGGACCATCCTACAACTCGTGGTATGAGTCGTGATAGGTCAAAATTCTTAATCCACCCGACCCGGCCCAAATTTTCAAATTATCCCTAAGACCTTTAAATGCTAAAGCAAATTGTACTACTCACTCATGCTCACTAAAACCAACCTCATGACTCTCTCAAATCCATAACTCATTACCATAAATCAACAAGCAAGTTCTAGCGGAGATTACATTGAAATCCTTGATTCAAACCCTAGTGTTGACTCACAAGTTGAAGTATCAAGCACTCAAGTAAGTGTATTCCTTCAAAAATGATAGATAAAAACTTGTATGCTAGATGTAAATGTGCCAAACCCTCTGCGAGTCCACATTTTTGGTTGAAAAATTCAGAAAAGACAATAACCAGGGGTGTGATTGAGCCACGTGTGACTGCGAAAGAACTTGAATTTGATTAAATTGCACATTGATCCATTAAGAATTGAGTTACGGGTAGTGATTAAAAAAGGGGAGGAGTGAGTAGTTGTAAAATGGGCTAAAATACATGCCTAGACTTGGGAGTTCTGAGTACCCAAAATGGAAAATAGAACTCCCCATAAACTGAACCAAAATCGAGGTAGGGACAGGCTTCACAAGCCTTCGAAAATACACAAGGTACGATCCTAGTATGGCTCATGGCTTACTACTACAAGTCGTACTTGACAGTGTACCAAAAATATGAAAAGAGTCAAGTCCACAAGTGACAGTACCATCATTCCTACAACTCATGGAATTGACTTACGGGTTCGTACCATGAGTCATGGAAAAATATAGAAAAACTGGTAAACAGGGGTATCCTCATACGAGTTGTGGTACAGAACATATATTTATGGTATGAGTCGTACCTCAGAGGCGTAGCACTAACATGAGACATTACGAGTCTCAGTACAAATCGTACCTCCAAGGTATGACCCGTACTGTTGGCCCGTGATAAATTTCAGAGGACTTTGTTCTTGCTTTCTTTTTCTCTGTTATGGAGTTCTAACCCTCTTTCTCTATAGGTACAATGACGCTGAAGCACAAAGCATCAAAGGAAACTGAACTGATGACACTACTTAATCAAAGCTCCGAATCTGATCAGGAAGGCAGCTCCCCTAGTGGTTTAGTAGAGGAGTATAGGGTCGATAGTTCTAACACTAATGGGACTTGAACCACTAGGGCGAAGGACAAAGCCCAAGCCGTGGCTACTACAACAACATCTACTGGAGCTCCACAATATAAGAAGGGAGCTGAGGAAAGAGCTCAGGAGTCGGGAAACTACTCTAATGCAGAAGAGGGGTCCGAGGAGACCCAATCCAGAGAGGCAAGTAAGGGTGTTGGTTCAGAGGAGGAGGCACCAAATGCTGAGTAGGAGCAGACTCCGCCTAGGGAGAACTGAACTATCTAGTGGATAGTGCTAGGATCTTAAGAGGTATATGAGCAGGGCATTGCTTTCACGGCCAAAAAAAAAACCTAGGCGGAGCATTCAGAAGAGCTGAGGATCCTCACAAATTCATTGAACAAAGTGGAGGAGATGAAGTGGATATTCAGCTTCTACGACTTCGAGTGGATGGCTAGGGCTCCGGACTTGTACATTCCATAAATTTTCCAGCAGTTATACGCCAACTATTTGGAAACCATGGAGCAGAAGGCTAAAGAGGGGCAAAAGTTGAAAGATCAGCCCAAACTGGAGAGCGTCCTGGCCAAATGCCGAGAGGTCGACATATTGAGTGCACCATTTCTCGGATACTATATGGGACCCAATTAATACCTCCATATGCTACACCAGAATATGAGTACCAGGTAGAGGCATTGAAACAAATTAAGCATCTGGGCTTGGAAGAGAGGAGGAGGCAGATACAGTGATTGTCCAGCGTTATTGCTGAGGACAAACAGGAAGAATAGTGGGTCACTAGCGAAAAGTAGGTTATACAGAATTCTCTCAATTTTATAGCAAAGAGATGTTGGATTTTAGTACACCACCAATTGGCACCGAAGGTCAATGACAATACCCTTTGTGTAGATAGAGCAACTTTTCTGGCATGTATCATGTCAAGGTACCCCATTAACATTCTGAGGGTCATCGCAGAGGAGATGTGAGATCGGGTCATGGGATTGAGTACTACTATCCATTTTCGAGCCTCATCTTCAAATTATGCACAGAGGAAGGCATCATGATGCATCGAGGTGAGGAGCCATTGATTGGAGTATAGCGGATGGAAGATATTGGCCTGATCCAGGATGAAATAAACCTGATGAGTCGGGCCCCACTTTCCACCGCCATTCCACTAACTCGACCTACTAGTAGGTGAATGCCTTGTTACACCCCGTAAGATTCCCGGCATCTAGATGGCCTATTCGCATGTTTGTTAAGCATATTTGAAAGCCATACGTGCTAGAAAAAGGCCCGGGAAAAGATCGGACGAAAATCCTGTCGAACCACCGCGGAAGGAGCTGGGGCAGAGCCCTTCCGCGATGGTGCCGTGTCACGGAGGCGGGGCCCCTGCGTTGGCTCCGTGACACGTTGGGCATGTCCAGGCCCAAGTATATAAGCCCCACTTCAGTTTTAAATTAGATTATTACTTATATTAATTTCCAGAACTCGTGAGAAACAGAGAGAGACGAAGAGGGGATATATATTATCGTTTGATTACGCTGCCAAAC